>OU342739.1:502155622-502499455 GCA_910589765.1 Avena atlantica
GCCCCTCCTCCCATCCCCCACACCCTCCCCCCTCTCTATTCAAGCCCGGTCCAGAGCCATCACTACACCTCTGCCCATCCTACCGCGATCTAGATCCCCAGACAGCGCCGCGCGTGAACCCTAGCAGGGCTCCTACATGTTTCCATCAAGGGAGAAGGGCTTCTCGCGTTCCCCCGACCTCCCACTATGCGGCATGGCATCCGGGAGAAGGGCGACCAGTTCTTCCAGATGCGCCTGAACGCCGACGACAGTGTGGTAGCGATGGTGCTCGCAGGAGAAGCCGTGCCTTCTGCTCCGAGACGAACCTGCAGGCATCATAGGAGATCTTCAAGGGCGACATCAACGACCTCGTCAAGCAGATGGAGCGCTACAGCAATCCCATCATCATCGCCGTCGTCAGGTTTTCCATCACCGCGGGGTTCAAGGTCTCCCTCACCTACGACATAATCGTTACTGGAAGCTCCGCCAGGTTCCTCGACATCCATGCCAAGTGAGCTCTCCCCACACATTTCTGCATCATATACTACAACGTCCATTGTGGATTGTGTACTGATACAATGCTTCTTTCCTTCCAAGGTCGTGGGAGCCATGCCAATCAAATGCCATTTAGATTGAACTGTCTAGTTTATTGGAAACATGAGGGTACATGTTTTCTATTACTATTGTGCTTAGTTCTTGTCCAGGTGTCTCTAGCACCAGTTTTTGTTCAATATTTAATTTATATGCAGTCAGGCTTCGACTCCTTTTTCAGTTATTTCCTATTAGCTTCATAGTATTTGTTCCTGTGTTGGTTGGTTCACGATGTGAAGAGTCTGTCTTGCAATTCGTGCTCTTCTTAAAGGGAGTATATGGGTTCATGGTTCATAACTTTAATAACGATGGAATGGGATCCTATAGGAACCCTCCATTTGCCTTTGTTTTCTGCTACTATTTTATGCATGCTGCCGCTATCTTGTGGGTTTGTGTTAATCTTCGCCTATGTATGTAAGCCTAATTTCTTATCCATGTGTGTCCTTTGTACCCAGTTCTCCATATAGCCGAGTTCCTGAAGCGAGGGTTTCCATACGCTCACATCCTCGTTTTGTTGAAGATGCATGACACTGAGGTAGTGCAAAGTTGATTGACCCATTTATTAGCCCTGAGATTTCAGATCATGTGGAGGATCCTCTTGGTTTTATTTTGGTTTTCAAATTTATGATATGCATGGTCTAGATGGGGAGCTTAATGACAAGTGTATTTAATAATCGGTGGTCGAAATGGTCGCAATACATAGATGTCGTGATGTTGGTGGCAATGGATTTGCATTTTATATGTCACGACAATGATCGCAATATATTTAAAATTAGAAAATAGCTTAATAATTATGGGTGGTACCTTATAACATGGTCATGCATGTAAAAAAATACCAAGGCCATATGAATGTAGAGTGGCACAATAAAAGACAGGTGGTGAAGTACTTATTTAAGTATGCGACGAAAGGTCCTGACCAGGTTGGGTCTAAATTGCTGGAGTCGCTCCCTTGTGTTCGTTCTGGAGAGGTGATTTCCTTCTTGATAGCCACGTGTACTTGTTTTTTTGCTAGGTTTCTCAATTCTTTTGGTTTACATGTTACATGTAGTGAAGTACTTCAAGTATGTGATGAAAGGTTCTGATTGGTTGGGTCTGAATGTATGCTAAAATCTACCCATCAGGTTTGGTCCGGAGAAGTGATTACCATTGTGTTAGCAATGTGTACTTATTTTGTGCAAGGTTTACTTGTCTTTTCTTACAATTTACTTGTCTTTTCTGTCAATTTCATTCATTTTTAGCTGATAAGAGGTAGCTTCTATCCTTAGTGGTGAAAGTTGACATTGATATATAGGTCTGTGTAGTATTTCTACATGTCATATATTGATTGAAGCCTTCTGTAATAAACTGTTCGTAGGCACAAGCTGTCATCGGAAAAATCTCCAGCGAATGCACGGTCCTAGAAGAAGAATACTCACATCAGGTATGTAATCTGGAAGGATATGCATATATCTTCTTACATGTAAACTTGCATATTCTTCTAACTTTTCGTTGGGTTTATGTTTCTCATAGTGAGTACACATTAAGACAACATGTTCTTTATCATCTGTTTGTTTTAACTTTTGCTTTTCAGGAATATTGGCTTTTGGTAACACTGGTCGTGAGTAGTTCGTTTCCAGTTATTTACGTACTTTGGGATTTAAAAAGATGATGCTTTCCCCTTTAGTAGTTGGCATGTAAATATGAACTAGGTGCCTATTGTGACAATTCTCTTATGTACATCGTGTGGATGCTGCTTCTACCAGATCGGCTGGTTATACGGAAATGCTTTTGGTTGGTCTTGCTATTGAATTTATATAGTTTGTTCTAGCCCATCTTGATTTGCTCAAGGAAAAAGAGATGTAAATTCATGGCTCAAGGCCACTATCTTATTAGTATGTATTTCGTTCTTGCCTGTTGTAGCTTACTCATTCAAAACAAGCTACCTCCCAAGTTAGATGAACCAGCCAACTTCTGTATTCCGCTCAGGAAAAAAGATATTTTAACTATATATTAACTTAGTTTTATCGATGGTTGATAAGCTACTACTCTTCTAAAGTTGAACCTGCTTCTAGTTTTGTTGACATATATCTAGGAACATGTGCTTAGTTACTGCATCCTATTAGACATCTTAGTTCACATGTCTTATTGTTTGTATTCTTAGGTACAAAAAGTATATAAAGAATAATATCAACATTGCTAAATTATACTCTCATTTCAAATGTTCTATTAAATTTGAATATTCTTGCTATGGCTAGCCATTAGATAAATATTTATGGTCACTTGCATCATTATATTGGCTCAAAACCAACGGGGTAGTGCGCCAAGGCGCATCCCTAAATCTAGTATCATAGTTGTTTGCACATGAGCATGGTGTAACCAGAAACCAGCCAAGCCAGTGGTTCTTGCATAAGAAGCTAGCCGAGTTATATGAATTGTTTTTATTTGACAATATACTTGTGTAGACTTGGAGTATGCCACCCTCATCCAGTAACGAGAGTGTGTTTCCCAGCTATGAACTTCTATTGTATATGTAGTGTAGCCTTTTCCTGGGGAAACAGATGTTGTTGTCTAATATAATTTTGACCGTTAACCCCAACCAATAGAGTTATTTTTTGCTTGTCGTTTACTATATACCATATGTTTGCCATTTACTATAAACTTTCTATTGTGCTATTGGTGCTTATTCACTAACTTGTTAGCTGCGATTGTGTTATTCTATAACATACTTTTATGCCGTGGAGCCATGGTGTTTGTGCAATTTAGTTCTCTATAGGTGGTATCCTGGATCCTGGATTTGTACCATGTGTGTGGTACAGAGGATATGGTGTACTAGTACCGTAATTTGTAGAGTTCAACTTCTTGTTCCTGTTCTGGTAATAATCATGTGGTAATGTTGTTGGTCTTAAATGAGTGAATTAATAAATAGTTTAACCTTCTGATGCATGTATCTTGAGGTATCCTGAGATGTTCTAAAAGAATGTAATACTATCCATTTACTGTTATATTATCTCATTCATGCCTTAATGGAAAGCTGCATCTTGAATATATTTTTGCTCCTGTCTATAATTGTTGACACATATTACCTTATTGGATATATCATCTCTTTTACAAGCTACAGTACATGCTGAATAAGTTGGAGAAAGAGGAAGCGTGAAAGTTCTAGGAAGAGGAAGCATGAAGAAGTTCCAGGAAGAGAAAGCGTGAAGAAGTTTGGATTTTATTCTTTCTATAAATTTTTTATTGTATTTTGGTAGCTCCACTGATGTGAACTATGCAGAACTGTGTATGATCATAATGTGCCGATCATAATGTGCTCTGTTTGAATCAAAATGATTTTGTATATTCTGTTGGTCTTGATTAAATTGTTAGATTTTAATTACTGAGAAAATATACATTGGCAACTGGGACCGTATGAATTATGAAACACCAGGTGTGATCGGCCCAAAATAAGAAGGCCCAAAGTAAAAATCTGTCCAAAGAAAAGGCCAATGCAACGAAACAAAAAAATGCTAGAATGATGGGCTTGGCCCATGTAGCTAACCAGATTTGATGAGAAAATCAATCCAGAATAGTTGGGATAAGCCCATGTGGAATCCAGAAATGGACTGGGCTGATTTTGATTTAATACGATTTAATTTCATCACAATTTTGCCACGTAGGATCAGCCACGTAGGATCTGACTTGGCATGCTAGATGGACCGTGACGATATTGGATTGTCACAGACGTTATGACATTCCAATATCGTCATAAAAGGTTATGACGATTTTATCAAAAACGTCGCTATAGTTTATTTGCGACGCCCAACTTTCGACGATCTCAAAATCGTCATAAAATCGTCATAAACAGACTATTATGACGATTCTGTGACGAAAATAGAGGGTCATATATTGCCAGATTCCTTGTAGTGTTTGTGTACTTTGCATGTTGCGGTATAATGGGATGAAGCGGCCCGGGCTAACCTTACATGATATTGTTCATGAGACTTTCTCCACGCTCAACATGCAACTTGTATTGCATAAGTGGCTTTGCCGGTGCCTGTCTCTCCCATCATAGTATAGATCCAATTTACAACGGGCACTTGATAGTTCAAACATCAACGTTGTGGTTCTTGTTCGTAAGTTAGATCGACACTTATTAAAAGCCCCAAACCACGTAAAATATGCAAAGAAAATTAGAGGCGTCTAACTTTGTTTTGCAGGGGTGTGCTGTGATATGATATGGCCATGATTGTGATTATATTTGATGTATGCAATGTTCCTTATTGTAAGTTGGCAACCGGGAGGAGCCATACAGTTGTATTTAAATTCAGTTAAGACCCGCGTGTCTATTCAAAGTAGTTATAATAGTTGGAGCTGGTGGATGACAACCATGAAACGGCGCCATTGACCTTGACGCTATACCGGTGATGATGAAGATCATGTTCGTGTCTGAAGATGGAGATCGTAAACACAAGAAGAAAGGCCATATCATATAACATATTATGAACTGCATGTGATGTTAATCCTTTATGCATCTTGTATTGCTTAGTTAACGACGGTAGCATTATAAGATGATCCCTCAAGCACATAAATTTTAAGTTTTAAAGTGTTCATCCTTAGTAAGCACCGTTGCTAAAGCTCGTTGTTTCGAAGCACCACGTGATGATTGGGTGTGTTAGATTCTGCGAGTGTATACAACGTGAGCAAGCCAGATTTGCTCATGCGGAAGCTAAGGTTTGATCTTGACGAGCCTAGCATGTATAGACATGGTCTCGGAACACGGATCCCCGAAAGGTAAAGCATGAGTCATATAGTAGATATGATGAACATGTTGATTGTTCGCCATTGAAGCTACATTAACTCTCGTGATGATCGGTTTTGATGTGATGGATTTGGTTCGTGATCACTAAAACAATGTGAGGAATATTGTTTTGAGTGGGAGTTCACCTAGATTAATTTAACTATTAATTAGAACTCAATTTGTCATAAACTTAGTCTAAACTATTGCAAATATGTTGTAGATCAATGGCGGCCCCTACCATCAATTTTAATGCGTTCCTAGAGAAAGAAAAGTTGAAAAACAATGGAAGCAACTTCGTGGATTGGTTCCGCAATTTGAGGATTGTCCTCAATGCTGGTAATTTGACCTATGTGCTGGATGCACCGCTGGGTGACCCGCCTGCAGTTGATGCTACCGATGAAGTAAAGAATGTTTACCTCACTCGAAAGAATCAGTACTTCACAGTTCAGTGTGCTATCTTGTATGGTTTGGAATCGGAGCTTCAGAAAAGGTTTGAGAACCATGACCCACATGATATTGTCCGTGAACTCAAAATGATATTTGAGGCTCATGCGGCAGTTGAGAGTTATGAGGCTTCTGAAAAGTTCTTTAACTACAAGATGGAAGAGGGTAGCTCTGTCAGTGAGCATGTGCTTAAGATGTCTGGGCACGCAAACAAACTCCAAAGTTTGGGTATAGTGATTCCTAATGCTTTGGGGATTTACCGTGTCCTCCAATCACTGACACCAAGTTACAAGAACTTTGTGATGAACTATAATATGCAAAACATGAACAAGACATTGCCAGAACTCTTCTCCATGTTGAAATCTGCAAAAGTGGAGATCAAGAAAGAGCATCAAGTGTTGTTGGTCAATAAGACCACCAAATTCAAGAAAGGCAAGTCTAAGCAAAAGGGAAATTTCAAGAAGGGTGGTAAGAAAGTTGCCACACCGGCGAAAAAGACCAAGGCTCAACCTAAGCCTGATATTGAGTGCTTTTACTGCAAGGGAGAGGGTCACTGGAAGCAGAATTGTCCAAAGTACTTGGCAGATTTGAAGAACGGCAACATCAAGAAGAAAGGTATATCCGATATACATGTTATTGATGTGTATATCGTGCATTTTGGCACATTGTGAACTTTCTTAACCGAAATAAATACATCTGATGGTAACGGATGTCCTGACTTGCATGTTTCACCGATCAAACCATGGTTTTAAGAGTACTCTTGTTTTAATGACAGCCTCTCCACTGAATTTTCTTTGATAGAGATAATATGTTAATATCGCAAAGTGTTGGAATTTGAGGTATTTTAATATTAGGTCTTTGGATTGGGTGGTCCTCGGCACAACTCGAAACCGTCGGCGTTATTTTGGTCCTCGGCATAGAGGCTTGTGCCGACGGTTTATCTCACCCCTCGGTACAGTCCGGCCATTATCTCGCCCCTCGGTGTAGTCGTGAGCAATGGATTTGAACTTCATGTGCATTCTCCGAAATTTGAGTAAATACATGTATATATTTACTTAATAAGGGAGAAGTATGAAACATTTGAAAATCTTTGGATGATTTTAAGATGAAGTAGAAATTCATTGTAACAAGAAAATAAAAAATTATGATTAAATCATAAAGGAAGATATTTGAATTACAAGTTTAGAAAAACACCTAAGATTTGATGAATCGTTCCATTTATTTATGTTTCCCGATAAACCATAGGAGTATGGAGTATTCGAGAGATGTAATCAAACCGTGTTTGACAAAGTAGGATCAACGGTGTTATTTATAAAGTTGAAATTATATTTTAAAGATTATTCTTTAGTGACTATCGCTTTTGCACTGAAAAGAGCTCCATCATGATCCGTTAAAATGACACACCATATGAGTTATGGTTTGGGATAAAATTTTGGTATGCTAGTCATAAGTAAAATATTTACAACCAAAATCGGATGAGCATGTCTTTGTAGGTTATTATGAATAACCGTTGAGTATTTCTCCATAGCACCAAAGACAAACGTGTTTGTCGCTTGGAAACTAAGTGGGAGGACAATAAAACTTTGATAAGGTTATTGAACCCTAGCTATATGTGCTGAGTTGCGCATCGCCAAAAAGCGTCCCGGAGACAGCCACAATGCTCATGGCTCACGTGCCTTAAAGGTTGTGGTCACGGAGGTCTAAGTTCCTATTACACCTCCTAGTTTGGGTAATCAATCAAATACTAAAATTTGAGATTAAATCATTATTGTTTGATAATGATGGACCGACTACGTGCAAAGAAGCGATGATGGGTCCTGACTCCGTCAAATGGCTAGAAATCATAAAATTCGTGATAGTTTCATACATGAGAAACAAAATTATTGAACTTGGAATACCCTCCGAAAAGGCTTAAAGCCTATTGATTGTATTTGGATCTAAAAAAACATATATGTGTATTTTACATCTATGAAATAGTCGACGTGTCGTAAAAAGTTTACGACAATGTTCAAAGAGTTGAATACAACAAGATTCGATCTTTCATAGTAATATTTAATATGGACGGATTAATATAGCAATCACTACCTATATTAATTGTTGTATATACTAGTTGAACAAACAAAAAAACATTCTTCTAATAGAATGGTTACCTAGGACGTGTATGTGACACGGTTCAAGGGATTTTGTTAAATCAAATGATGATAAAAGGCATGTGAACTTCAATAGTTGAAATAAGCAGAGGAGTTAGAATCTTCGCCATGATGATATTGTTAAAATGTTTAATTTTATCAGAAACGATGAAGATGATTGCATTTGCAAGAAATTAAGTGGGAGCGCTGAGACATATTTTCAATACATTGTGTATAAGACATATTGATTGGAAATGATGTATCTTTTATTTGACAGAAGATTAAATTTTCATTAAATTAGATTTGGATGAAAGACTTAGGAAAAAACCGAATATTAGGCATCAATGTCTATATGGATAGATTGAGACACTAATTGATGGTGACTCCTTGACGGCGCCAGAAAACCTGGTGCTTGACGTGGAGTCTGTTGGAAACCCCAAGATTAAGGTGTGAAACGGAGACGACGCTCAATTGTCTGTTATGCGCCCGCGCTCTAGCGCGACGGTGGCAATTAGTTGAGTCGAACAAGCACATACGGAAACAGAGACCCAATGTCAAACCCTCGACGATTAATTGTGTATTGATCAATTGATTGCCTCGTCTCATCAACTCTTCTTAGAGACGGACCAATGTGGTGCGGGCTGATTAGTTTGGCCTTGGGCCGTTCTGCATGTCTGGCAGTTTAGAGACTCGCCTCCAACTTTGCTAATTGGCCTAGCTACCGCTCGCCCCGCTTGGATCCGCCCCTGGCGCAAGGTGCTTGTCGAAACTAGCATCTGTGCCATCAGCTAGTAAGAACAAGCCCATGCAGAAGACCAGGAGGCTCGAGAGAGAAGAGTTTGTAATAAGTGGCACGCGTGTTTCCAGTGACATGAAACGACCTTGCCAAGGATCCACATGGTATCCTACCGTGTTTACCAATGGTTACCAATCAGCCATCAATAGTTTCTTATCTGAGACAAAGGAAACCAAGATAAGTCAAAAGGAACGCCCCACTTCACAGAACCAAACGTATCATATCATCCAACTGACAACAATAACACAAGCCTATCCTGATTATATATGGGGTTCATAGTTGGATGATCGGTGTTCGCGCGCAATGGTCGCGTCAACAAAACCCACTACACCTGTCTTGATTTCCTGAAGGATGCGGCGTCGATGTTCGCACTTGGTTATATGGCAAAACTAGGAATCCGAACAAGTGATGGCAAAGCTATATGGATGTGCACATATGTAGAGAGGGCACACTTAAACACCGAGTGTATTACTGCAGCTAAGTCAAAATATAGTATAGGGCATCACAAACATAAGCTCCGCCACTAACTGCGATCACTTCCAAAGCTACTACGGACGACCCCAAATAAATGCCATTCTCTGACCTAGCCACTACCACTCGACCTCTCCAGCCTCTCTGTTATCAGCTATGGTATAGGAAAATGATTGGCCTCCCCCGGGGGATCGCTAACTTCTATCCCCCAGGTCGCACCGCACGGCTTCTCCTGACCGCATGTACATGAAGCGGTGGGCCTTTATCTCTTTCCTTTCTTCTACATTTCTCCCTACCGCACATGCATCTCCCCGCACCCACCCGCGGCGCTGCCGCTGCTTCGCCTCAAAGCGCTGCGCCGCCTCGCAGGGCCGTAGTCGTGTCGCACCGCCATGACCCTCTGCAGCTCCCTTCGCCTTTCCGCCTGCAGCTCGCGCGCAGCCCGATCCCGGAGTTCCCGCTGCCGCGCCGCCATAACCCCATGCATCTCCCGCCGCCATGTCGCCTGCAGCTCGCGCGCAGACCAACCTCGACGGCCGCAAGGACGATGTTGACGCGCCACCAGAGTGGGGTGCTACGAGCAGGTGTTGCCGTCAACGACACGGCCGCGTCTCCTCTCGATGGTGTTGATGGAGACATGGGCTTGCTACAAGGATGACGGTGTTTTGCTACAACGATGTATAGCTTTGCTACCACATGGACAGGATGGGGGTGGTACTACGCGTGGCCGGCAGTTGTGCTATGTGTTGGTCGTCCGCGATGGCTTCTGCTACAACGCCGACAGAGCTTTGCTACAAGTGGCATTGATGCTTGCTACCACGATGGCAACGCATTGCTACAAGCTGCGGTACGGCTTGGTACCATAGCGGCAGCGCTTGCTACCGCAGCGGTGGGGCTTTGCTACAAGTGGTGGTAGCGCTTGCTACCATGGCGGCGGTGGAAGCGGCGACGATGCTTGCTACCATGGCGACGGCTGCCCTTGCTACCATGGCGGCAATGGATGTGGTGACGACACTTGATACCATGGCGGCGGTGGAAGCGGCGACGATGCTTGCTACCATGGCGGCGGCTGCCCTTGCTACCATGGCGGCAATGGATGTGGTGACGACACTTGCTACCACGGCGGCGGCACTTTGCTACAAGCTGCATCGGGCCTGCTACCATTGCGGCGGCGCTTTGCTACAAGCTGTGATGATGCTTGCTACCACAGCAGCGGCTGCCCTTGCTACCATGGCGGCAATGGAAGTGGCGACGACACTTGCTACCACGGCGGCGGCACTTTGCTACAAGCTGCATCGGGCCTGCTACCATTGCGGCGGCGCTTTGCTACAAGCTGCGATGATGCTTGCTACCACAGCAGCGACTGCCCTTGCTACCATGGCGGCAATGGGAGTGGCGACGACACTTGCTACCACGACGGTGGCGCTTTGCTACAAGTTGTGTCGGGCCTGCTACCACTGCGGCGGCGCTTTGCTACAAGCTGCGACGATGCTTGCTACCACAGCGGCGGCTGCCCTTGCTACCATGGCGGCAATGGAAGTGGCGATGACACTTGCTACCACGGCGGTGGCGCTTTGCTACAAGTTGTGTCGAGGCTTGCTACCACTGTGGCGGCGCTTTCATACAAGCTGCGTCGGCGCTTGCTACCACTGCAGCGGCGCTTTGCTACAAGCTGCGTCGGCGCTTGCTACCAGGGCAGCAGTGGAAGGGGCGACGACGCTAGCTACCACGGCAGCAGCGACGCTTTCGGCGGCAGCACTTGCTACCATGGCGTCGGTGCATGCTTTGCTAGAAGGGACCATGATGCTTGCTACCATGCGTATGTGGGCTTGCTACCGGGACGGGCGGCGCTGCTACTACCATGGGAAATGGCCGGGGAGGATGGACTTGTTGCGGATGGTCTCGCTGGAGCTAGATGGCGGGGCTGGGACATGGTCTGGACAGCCCGAGCGGAAGGACGACCAGACTAATTCTTATTTCGGGTGGAGCTGTGCTGGACAACCTGAGCAGAAGGACGACGAGATTGATTGAATTATGCGCTTCCCGTTTTTAAGTGGTGGCCCCAAAGGACACGTGTCGGACGGGGGAGCCGGGGGATCGGAGGTTTTAATCCCCGGGGGACGCGTAGCACTCGCCTATGGTATATGGGCCGTGACAAAATCTTAGGGTGGGCTAGGACCCCGCTGTCCACCCTGTAGATCCGCCCTACGAGGCCACATCTTCACAGTCAACATTTGTTCCCTATACCTCTAATTCCTATTAGCAAGACTCTAAACATGAATTATTAATTTATTATCCTCTAGCTTGCTCATTATTCTCTTGTTTTAGCCCCGCTAGCTAGTTTTTCTATGAAAAGTGAGAGGAGAAAGCAAGGCCGGCACCTCTTATATAATGAGCTAGTAAGTGTGAGCAGATGAAAAGTTACTTTAACATTAACTCGATGCAAGATTTCTGCTCTGTATACCAACTATTTATTCTTTGAATGGATATTAACTAGTACTATTGAACATATATCAGAATTTCGTTTTCTGGAGGAACTAAGGTCCTCAGCAGCATCCGAAAAGTTCGAAAGACATATTTGATGGTTTTGGCTAGAGATGGAAGAAGAGTAAACTCACAGAGCCTTTCAGCACACGCACAACTCGTGCTATTTTTTCTTGTTCCCTCTAGAAAAAAATAAACAACTTGATTACAAGGCTTTTATAACAGAGGCCACGCACACATGGCTAAGACTAACAACCTGACCCACTAATCTCTCCTCTACTCGCACTAGCCAGTACAGCTTGAGTCACTTCCAAGTTTCTGAAGACAGATCAGTTCTCTTGACGCATGCTGCAACTGACGCGCCCACTTCTGTCTCCAGGACTTGGCCGCTTAGACTCCACGCAGCAGTACTGCTCCATGCCGTTACAACATGCATGTCAGATATCCCAACGGCACACACGCACACATTGCTGCCATTGTTACACATACATGGTCTATGCAACACTCACTAGTAGAAAACAGGCCATCCGTTCGCGTCCCTCAGAGCATTAGTCCCGGTTGCACCACGAACCGGGACTAATGCTGGCACGCGTCCCGGAGGCATGCATCCCGGTTGGTAAGGGGGCATACGTCCCGATTTGTAACACAAACCGGGACTAAAGGTTGGACGTCAGCCACGTGGCGTGGCACACACCTTTAGTAACCGGGACGTATGCTCTCGCCCTCTATAAATGCAGCGTCCAGCCCTCTGCCTTCACTCTGTTTTTTCTTGGTGAAAGGTGTGAGGGGTGTGCTAGTTCTTTTCCCCTATGCATGCATTCAAGGTGTTTGATGAAATGTTTGAGTGAATGATCCCGTTTAATTTCTCATAAAACAAAATATAGAAGGTGTCCGAGACGCACTTGAGCTTTCTCCTCTTTATTTTCCTCGATCGAGGTTAGCAATCTTATCTTTTCTCTGTCATTGATACAATGCATGTGTCGATGTGAATTGGTCATTTCACTATTTATGATGTCCTGTTTTTTTGATAAACTTACTTATATGATGCAGATGAACGGTCGGGAATGGATGTACGGTGACCGGCGCGTAGCCGGGTATATGAAAGGCGTGGATAAATTTATCGATGTGGCTATGGCAAACAAAGAGAATGGTTTTATACGTTGTCCATGTGTTCAATGTCGGAACAACAAGGAGTACTCTTCCTCGAAAATCATTCGCGACCACCTGATTATGAAAGGTTTCATGCCCAACTATAATTGCTGGACCAAGCACGGGGAAAGAGGGGTTATGATGGAAGATGGTGAAGAAAAATATGATGATAACAACTATGATCATATGTTTCCTGAATACAGTGATACTGCAATGGAAGACAATGGAGAGAAAGGAGGTGAAGAACGGGCATCAGATGAGCCGGCTGATGATCTTGGTAGGGTCATTTCTGATGCAAAGCGAGACTGTGAAACAGAAAATGAGAAGTTGAAGTTAGAGGGTATGTTAGAAGATCACAAGAAATTGTTGTACCCAATTTGTGAAGATGGCAGTGTAGGGGTTCGTAGCATGGAAAACAAAAAACTTCTACCGCATACAAACAAACAAGCCAAGATCTATCTACTAGATTGTAGCAACGAGTTGATAGAATAACTCACCCTTGAAGATTCCAAAGTGTTTAACGAGAGCAGATTCTCGTGGGTGATGTAGTCGTACTCTTGCCGATCTCAAGATCATGTAGACGATCCTTCCGGCGCCGCGTTCCGGCAGAGCTCCCGCAGTCGGTCACACGTTCGGTACTCGATGAAGACCTCCCTCTCCCTTGTTCCAGCAGGCAGCGGAGGTTGTAGCACTCTCCTCGCGATTCCGGCAGCACGACGGCGTGGTACCGGAAGTAGAGGGGAGATCTCGCAGGGCTTCTCCTTAAGCCGGAGCGAGTATGGTGGACTATGAGAGAGGCCTTGGCGATCTAGGGTTTAGAGGCAGCAAGGTGTAACACCGCGGTTCTGAAAAGACCGTGGCTTCTATGTGACATGCCAATCCCTGGATCTGTTCATTGGCCCACAATAGAATGAGATGAATAACATAGCAAAATATCCGTGTATCATAAATAACGAAGATCCAGAGTACCATTATTACAATAAAAGCTTAGCTCAAGGCTAGCTTAAATTATTCAGGTAGCAACATAAATAAAGTAAATCCTCCATTCTTCAAATTGCCAACAAGTGAACAAGTGCCGAGTGGAGTACCGTGGCCTATATCGATTACTCAGAATCGGAATAACCTGCAACATGAAACGTAGCAGCCCCGAAGGGTCAATACATGGAATGTATGGCAAGTAGAGCTAGTAAAGGAGACAGTAGTACTAACATCTACATGCATATTTGGCAAGTGGAGCTGTGTATGGCTTGCATTTGCAAATACCTTTGTCCTACTTTCATAAACAGTTTTTGATTTTTCTTTGAAAAGATCCCAATTAAGTTAACCCAACAATATTAAAACAATTATGAAATTGGAATGAGCGAGAAACATGTCATGGGATCAATATCAAGCAACTCAGTTGTCCATAACCGGGGACACGGCTAATCGATTAGATTATACACCCTGCAGGGGATTGTACACTTACCCATGTGACTTGGCCAGCCCAGCTCGTACCATCACTCTCATTTTGGGTGATGATAGGGAGAAGACCAAGAAGAGACCGTTCGGGAAGTAGCTCCCCAATCCCGACGCGCACCGGTCCATCCTACAAAAATTCTACATCTCTGGATACGCGGGTTCGGGTCACCACAACCTTCTAAGTCCAACCAACCGCCCATTTCATTATTGGCACATGGTTGTACACGTAAGCTACAAAATAAAAAGGCCAATCAATTTCTCTCGATACCTGGGTGCCTTTCCGCAATGAAACCACCAAAAGTTATCAATACCATCACACCCAGGAGATTCATTGATTAAGTTGTTTTAGTTTTCACAAACCAATACTTTTAGAAACAAGACTCAATGATGTAACCCAGCCCTCGTTCAACATAGCATGGCTAAGCACATCTACCAACGGTGGTTCATCTACAAGGAAGGCCCTACCACATAATAGGACATAGCATAGCGATAGTATCATCCTACACATGCATCTACAAAATACACGACAATGCATTGAAAATAGTAGGATGATATCATGAACAAAGTAGCATCTACTTGCCTTGGTTGTAGCGGTCGGAAGAACAATCCACACACGAGCAAGCGTTGCACTCGTCACAATCTACACGATACAATTGCAATCATAAACAAACAATTCACAAGCATATGCAACAAAGATGATGCATGGAGGTATGCAAGGCAAGTGAATTGGTGCTACAGCTGCACCACATAATCCTATTTAATAACACTACTGATTGCATGCATGGAAAATAGTTTTAGCGCTAGGAAAACTAATATGCAAAAAGTAATGCTCAAAACTAGAGCTAGAACTCAAATAATTCACTACCGGTAGTATACTGTTTGTAAAATCTTGGGAAAATTCTACCGCATAGGCTTTGCTATTTAGGAACAGTACCAACTGGAATTACTCAAAAAGGAATTATAAAACTCCCCGAGTAATTAAAACACTGCAGAAAGCCACTAGACAGTTTCTGCAGAAGTTTTCACTATAAGCCTATCCTTTTAATTCACGATGAGGTTCCCCTCGTTCCACTGAATCCAGGGACATAACATACGCAATTTTTGGAGTTACAGATCTTTTTCTAAGAATTAATTACTCCAAAAAGGCTATTAACTCAATTGACTAAACTGTACTAAATCTTGCTGCAAAAGTTTGAAACAAAGGTACAGCAAGATTCTACACGACTTACTAAATCTACCATATTTTATTTGCAATTTTTGGCCCAGCGGTTTAATTTCAATGCAATTTACAAGTTTCTACCGAAATTTGTCAACTAAAACGATTAACGAAAATACCCAATCAACTGTGTCTGTTGACTGGTCAACGCGGCTGCTGACTGGGCGTCTGACTAGTCAACGCCTTGGGGCTGTCCGGTCAACGTCTGATCTGGACCGCTGATCTGAGATCCAACGGTCCCAAGAGATGGCGGCTGCGGGCTTACCGGAGACGAACAGCGGCGAGCTCGGGACGGTGGCGGCGATCGGCTCTGGCGACGGCGGTTCCTGCGCGGAAAGAGGGACGGTCAGCACGCGGAACGGTGGCGGTCAACGCGGCGGCGGCGCGCGACAGCGGCGAGCAGCGCGCGGCGCGAGGCGGCGGCGCGGCTGCGCGCGTGCAGCGGCAGCGAGCGGGCGCGGGCAGGCGCGCAGGCGAGGCGGCGCTGCGAGTGGGCGCGGGCGCGGAGCGGCGGGCGGCGCAGGTGGCGGTTGTGCGTGGCGGGCGGCGCGCGTGCAGCGGCTGCAGGCGGCGAGCGGCGCGGCAGGCGGGCGCGGGCGGCTGCAGGTGGCGGGGGCGGCGGGGTGCGGCGGCGGGGTAGGCGGGCGCGGTGGCGGCTTACCTCGAGGCGGCGGTGCGGGCACGGATCCCGAGAGGCGGCGGCAGCTGCGCGGGGTCTAGGGCTTTTAAGTAGGGCCCCCACGCGGGCTCCTACGCGGACACGGGTCCAGATTTTTTTGGTCCGTTTTCTTTTCCCCTTTTCGCAAATACTAAAGCCTCCGTAACTTTTCCGTATGAGATCCGAATCGGGTGATTCTTGTTCCTATTTTTTTGTAAAATCGAGGGGAACAACCTATGGTCAAGGGTTGAGTGAAAACACTAGGCTACAAGGGTGGACTACACTAGTCCTACTAATGCCTCCCGCAGGAGCCTCGTAGTAAAATAGAGTAGGGTTTAGAAAATAAAGTTTTGCCGAATCTTTCCATTCGGTGGTTTTGCATGGAAGAGTATGATGCAATGGGCATGAATGATATGCAGAACCAAATCAAAAATTTGGGATGTGACAAGACTAACCCCCTTAAGATGAATCTCGTCCCCGAGATTCGGCGCGGCTAGCAAATAGGTGTGGGTAGTCCTCTCGGATGTCGTCCTCACGCTCCCAAGTGGCTTCCTCTTCAGTGTGGTGGCTCCACTGCACCTTGCAAAACCTGATCGTCTTGGTATGGGTAGTCCTCTCCGCTGTCTCCAGAATCTTGACCGGTTTCTCCTCATAGGTCAAATCATTCTCAAGCTGAACCTCCTCTAGCGGTACAGTGTCTCTCAATGGTGTATCCACCATCTCCGGATGGCACTTCTTCAGCTGGGATACGTGGAATACATTGTGAACAGCGGACAGAGCCTCTGGCAACTCCAATTGATAAGCAACTTATCCTTTGCGTGCTAATACCCGATACGGTCCAATAAACCGAGGTGCCAGCTTACCCTTAATTCCAAATCTCTTGATTCCACGAAGTGGCGACACTATGAGGTATGCTTTATCACCTATCTCATACACCAATTCCTTGCGCTTGGCGTCAGCGTAGCTCTTCTGCCTTGATTGTGCTACCTTCAGCCTGTCCCTAATCAAGGCGACCTTCTCCTCAGCGTCCTTGATCAAATCAGGCCCAAACAACTGACGTTCTCCTACTCCATCCCATAGCAATGGTGTTCGGCACCGTTTCCCATACAACACGTCGAACGGTGACGTCTTGATGCTGGTTTGATAGCTGTTGTTGTAGGAAAACTCCGCATATGGCAAATTCTCATACCAACTAGATCCATGAGCCAAGGCGCAAGCTCTCAGCATGTCCTCCAAAATCTGATTCACCCTCTCGGTCTGTCCATCAGTCTGCGGGTGAAACGCCGTGCTAAACTCCAATCTAGTACCAAGTGACTCGTGCAGCTGGCGCCAGAAGTGTGAGGTAAATTGGGTGCCTCTATCAGATACGATGCTCTTGGGAACTCCGTGTAGGCACACAATTTTGTCCATATAAATCTTGGCCAACTTTGCACTCGTATAGGTTATCTTTACCGGAATAAAGTGGGCTACCTTGGTCAAATGGTCGACCACTACCCAAATGGAATCATATCCTGACATGGTCCTGGGCAATCCTGTGATAAAATCGATTCCCACTCTATCCCACTTCCAATCCGGCACGGGCAATGGTTGTAGCAATCCTGCTGGCTTCTGGTGTTCCGCTTTTACTCGGCTACATACATCACATAGGGCAATATGCTCCGCGATGTCTCCCTTCATGTTGTTCCACCAGAATCTGTCCTTTAGGTCCATATACATCTTCGTATTGCCCGGATGTATGGAATACGGCGAGTCATGAGCTTCCTGCAGAATCAACTTCCTTAACTCCGGATCGTTGGGAACGCACAAACGATCTCCGTACCACAAGGTTCCTTGCTCATCCTCGTGGAATTCCCTTGCTCGACCCTCCTTCATCTTTTCCTTTACTTCATCTATCTCTTTGTCTCCCACTTGAGCCTTCCTGATTCTGTCCTGCAGCGTTGGTTGGACTTCCATTGTTGCCAAGTACCCTTCAGATACTACCTCTAGTCTAAGGTCCTTGAATTGCTTGCACAAATCCTCGGGCAATTCCCCAATTGTCAATCCGTTGGCATAGACCTTCCGGCTCAGAGCATCTGCTACTACATTGGCCTTTCCTGGGTGGTATTGTAGATTCATATCATAATCCTTGATAAGTTCCAACCATCTCCTTTGCCTCATGTTCAGTTCCTTCTACGTGAACATGTATTTCAGGCTCTTGTGGTCGGTGTACACGTCACAGTGTTTTCCCATTAAGTAATGCCTCCATACCTTGAGCGCATGAACCACTGACGCTAACTCCAAGTCGTGTGTGGGGTAATTCCGCTCATGGTGCTTGAGTTGTCGCGAGGCATATGACACTACTCTCCCATCTTGCATCAGCACAGTCCCAAGTCCCTGTCGAGAAGCATCGCAGTACACTTGGAAATCCTTCTGAAGATCTGGTAAACACAGAACATGCGCGGTCACTAGTCGACACTTCAGTTCCTGAAAGCTGGCTTCACATACGTCTGGCCATTCAAACTTCCTATCCTTCTTCAGTAGTTCAGTCATCGGCTTAGCAATCTTGGAAAAGTTTTCAATGAACCTCCTGTAGTATCCAACAAGTCCCAAAAAGCTTCGTATCTCTCCTACATTCTTGGGTGCCTCCCACTCTGTCACTGCAGTCACTTTGCTTGGATCAACATCGACTCCTTCTCCTTACACTACGTGTCCAAGAAATCCAATAGTGTTAAGCCAGAATTCACACTTGCTGAATTTGGCATACAGCTTGTGTTCCCTCAGCTTCTCCATAATCAGTCGCAGATGCTTCTCATGCTCAGCATCATCCTTGGAATATATCAGTATGTCATCAATAAACACCACCACGAACTTGTCCAAGTACTCCATAAATACCTTGTTCATCATGGTCATGAAGTATGTCGGGGCATTCTTTAGTCCAAAAGACATAACTGTATACTCATATAAACCATACCTAGTGGTGAAGGCGGTTTTTGGTACGTCCTCCTCCCGGATCTTCAATTGGAAGTAGCCTGATCGCAGATAAATCTTGCTGAACACCTTCGCTCCTTCCAGTTGATCAAACAAATCATTTATGTTTGGCAGAGGGTACTTGTTCTTGATGGTTACTTCATTCAGCGAGCGATAGTCCACCACTAATATCTTGCTGCTATCTTTCTTCTCCACAAACAGAACAGGTGCACCCCATGACGACGAACTAGGCTGAATGAATCCCTTTTCCAGCTGCTCTTTCAACTGCTTCTTCAATTCCTTCAGCTCATCCACATCCATCTTATATGGTTTCTTTGCAATAGGTCCTGTTCCCGGCATCAGGTCGATAAGAAACTCTACTTCCCTGTCAGGTGGCATCCCTGGCAGCTCTTCCGGAAACACGTCAGGGTAATCCTTAATCACTGGCACAGTATCCATGCTAACCCCCTTAAGAGAATTCAACTTACACTTTCCTGGTCATACAGCCGACTTGAATCTAATCCTCTTACCATCCGGTGTTTTGAGTGAAACAGCTCACTGTGCACAATCTATGTGTCCCCATGCATAGACATCCAATCCATACCCATAATAACGTCTAACCCCTGTGATTCCAACACTACCAAATGTGCACTGAAGTTGTGTGTTCCAATCCTCACAGTTAAGTCGCAGCATCCCGCGCTAGCTATCATATCTCCTCCAGGTGAACTCACTCTAATAGACCCTTTCATAGACTCAGTAGGTAGCTTATACTTATCCACAAAAGCCCTTGATATGAATGAATGCGATGCACCAGTATCGAAAAGTATAAGCGCAGGGTAAGTGTTGATTGGAAACTTACCAATCACAAGGTCAGGCTCATCTGGGATCTCCTCCACATTCATGTGGTTCACTGTGGCCTTATCGTTGTTGGTTGGCTTCAGTCCCTTCCTCTCCGGACAGTTGTCAGCATAGTGTCCCTTCTGTTTACACTTGAAGCAAGTCACCTCACTCAGATCCTTCTTCACAAAGCTGTGATCACGGTTGCGGTCATGTCCACCGTGTCCTCCAGAGTGGTGAGAGTGTCCTCCCTTGTGGCTGTGGTGGGTGCTCCTATGGTTGTCATGACGATTCCCATCGCCTCCATGGTGGTGGCGGTCATGGCTCCCATGGTCACTTCCTCCATGCTTGGAGTATCCATCATATGAAGTGCGAGACTTGTGATGTGAACCAGAGTGGTGATTATTGCTCTTTCTCTTGCGGTTCTCCACCTGTTTGTGCTTCCCTTCCAAGATCCTGGCCTTGTCCATAAGCTCCTGGAAAGTGGGGCAATAAACCACCAGTAGCTGCACTGAAAGTTCATCACTGAGGCCATCCAGGAATCTCTCCCTCCTTTTTGCATCAGTGTCAACATCCTAAGGTGCATAACGAGACAGGTTGTTGAACTCCTCAATGTACTCAGCCACGATGCGATTGGTTTGGCGCAAGTTGCGGAACTCCTTCCTCTTCAGGCTCAGAACTCCTGAAGACACGTGGTTGGTCCTGAAACCTTATTCAAACATTGCCCAAGTCACAGTGTCCAGCGGGTGGGTGATCTGAAATGTGTCCCACCAAGAAGAGGCTGGTCCCTCTAGTAGGTGAGCGGCAAACCTCACCTTCTCAGCATCAGTGCATCCAATAGTTACCAGATCCTTGTTGACTGAACGCAACCAGTCGAGAGCAACCATTGGTTCCGTTGCAATAGAGAACTTAGTCGGCCTTAGCCTCAGAAATCTGGTGAGAGCATCTCCCTGAGGCTGATTGTTCCCATTGTTGTTGTTGTTGTTGTTGTTGTTGTTGTTGTTGTTGTTGTTGTTGTTGTTGTTGTTGTTGTTGTTGTTGTTGTTTTGAGCTGCCATGAACTGAGTCATTACTTGGGTCAGCTGTGCCTGAGCTGCCATGAGCTGCTCCAACTCAGTGGGCTGACGGCGGGGAGGCATCTGCGGTTCAGCACAGGTAAGCTTAGAAATAATCAACTACGACAATAGGATTCTACCCATGCATATGATCAAACAACAACAAACAATAGAAGACAATCACAAGCAAGCAACACATCAACAAACAAGTGATCCAGCAACATCCCAGGGGTTATCCTAGCAGATATACCTACTGAAATAGTTTTACAAGAGTTGGCAATGGTTAACTAAACAGTTGATCAACTAAACAGCAAAACAGCAATCTGCCAGAACAGTTCAGCAGCGTTCACGAATTTTTCTACCTGACTTAGACTCGTCAGAAAATTTAGCTGATTTTTGCACTTACAGTACAAAGAGTTTCGCATCAGCCCAATTTTTTCAGATTTTTCCCAGTGACCAGAAAAATATGAAAAATCGTACAGTACTGCTGTATCAGCAGAAAACTGCAGCGAAAATAACACAGATAGTAACCAAAATTGCCATAACTCTTTCATAAAATTTGCACAAATAATTCCTGGGATATTGGAGTACACAAATAAGCAACTAAACACTCTTAAACTAATTGGGTCTAAGTTTCACATCGATCGAGACTAATCCTAACGATTTCACCTAATGAGGACTAATTGGTGGACTTCTATCTACTTCTTGAAGAGGTTGCGGTAGGTCCTTGCACTCATGCGTTGGCGCTTCGGTCCACGGTTCAACCATGGCGGCGGAATGTACACTTCTCCTGAATCATCACTTGAGATCTCAAACTCCACCTCTTCTGGATCCTCATCTTCTTCTTCACTCTCAGCTGCAACTGCAACTGCTTCATCTCCTCCACCATCATCGTCTCCATCATCATCATCCTCGTCCTCATCATCATCATCGTTCCCACTGTCATCATCATCCCCATTGTTGCCATCATCTCCATTGTCGTCATCAGAGGGTGGATTCAGCTGTGCTTGGAGAGCGGCAATCTGGGCTGTCATAGCTTCAATAGTTTGATCCCATTCCTGGACGGTCCCTTGCAACTGTTGTATGTTCTGGGTGTTCTCCTGCACCGTACCATGAAGATGAGCTATGTTTGCATCTCTGGCTATCAGGGCATTCTCTAGAACTCCCATAGCTTCATGCAGGGTGTCAATCTCCTGTCCTTGGACCACCATACCATTGCTAGCAAAGTCTGCAATCTCCTTTATCATCATCACTTTCTCAGCTAGAGCTCCATTCTCCCTTTCCATGTCCTCTATGTGCCTCCGACGGGGCGGCATGTTGTTCCTGTCGCCCGGGGTAACCACAATGTGCCCATCTTCATCACGCCTCCCATAGTCACGGTAGGGTGAATCTGCTGGCAGCAAGTGTCGGACATGATGGCACTGGCGAGACAGGGCCTCATGTATGGCCAAGTTAATTCCAAGTCCCCAGTTGCAGTATGTCTTGGTGTAGATCAGGTGCACAGGGTTTGGTAAGGCGGCATCCCTGAAGATGAAGGTGGTGATCTCCCATGCATCCTCACCATATCCATAGGTGTACAGCCTTCTTCCCTTGAACATGGGCAGTGGCAATCCCAATGTCTGCGAGAGCTGTGCTAACTGTCTTGCAAAGGGCCTTGGTGACTCCATGGTGGCATACTCAGTCCTGACTTCTCCCATCTATCAATTAAAGAGGAAAGTGTGAGAATAGCATATGATAAGAATTTACGAGAGTGAAAGGCATAAGATGAAAGACAGAGTTAACATAGGTTTTAATTGATCTATGGCTTCCTAATCCAATCCTAGGTCACGATCCTATAGTCGACACACGGGCTCTGATACCATCTTGTAACACCGCGGTTCTGAAAAGACCGTGGCTTCTATGTGACATGCCAATCCCTGGATCGGTTCATTGGCCCACAATAGAATGAGATGAATAACATAGCAAAATATCCGTGTATCATAAATAACGAAGATCCAGAGTACCATTATTACAATAAAAGCTTAGCTCAAGGCTAGCTTAAATTATTCAGGTAGCAACATAAATAAAGTAAATCCTCCATTCTTCAAATTGCCCACAAGTGAACAAGTGCCGAGTGGAGTACCGTGGCCTATATCGATCACTCAGAATCGGAATAACCTGCAACATGAAACGTAGCAGCCCCGAAGGGTCAATACATGGAATGTATGGCAAGTAGAGCTAGTAAAGGAGACAGTAGTACTAACATCTACATGCATATTTGGCAAGTGGAGCTGTGTCTGGCTTGCATTTGCAAATACCTTTGTCCTACTTTCATAAACAGTTTTTGATTTTTCTTTGAAAATATCCCAATTAAGTTAACCCAACAATATTAAAACAATTATGAAATTGGAATGAGCGAGAAACATGTCATGGGATCAATATCAAGCAACTCAGTTGTCCATAACCGGGGACACGGCTAATCGATTAGATTATACACCCTGCAGGGGATTGTACACTTTACCCATGTGACTTGGCCAGCCCAGCTCGTACCATCACTCTCATTTTGGGTGATGATAGGGAGAAGACCAAGAAGAGACCGTTCGGGAAGTAGCTCCCCAATCCCGACGCGCACCGGTCCATCCTACAAAAATTCTACATCTCTGGATACGCGGGTTCGGGTCACCACAACCTTCTAAGTCCAACCAACCGCCCATTTCATTATTGGCACATGGTTGTACACGTAAGCTACAAAATAAAGAGGCCAATCAATTTCTCTCGATACCTGGGTGCCTTTCCGCAATGAAACCACCAAAAATTATCAATACCATCACACCCAGGAGATTCATTGATTAAGTTGTTTTAGTTTTCACAAACCAATACTTTTAGAAACAAGACTCAATGATGTAACCCAGCCCTCGTTCAACATAGCATGGCTAAGCACATCTACCAGCGGTGGTTCATCTACAAGGAAGGCCCTACCACATAATAGGACATAGCATAGCGATAGTATCATCCTACACATGCATCTACAAAATACACGACAATGCATTGAAAATAGTAGGACGATATCATGAACAAATTAGCATCTACTTGCCTTGGTTGTAGCGGTCGGAAGAACAATCCACATACGAGCAAGCGTTGCACTCGTCACAATCTACACGATACAATTGCAATCATAAACAAACAATTCACAAGCATATGCAACAAAGATGATGCATGAAGGTATGCAAGGCAAGTGAATTGGTGCTACAGCTGCACCACATAATCCTATTTAATAACACTACTAATTGCATGCATGGAAAATAGTTTTAGCGCTAGGAAAACTAATATGCAAAAAGTAATGCTCAAAACTAGAGCTAGAACTCAAATAATTCACTACCGGTAGTATACTGTTTGTAAAATCTTAGGAAAATTCTACCGCATAGGCTTTGCTATTTAGGAATAGCACCAACTGGAATTACTCAAAAAGGAATTATAAAACTCCCCGAGTAATTAAAACACTGCAGAAAGCCACTAGACAGTTTCTGCAGAAGTTTTCACTGTAAGCCTATCCTTTTAATTCACGATGAGGTTCCCCTCGTTCCACTGAATCCAGGGACATAACATACGTAATTTTTGGAGTTACAGATCTTTTTATACGAATTAATTACTCCAAAAAGGCTATTAACTCAATTGACTAAACTGTACTAAATCTTGTTGCAAAAGTGTGAAACAAAGGTACAACAAGATTCTACACGACTTACTGAATCTACACATATTTTATTTGCAATTTTTGGCCCAGCGGTTTAATTTCTACGCAATTTACAAGTTTCTACCAAAATCTGTCAACTAAAACGATTAACGAAAATACCCAGTCAATTGTGTCTGTTGACTGGTCAACGCGGCTGCTGACTGGGCGCTAACTGGGCGTCTGACTAGTCAACGCCTGGGGCTGTCTGGTCAACGGCTGATCTGGACCGCTGATCTGAGATCCAACGGTCCCAAGAGATGGCGGCTGCGGGCTTACCGGAGACGAACGGCGGCGAGCTCGGGACGGTGGCGGCGATCGGCTCCGGCGACGGCGGTTCCTGCGCGGAAAGAGGGACGGTCAGCGCGCGGAACGGTGATGGTCAATGCGCCGGCGGCGCACGACGGTGGCGAGCAGCGCGCGGCGCGAGGCGGCGGCGCGGCTGCGCGCGTGCAGCCGCAGCGAGCGGGCGCGGGCAGGCGCGCAGGCGAGGCGGCGCTGCGAGTGGGCGCGGGCGCGGAGCGGCGGGCGGCGCAGGTGGCTGTTGTGCGCGGCGGGCGGTGCGCGTGCAGCGGCTGCAGGCGGCGAGCGGCGCGGCAGGCGGGCGCGGGCGGCTGCAGGTGGCGCGGGCGGCGGGGTGCGGCGGCTGCGGGGTAGGCGGGTGCTGTGGCGGCTTACCTCGAGGCGGCGGCGCGGGCACGGATCCCGAGAGGCGGCGGCGGCTGCGCGGGGTCCAGGGCTTTTAAGTGGGGCCCCCACGCGGGGTCCTACGCGGACACGGGTCCAGATTTTTTTGGTCCGTTTTCTTTTCCCCTTTTCGCAAATACTAAAGCCTCCGTAACTTTTCCGTATGAGCTCCAAATCGGGTGATTCTTGTTCCTATTTTTTTGTAAAATCGAGGGGAACAACCTAGGGTCAAGGGTTGAGTGAAACCACTAGGCTACAAGGGTGGACTACACTAGTCCTACTAATGCCTCCCGCAGGAGCCTCGTAGTAAAATAGAGTAGGGTTTAGAAAATAATATTTTGCCGAATCTTTCCATTCGGTGGTTTTGCATGGAAGAGTATGATGCAATGGGCATGAATGATATGCAGAACCAAATCAAAAATTTGGGATGTGACAAGACTAACCCCCTTAAGATGAATCTCGTCCTCGAGATTCGGCGCGGCTAGCAAATAGGTGTGGGTAGTCCTCTCGGATGTCGTCCTCACGCTCCCAAGTGGCTTCCTCTTCAGTGTGGTGGCTCCACTGCACCTTGCAAAACCTGATCGTCTTGGTACGGGTAGTCCTCTCCGCTGTCTCCAGAATCTTGACCGGTTTCTCCTCATAGGTCAAATCATTCTCAAGCTGAACCTCCTCTAGCGGTACAGTGTCTCTCAATGGTGTATCCACCATCTCCGGATGGCACTTCTTCAGCTGGGATATGTGGAATACATTGTGAACAGCGGACAGAGCCTCTGGCAACTCCAATTGATAAGCAACTTATCCTTTGCATGCTAATACCCGATACGGTCCAATAAATCGAGGTGCCAGCTTACCCTTAATTCCAAATCTCTTGATTCCACGAAGTGGCGACACTCTGAGGTATGCTCTATCACCTATCTCATACACCACTTCCTTGCGCTTGGCGTCAGCGTAGCTCTTCTGCCTTGATTGTGCTACCTTCAGCCTGTCCCTAATCAAGGCGACCTTCTCCTCAGCGTCCTTGATCAAATCAGGCCCAAACAACTGACGTTCTCCTACTCCATCCCATAGCAATGGTGTTCGGCACCGTTTCCCATACAGCACGTCGAACGGTGACGTCTTGATGCTGGTTTGATAGCTGTTGTTGTAGGAAAACTCCGCATATGGCAAATTCTCATCCCAACTAGAGCCATGAGCCAAGGCGCAAGCTCTCAGCATGTCCTCCAAAATCTGATTCACCCTCTTAGTCTGTCCATCAGTCTGTGGGTGAAACGCCGTGCTAAACTCCAATCTAGTACCAAGTGACTCGTGCAGCTGGCGCCAGAAGTGTGAGGTAAATTGGGTGCCTCTATCAGATACGATGCTCTTGGGAACTCCGTGTAGGCACACAATTCTGTCCATATAAATCTTGGCCAACTTTGCACTCGTATAGGTTGTCTTTACCGGAATAAAGTGGGCTACCTTGGTCAAATGGTCGACCACTACCCAAATGGAATCATATCCTGACCTGGTCCTGGGCAATCCTGTGATAAAATCCATTCCCACTCTATCCCACTTCCAATCCGGCATGGGCAATGGTTGTAGCAATCCTGTTGGATTCTGGTGTTCCGCTTTTACTCGGCTACATACATCACATAGGGCAATATGCTCCGCGATGTCTCCCTTCATGTTGTTCCACCAGAATCTGTCCTTTAGGTCCATATACATCTTCGTATTGCCCGGATGTATGGAATACGGCGAGTCATGAGCTTGCTGCAGAATCAACTTTTTTAACTCCGGATCGTTGGGAACGCACAAACGATCTCCGTACCACAAGGTTCCTTGCTCATCCTCGCGGAATTCCCTTGCTCGACCCTCCTTCATCTTTTCCTTTACTTCATCTATCTCTTTGTCTCCCACTTGAGCCTTCCTGATTCTGTCCTGTAGCGTTGGTTGGACTTCCATTGTTGCCAAGTACCCTTCAGATACTACCTCCAGTCTAAGGTCCTTGAATTGCTTGCACAAATCCTCGGGCAATTCCCCAATTGTCAATCCGTTGGCATAGACCTTCCGGCTCAGAGCATCTGCTACTACATTGGCCTTTCCTGGGTGGTATTGTAGATTCATATCATAATCCTTGATAAGTTCCAACCATCTCCTTTGCCTCATGTTCAGTTCCTTCTGCGTGAATATGTATTTCAGGCTCTTGTGGTCGGTGTACACGTCACAGTGTTTTCCCATTAAGTAATGCCTCCATACCTTGAGCGCATGAACCACTGATGCTAACTCCAAGTCGTGTGTGGGGTAATTCCGTTCATGGTGCTTGAGTTGTAGCGAGGCATATGACACTACTCTCCCATCTTGCATCAGCACAGTCCCAAGTCCCTGTCGAGAAGCATCGCAGTACACTTGGAAATCCTTCTGAAGATCTGGTAAACACAGAACATGCGCGGTCACTAGTCGACACTTCAGTTCCTGAAAGCTGGCTTCACATACGTCTGACCATTCAAACTTCCTCTTCTTCTTCAGTAGTTCAGTCATCGGCTTAGCAATCTTGGAAAAGTTTTCAATGAACCTCCTGTAGTATCCAGCAAGTCCCAAAAAGCTTCGTATCTCTCCTGCATTATTGGGTGCTTCCCACTCTGTCACTGCAGTCACTTTGCTTGGATCAACAGCGACTCCTTCTCCTTACACTAAGTGTCCAAGAAATCCAACAATGTTAAGCCAGAATTCACACTTGCTGAATTTGGCATACAGCTTGTGTTCCCTCAGCTTCTCCATAATCAGTCGCAGATGCTTCTCATGCTCAACATCATCCTTGGAATATATCAGTATGTCATCAATAAACACCACCACGAACTTGTCCAAGTACTCCATAAATACCTTGTTCATCAAGGTCATGAAGTATGCCGGGGCATTCGTTAGTCCAAAATACATAACCGTATACTCATATAAACCATACCTAGTGGTGAAGGCGGTTTTTGGTACGTCCTCCTCCCGGATCTTCAATTGGAAGTAGCCTGATCGCAGATAAATCTTGCTGAACACCTTCGCTCCTTCCAGTTGATCAAACAAATCATTTATGTTTGGCAGAGGGTACTTGTTCTTGATGGTTACTTCATTCAGCGAGCGATAGTCCACCACTAATATCTTGCTGCTATCTTTCTTCTCCACAAACAGAACAGGTGCACCCCATGACGACGAACTAGGCTGAATGAATCCCTTTTCCAGCTGCTCTTTCAACTACTTCTTCAATTCCTTCAGCTCATCCACATCCATCTTATATGGTTTCTTTGCAATAGGTCCTGTTCCCGGCATCAGGTCGATAAGAAACTCTACTTCCCTGTCAGGTGGCATCCCTGGCAGCTCTTCCGGAAACACGTCAGGGTAATCCTTAATCACTGGCACAGTATCCATGCTAACCCCCTTAAGAGAATTCAACTTACACTTTCCTGGTCGTACAGCCGACTTGAATCTAATCCTCTTACCATCCGGTGTTTTGAGTGAAACAGCTCACTGTGCACAATCTATGTGTCCCCCATGCATAGACATCCAATCCATACCCAGAATAACGTCTAACCCCTGTGATTCCAACACTACCAAATGTGCACTGAAGTTGTGTGTTCCAATCCTCACCGTTAAGTCGCGGCATCCCGCGCTAGCTATCATATCTCCTCCAGGTGAACTCACTCTAATAGACCCTTTCATAGACTCAGTAGGTAGCTTATACTTATCCACAAAAGCCCTTGATATGAATGAATGTGATGCACCAGTATCGAAAAGTATAAGCGCAGGGTAAGTGTTGATTGGAAACTTACCAATCACAAGGTCAGGCTCATCTGGGATCTCCTCCACATTCATGTGGTTCACTGTGGCCTTATCGTTGTTGGTTGGCTTCAGTCCCTTCCTCTCCGGACAGTTGTCAGCATAGTGTCCCTTCTGTTTACACTTGAAGCAAGTCACCTCACTCAGATCCTTCTTCACAAAGCTGCGATCACGGTTGCGGTTATGTCCACCGTGTCCTCCAGAGTGGTGAGAGTGTCCTCCCTTGTGGTTGTGGTGGGTGCTCCTATGGTTGTCATGACGATGCCCATCGCCTCCATGGTGGTGGCGGTCATGGCTCCCATGGTCACTTCCTCCATGCTTGGAGTATCCATCATATGAAGTGCGAGACTTGTGATGTGAACCAGAGTGGTGATTATTGCTCTTTCTCTTGCGGTTCTCCACCTGTTTGTGCTTCCCTTCCAAGATCCTGGCCTTGTCCATAAGCTCCTGGAAAGTGGGGCAATAAACCACCAGTAGCTGCACTGAAAGTTCATCACTGAGGCCATCCAGGAATCTCTCCCTCCTTTTTGCATCAGTGTCAACATCCTAAGGTGCATAACGAGACAGGTTGTTGAACTCCTCAATGTACTCAGCCACGATGCGATTGGTTTGGCGCAAGTTGCGGAACTCCTTCCTCTTCAGGCTCAGAACTCCTGAAGACACGTGGTTGGTTCTGAAACCTTATTCAAACATTGCCCAAGTCACAGTGTCCAGCGGGTGGGTGATCTGAAATGTGTCCCACCAAGAAGAGGCTGGTCCCTCTAGTAGGTGAGCGGCAAACCTCACCTTCTCAGCATCAGTGCATCCAATAGTTACCAGATCCTTGTTGACTGAACGCAACCAGTCGAGAGCAACCATTGGTTCCATTGCAATAGAGAACTTAGTCGGCCTTAGCCTCAGAAATCTGGTGAGAGCATCTCCCTGAGGCTGATTGTTCCCATTGTTGTTGTTGTTGTTCTCAGCTGCCATGAACTGAGTCATTACTTGGGTCAGCTATGCCTGAGCTACCATGAGCTGCTCCAACTCAGTGGGCTGACGGCGGGGAGGCATCTGCGGTTCAACACAGGTAAGCTTAGAAAGAATCAACTACGACAATAGGATTCTACCCATGCATATGATCAAACAACAACAAACAATAGCAGACAATCACAAGCAAGCAACACATCAACAAACAAGTGATCCAGCAACATTCCAGGGGTTATCCTAGCAGTATATACCTACTGAAATAGTTTTACAAGAGTTGGCAATGGTTAACTAAATAGTTGATCAACTAAACAGCAAAACAGCAATCTGCCAGAACAGTTCAGCAGCGTTCACGAATTTTTCTACCTGACTTAGACTCGTCAGAAAATTTAGCTGATTTTTGCACATATAGTACAGAGAGTTTCGCATCAGCCCATTTTTTTTAGATTTTTCCCAGTTACCAGAAAAATATGAAAAATCGTACAGTACTGCTGTATCAGCAGAAAACTGCAGCGAAAATAACACAGATAGTAACCAAAATTGCCATAACTCTTTCATAAAATTTGCACAAATAATTCCTGGGATATTGGAGTACACAAATAAGCAACTAAACACTCTTAAACTAACTGTGTCTAAGTTTCACATCGATCGAGACTAATCCTAACGATTTCACCTAATGAGGACTAATTGGTGGACTTCTATCTACTTCTTGAAGAGGTTGCGGTAGGTCCTTGCACTCATGCGTTGGCGCTTCGGTCCACGGTTCAACCATGGCGGCGGAGTGTACACTTCTCCTGAATCATCACTTGAGATCTCAAACTCCACCTCTTCTGGATCCTCATCTTCTTCTTCACTCTCAGCTGCAACTGCAACTGCTTCATCTCCTCCACCATCATCGTCTCCATCATCATCATCCTCGTCCTCATCATCATCATCGTTCCCACTGTCATCATCATCCCCATTGTTGCCATCATCTCCATTGTCGTCATCAGAGGGTGGATTCAGCTGTGCTTGGAGAGCGGCAATCTGGGCTGTCATAGCTTCAATAGTTTGATCCCATTCCTGGACGGTCCCTTGCAACTGTTGTATGTTCTGGGTGTTCTCCTGCACCGTACCATGAAGATGAGCTATGTTTGCATCTCTGGCTATCAGGGCATTCTCTAGAACTCCCATAGCTTCATGCAGGGTGTCAATCTCCTGTCCTTGGACCACCATACCATTGCTAGCAAAGTCTGCAATCTCCTTTATCATCATCACTTTCTCAGCTAGAGATCCATTCTCCCTTTCCATGTCCTCTATGTGCCTCCGACGGGGCGGCATGTTGTTCCTGTCGCCCGGGGTAACCACAATGTGCCCATCTTCATCACGCCTCCCATAGTCACGGTAGGGTGAATCTGCTGGCAGCAAGTGTCGGACATGATGGCACTGGCGAGACAGGGCCTCATGTATGGCCAAGTTAATTCCAAGTCCCCAGTTGCAGTATGTCTTGGTGTAGATCAGGTGCACAGGGTTTGGTAAGGCGGCATCCCTGAAGATGAAGGTGGTGATCTCCCATGCATCCTCACCATATCAATAGGTGTACAGCCTTCTTCCCTTGAACATGGGCAGTGGCAATCCCAATGTTTGCGAGAGCTGTGCTAACTGTCTTGCAAAGGGCCTTGGTGACTCCATGGTGGCATACTCAGTCCTGACTTCTCCCATCTATCAATTAAAGAGGAAAGTGTGAATATAGCATATGATAAGAATTTACGAGAGTGAAAGGCATAAGATGAAAGACAGAGTTAACATAGGTTTTAATAGATCTATGGCTTCCGAATCCAATCCTAGGTCACGATCCTATAGTCGACACACGGGCTCTGATACCATCTTGTAACACCGTGGTTCTGAAAAGACCGTGGCTTCTATGTGACATGCCAATCCCTCGATCGGTTCATTGGCCCACAATAGAATGAGATGAATAACATAGAAAAATATCCGTGTATCATAAATAACGAAGATCCAGAGTACCATTATTACAATAAAAGCTTAGCTCAAGGCTAGCTTAAATTATTCAGGTAGCAACATAACTAAAGTAAATCCTCCAATCTTCAAATTTCCCACAAGTGAACAAGTTCCGAGTGGAGTACCGTGGCCTATATCGATTACTCAGAATCGGAATAACCTGCAACATGAAACGTAGCAGCCCCGAAGGGTCAATACATGGAATGTATGGCAAGTAGAGCTAGTAAAGGATACAGTAGTACTAACATCTACATGCATATTTGGCAAGTGGAGCTGTGTCTGGCTTGCATTTGCAAATACCTTTGTCCTACTTTCATAAACATTTTTTGATTTTTCTTTGAAAAGATCCCAATTAAGTTAACCCAACAATATTAAAACAATTATGAAATTGGAATGAGCGAGAAACATGTCATGGGATCAATATCAAGCAACTCAGTTGTCCATAACCGGGGACACGGCTAATCGATTAGATTATACACCCTGCAGGGGATTGTACACTTTACCCATGTGACTTGGCCAGCCCAGCTCGTACCATCACTCTCATTTTGGGTGATGATAGGGAGAAGACCAAGAAGAGACCGTTCGGGAAGTAGCTCCCCAATCCCGACGCGCACCGGTCCATCCTACAAAAATTCTACATCTCTGGATACGCGGGTTCGGTTCACCACAACGTTCTAAGTCTAACCAACCGCCCATTTCATTATTGGCACATGGTTGTACACGTAAGCTACAAAATAAAGAGGCCAATCAATTTCTCTCGATACCTGGGTGCCTTTCCGCAATGAAACCACCAAAAATTATCAATACCATCACACCCAGGAGATTCATTGATTAAGTTGTTTTAGTTTTCACAAACCAATACTTTTAGAAACAAGACTCAATGATGTAACCCAGCCCTCGTTCAACATAGCATGGCTAAGCACATCTACCAACGGTGGTTCATCTACAAGGAAGGCCCTACCACATAATAGGACATAGCATAGCGATAGTATCATCCTACACATGCATCTACAAAATACACGACAATGCATTGAAAATAGTAGGACGATATCATGAACAAATTAGCATCTACTTGCCTTGGTTGTAGCGGTCGGAAGAACAATCCACATACGAGCAAGCGTTGCACTCGTCACAATCTACACGATACAATTGCAATCATAAACAAACAATTCACAAGCATATGCAACAAAGATGATGCATGAAGGTATGCAAGGCAAGTGAATTGGTGCTACAGCTGCACCACATAATCCTATTTAATAACACTACTAATTGCATGCATGGAAAATAGTTTTAGCGCTAGGAAAACTAATATGCAAAAAGTAATGCTCAAAACTAGAGCTAGAACTCAAATAATTTACTACCGATAGTATACTGTTTGTAAAATTTTGGGAAAATTCTACCGCATAGGCTTTGCTATTTAGGAACAGTACCAACTGGAATTACTCAAAAAGGAATTATAAAACTCCCCGAGTATTTAAACACTGCAGAAAGCCACTAGACAGTTTCTGCAGTAGTTTTCACTGTAAGCCTATCCTTTTAATTCACGATGAGGTTCCCCTCGTTCCACTGAATCCAGGGACATAACATACGTAATTTTTGGAGTTACAGATCTTTTTCTACGAATTAATTACTCCAAAAGGCTATTAACTCAATTGACTAAATTGTAATAAAATCTTGCTGCAAAAGTGTGAAACAAAGGTACAGCAAGATTCTACACGACTTACTGAATCTACACATATTTTATTTGCAATTTTTGGCCCAGCGATTTAATTTCTACGCAATTTACAAGTTTCTACCAAAATCTGTCAACTAAAACGATTAACGAAAATACCCAGTCAACTGTGTCTGTTGACTGGTCAACGCGGCTACTGACTGGGCGTCTGACTAGTCAACGCCTGGAGCTGTCCGGTCAATGGCTGATCTGGACCGCTGATCTGAGATCCAACGGTCCCAAGAGATGGCGGCTACGGGCTTACCGGAGACGAACGGCGGCGAGCTCGGGACGGTGGCGGCGATCGGCTCCGGCGACGGCGGTTCCTGCGCGGAAAGAGGGACGGTCAGCGCGCGGAACGATGGCGGTCAACGCGACGACGGCGAGCAGCGCGTGGCGCGAGGCGGCGGCGTGGCTGCGCGCGTGCAGCGGCAGCAAGCGGGCGCGGGCAGGCGCGCAGGCGAGGTGGCGCTGTGAGCGGGCGCGGGCACGGAGCGGCGGGCGGCGCGCGTGCAGCGGCTGCAGGCGGCGAGCGGCGCGGCAGGCGGGCGCGGGCGGCTGCAGGTGGCGCGGCGGCGCGGGCGGCGGGGTGCGGCGGCGGGGTAGGCGGGTGCGGTGGCGGATTACCTCGAGGCAGCGGCGCGGGCACGGATCCCGAGAGGCGGCGGCGGCTGCGCGGGGTCCAGGGCTTTTAAGTGGGGCCCCCATGCGGGGTCCTACGCGGACACGGGTCCAGATTTTCTGGTCCGTTTTCTTTTCCCCTTTTCGCAAATACTAAAGCCTCCGTAACTTTTCCGTACGAGCTCCGAATCGGGTGATTCTTGTTCCTAAATTTTTGCAAAATCGAGGGGAACAACCTAGGGTCCAGGGTTGAGTGAAACCACTAGGCTACAAGGGTGGACTACACTAGTCCTGCTAATGCCTCCCGCAGGAGCCTCGTAGTAAAATAGAGTAGGGTTTAGAAAATAATGTTTTGCCGAATCTTTCCATTCGGTGGTTTTGCATGGAAGAGTATGATGCAATGGGCATGAATGATATGCAGAACCAAATAAAAAATTTGGGATGTGACACAAGGTGAGAGGGCTAGGCCGGCGGCTAGGGCAAGGGGAAGCCCCAACTCGGCGGCTTGGGAGAAAACCCTAGGGCGGCGGCGGCGGCTGTAGGAGGGCCGGCGGCTAGGGTTAGGGTTTTGGTGGGGCAAGGTGTAGGTCTAGAGGGGAAGCCCTGCCCCTCCTTTTATAGGTAGGAGGGCGCGACCAAGGGGGAGGGAGTCCTCCCCCAAGTCGGCCTCCTTGGCCGGCGGTGGAGAGAGAGGAACTCCTCCCCAAGTAGGTTTCCTACTCTCCTTCCAGCAAGCAAACTTGTCGTTTGACTTTTTCAAATTCGCGTTTGACTTTTCAAACTAGGATTTGATTTATCCCTTTATTTTGCTCAGCGATGACACCTATTACATGATGCAACCATTCCAACTTGTTAGACACATACATGTACCCTTCCCCTCCGGAGTGACGGACCTTCCGGACCCTTCTAGAACATTCCCGATGAAAACACCGGAATCATTCTCCAACTCCAAAACATGACTTTCCTTATATGAATCTTATTCTCCGAACCATTCCGGATCTCCTCGTGATATCCCGGATCCCATCCGAGACTCCAAACAACTTTCGGTCTCTTACTCATCATTCCATAACTACTCAACAACATCGAATCCTTAAGTGTGTCTCCCTACGGTTCGTGAATTATGCGGACATGATCGAGACACTTCTCCGAACAATAACCAATAGAGGAATCTAGAAATTCATATGGCTCCCACATATTTCTACGATTACTTTGCGATCGAATGAAGCACTTACATACGATACCAATTTCTCTTTGTCTCACGATAGTTTACTTATCCGATGTTTTGATCGTCGGTATCTCTGCATACCTAGTTCAACCTCGTTACTGATAAGTACTCTTTTCTCGTTCCCGTGATATGTGATCCCTTGTGAGCCAGTCACATGCTTACAAGCCAATTGGATGACATTCCACCGAGAGGGCCCAGAGTATATCTATCCGTCATATGGATGGACAAATCCCACTCTTGATCCATGTGTCTCAACCCATACTTTCCGAACACTCAATGCCACCTTTATAACCACCCAGTTGTGCTGTGGTGTTTGATGTCATCAAGCATCCTTCCTGTGATGGTGATAAGCATGATATCATGGTCGAAGGAATTAGGTTACTATGTATCAGAAAGCATATAGCAATTGAACTATTAAAAGGACTTGATCTTTATGATACGCTTATCTATAGGAGTATGTCCATCATACCATTCTCCTAACAATATGATCTTGTTGTTAATAACATCTCAATGTTCATGATAGGGAAACCACAATCATTTATTAACCAACAAGCTAGTATTATGAAGAGGCTTTACTAGGGACTCTAATTTAGTTTACAAATCACAAAAGTATTAATGTTTCCTTGTTAATACTGTTATAGCATGAATGTAAAATTTTATCATAAACACAAAGATATAATAATAACTACATTTATTATTGCCTCTAGGGCATATCTCCAACAGTCTCCCACTTGCACTAGAGTCAACTAATCTAGATTACATGGTAATATACCCAACACCCATGGCAGTTTGGTGTTGTTCATGTTTTGCCCTCGGGAGAGGTTTAGTCAACGGATCCGCCACATTCAGATCTGTGTGTACTTTGCAAATCTTTATGTCACCATCTTGGACATGTTCTCGAATAGCGTGAAAACGTAGCTTGATGTGCTTCAGCTTCTTGTGTGACCTTGGCTCTTGCGCATTGTCTATGGCGCCCATGTTATCACAGTAGATAGACATTGGGTCCATCGCACTTGGAACCACACCGAGCTCTGTAATGAACTCCTTCATCCATATCGCTTCTTGTGAAGCCTCCGAAGCAGCTATGTATTCTAATTCAGTTGAAGACCTCGCCATAACGCTTTGCTTTGCACTCCTCCAGCTAACTGCCGCACCATTCAAAATAAATACGTATCCAGATTAGGATTTAGAATCATCTGGATCGGTGTTCCAACTAGCATCGGTGTAACCATTAACAACGAGTTGTTCATCACCTCCATAAGAAAGAACCATATCTTTAGTTCTTCTCAAGTACTTAAGGATGTTTTTACCGCTGTCCAATGATCCACTCCTGGATCACTTTGATATCTGCTAGTTAAATTAACAGCATATGCAATGTCGGGTCTAGTACATAGCATAACATACATTAGAGATCCTATGGCTGAGGCATAGGGAGTCTTACTCATCCTTTCTCTATATTCTGTTGTTGCTGGACTTTGATTTTTACTCAAGGTCGTATTGGGCAACATGGGCAAGAACCCTTTCTTGTTATCTTCCATTCCAAACCTCTTTAGAACTTTGTCCAAATATGTACTTTGTGACAATGATATTAGGCGTCTCGATCTATCTCTATAAATCTTTATGCCTAATATGTAAGCTGCTTCGCCAAGATCTTTCATTGAAAAGCTATTATTCAAATATTCCTTGACACTATTAAGAAGGTCTACATCATTCCCAATCAACAATATGTCATCTACATATAGTATTAAGAATGCTACAGAGCTCCCACTCACTTTCTTGTAAATACAAGCTTCTCCATAAGTTTGTATAAAACCAAAACTTTTGATTACCTTATCAAAATGTTGATTCCAACTTCGGGATGCTTGCTTCAATCCATATATGGACCGTTGAAGTTTGCATACCTTGTTAGCATCTTTAGGATCGACAAAGCCTTTGGGTTGCATCATATACAACTCTTCATCAATGTCTCCATTGAGGAACACTGTTTTGACATCCATCTGCCATATCTCATAATCATAATATGCAGCGATTGCTAACAAAATCCTCACAGACTTTAGCTTCGCTACTGGTGAGAAAGTCTCATCGTAGTCAACTCCTTGAATTTGTCGAAACCCTTTTGTGACAAGTCGAGCTTTATAGACAGTAACATTACCATCAGCATCTGTTTTCTTCTTGAAAATCCATTTGTTCTTAACAGCCTTCCAGCCATCCGGTAAGTCCACCAAAGTCCATACTTGGTTTTCGTACATGGATCCAATCTCGGATTTCATGGCTTCTTGCCATTTATTGGAATATGGGCTCATCATCGCTTCCTCATATGTCGCAGGTCATCGGTGTTGTCCACCAACATGACACTCATAACGGGATCATACCAACCAGGAGTGGTACGAGTTCTCGTTGACCTGCGAGGCTCTGCAGCAACTTCAACCGAAGTATCATGATCATCATCATTAGCTTCCTCTCTTATTGGTGCAGGCACCACAGGAACTTCTTCCGGTGTTGCGCTACTTGCAAGTTCGAGAGAAGGTTCGACAACCTCATCGAGTTCTACTTTCCTTCCAGTCACTTCTTTCGAGAGAAATTCCTTCTCTATAAAGGATCCATTCTTGGCAACGAAGATTTTTCCTTCGGATCTATGATTGAAGGTATACCCAATAGTTTCCTTTGGGTATCCTATGAAGACGCATTTTTCCGCTTTGGGTTCAAGCTTGTCCGGCTGTAACTTCTTTACATAGGCTTCGCAACCCCAAACTTTAAGGAACGACAATTTAGGTTTCTTCCCAAACCATAATTCATACGGTGTCGTTTCAATGGATTTAGATGGTTCCCTATTTAAAGTGAATGCGGATGTTTCTAATTCATAACCCCAGAATGATAGCGGTAAACCTGTAAGTGACATCATAGAACGAACCATATCTAAGAGAGTTCGATTACGACGTTCGGACACACCATTACGCTGTGGTGTTCCCTGCGGTGTCAATTGTAAAAGTATTCCGCATTTCTTCAAATGCTCGCCAAACTCGTAACTTAGATATTCACCTCCACGATCAGAACATAGAAATTTAATCTTCTTGTTACATTGATTCTCCACCTCACTTTGAAATTCCTTAAACTTCTCGAAAGTTTCGGACTTATGTTTCATGAAATAGATATACCCATATCTACTCAAGTCATCCGTGAAGGTAAGAACATAACGATAACCACCTCGCGATGCTACACTCATCGGACCACACACATCGGTATGTATGATTTCCAATAAGTTCGTAGCTCTCTCCATCATACCAGAAAATGGAGTCTTAGTCATTTTACCCATCAGACATGCTTCGCATCATTCAAGTGATTCGAAATCAAGTGATTCAAGAAGTCCATCGGAATGGAGTTTCTTCATACGCTTCACTCCAATGTGACCAAGACGACAGTGCCACATATAGGTCGAGTTATCGCTCAATTTCAAACGTTTAGCTTCAATGTTATTGATATGTGTATTTCCACTATCGAGATTCAATAAGAATAGACCATCTATCAAAGGTGCTTGTGCATAAAACATATTACTCATATAAATCTAACAACCATTATTCTCGGACTTAAACAAGTAACCGTCTCGCAATAAACAAGATCCCGATATAATGTTCATGCTTAACGCAGGCACCAAATAACAATTATTTAAGTATAAAACTAATCCCGATGGTAGATGAAGAGGTAGCGTGCTGACCACGATCACATCAACCTTTGATCCATTTCCAACGCGCATCGTCACCTCGTTCTTCGCTAGCTTCCGTTTATTCTGCAGCACCTGTTTCGAGTTACAAATATGAGCAACCGAACCAGTATCAAATACCCAGGCACTACTACGAGTACTAGTGAGATACACATCAATAACATGTATATCGGATATACCTTTCTTCTTGATGTTGCCGTTCTTCAAATCCGCCAAGTACTTGTAGGGGTTCGTAGCATGGAAAACAAAAATTTTCTACCGCATGCACACAAACAAGCCAAGATCTATCTACTAGATTGTAGCAACGAGTCGATAGAGGAACTTACCCTTGAAGATTCCAAAGCGGTTAACGAGAGCAGATTCTCGTGGGTGATGTAGTCGTACACTTGCCGATCTCAAGATCGCGTAGACGATCCTTCCGGCGCTGCATTCCGGCAGCGCTCCCGCAGTAGGTCACACGTTCGGTACTCGACGAAGACCTTCCTCTCCCTTGTTCCAGCAGGAAGCAGAGGTTGTAGCACTCTCCTCGCGATTCCGGCAGCACGACGGCGTGGTACCAGAAGTAGAGGGGAGATCTCTCAGGGCTTCGCCTTAAGCCGAAGCGAGTATGGTGGACTATGAGAGAGCCTTGGTGATCTAGGGTTTAGACACACCAATTAGAAGGGGCTAAACCAGCGGCTAGGGCAATTATAAGCTCTAACTCGGCGGCTTGGGAGAAATCCCTAGGCTGTGGCTAGGGTTTAGGTTTAGAGGGAGGCAACTTGTGTGTCTAGGAGGGGAGCCCTGCCCCTCCTCTTATAGGTGGAGGGAGACGCGCCTGGGGAGGGGAGTCCCTCCCCAACTCGAACCCAAGGTGGGTCGGCGGTGGGAGGAGGAACTCCTCCCCCAAGTCGGTTTCAAACCTCCTTCTCCTCTTTCCAAAACTTGCCGTTTGACTTTCAAACTAGCCGTTTGACTTTTTCAAACTAGGATTTGAATAAACCCTCTATTTTGGTACAGCGATGACACCTAGTACATGATGCAATCATATCAACTTGATATAACACATTCATGTACCCCTTTCCCCTCCGGAGTGCCGGACATTACGGAACCTTCTAGAACATTCTCGATGAAAACACCGGAACCATTCTCCAACTCCGAAACGGGACTTTCCTTATATGAATCTTATTCTCCGGACCATTCCGGATCTCCTCGTGATATCCTGGATCCCATCCGAGACTCCGAACAACATTCGGTCTCTTACTCATCATTCCATAACTACTCAACAACATCGAATCCTTAAGTGTGTCTCCCTACGGTTCGTGAATTATGCGGACATGATCGAGACTCTTCTCCGATCAATAACCAATAGAGGAATCTAGAAATTCATATGGCTCCCACATATTTCTACGATTACTTTGCGATCGAATGAACCACTTACATACGATACCAATTTCCCTTTGTCTCATGATAGTTTACTTATCCGAGGTTTTGATCGTCGGTATCTCTGCATACCTAGTTCAACCTCGTTACCGATAAGTACTCTTTTATCGTTCCCGTGGTATCTGATCCCTTGTGAGCCAGTCACATGCTTGCAAGCTAATTGGATGACATTCCACCGAGAGGGCCCAGGGTATATCTATCCGTCATATGGATGGACAAATCCCACTCTTGATCCATGTGCCTCAACACATACTTTCCGAACACTCAATGCCACCTTTATAGCCACCTAGTTACGGTGTGGTGTTTGATGTCATCAAAGCATCCTTCCGGTGATGGTGATTAGCATGACCTCATGGTCGAAGGAATTAGGTTACTATGTATCAGAAATCTTATAGCAAATGAACTATATTAAATGACTTGATCTTTATGCTACGCTTAACTATAGGAGTATGTCCATCACATCATTCTCCTAATGATATGACCCTGTTGTTAATAACATCTCTATGTTCATGATCAGGAAACCATGATCATATATAAACCAACAAGCTAGTTTAACAAGAGGCTTTACTAGGGACTCTTTTATGTTTACAAATCACACAAGTATTAATGTTTCCGGTTTAATACAATTATAGCATGGTATGTAAACATTTATCATAAGTATGAAGATATGATAATAACCACTTTATTATTGCCTCTTGGGCATATCTCCAACAGTACTTTGGGCAATTCCGCTTCCAGTGACCTTCTCCCTTGCAGTAAAAGCACTCAGTATCAGGCTTAGGTCCAGCCTTGGTATTCTTCGTTGGTGCGGCAACTTTCTTACCACCCTTCTTGAAGTGTCCCTTTTGCTTAGACTTGCCTTTCTTGAATTTGGTGGTCTTATTGACCATCAACACTTGGTGCTCTTTCTTGATCTCCACTTCTGCAGATTTTAACATGGAGAAGAGTTCTGGCAACTACTTGTTCATGCTTTGCATATCGTAGTTCATCACAAAGTTCTTGTAACTTGGTGGTAGTGTTTGGAGGACACGGTAAATCCCCAAAGCATTAGGAATCACTATACCCAAGCTTTGGAGTTTGTTTGCGTTCCCAGACATCTTAAGCACATGCTCACTGACAGAGCTGCCCTCTTCCATCTTGCAGTTAAATAACTTTTCAGAAGCCTCATAACTCTCAACTGCCACGTGAGTCTCAAATATCAATTTGAGTTCACGGACAATATCATGTGGGTATGAGTTCTCAAACCTTTTCTGAAGCTCCGATTCCAAACCATACAAGATAGCACACTGAACTGTGGAGTACTGATTCTTCCGAGCGAGGTAAACATTCTTTACTTCATCGGTAGCATCAGCTGCAGGCGGGTCACCCAGCGGTGCATCCAGCACATAGGTCAAATTACCAGCATTGAGGACAATCCTCAAATTGCGGAACCAATCCGCAAAGTTGCTTCCATTGTTTTTCAACTTTTCTTTCTCTAGGAACGCATTAAAATTGATGGTAGGGGCCGCCATTGATCTACAACATATTTGCAATAGTTTAGACTAAGTTTATGACAAATTGAGTTCTAATTAATAGTTAAATTAATCTAGGTGATCTCCCACTCAAAACAATATCCGTCACATTGTTTTAGTGATCACACGAACCAAATCAACCACATCAAAACCGATCATCATGAGAGTTGATGTAGCTTCAATGGCGAACAATCGACATGTTCATCATATCTACTATATGATTCATGCTTTACCTTTCGGTGATCCATGTTCCGAGACCATGTCTGTACATGCTAGGCTCGTCAAGATCAAACCTTAGCTTCCGCATGAGCAAATCTGGCTTGCTCACGTTGTATACACTTGTAGAATCTAACACAGCCGATCATCACGTGGTGCTTCGAAACAACAAGCTTTAGCAATGGTGCTTACTAAGGATGAACACTTTAGAACTTGAAATTTATGTGCATGAGGGATCATCTTATAATGCTACCGTCGTTAGCTAAGCAATACAAGATGCATAAAGGATTAACATCACATGCAATTAATAATATGTTATATGATATGGCCTTTCTTATTTGTGCTTCCGATCTCCATCTTCAAGCACCAACATGATCTCCATCATCACCGGCATTGCATCAAGGTCAATGACGTTGCTCCATGATTGTCGTCCACCAGCTTCAACTATTACAACTACTTTGAATAGACACGCGGGTCTTAACAGAAATTAAAAACAACCATATGGCTCCTGCCGGTTGCCAACTTACAATAAGGAACATTGCATACATCAAATATAATCACAATCATGGCCATATCACATCACGGCACACCCCTGCAAAACAAAGTTAGACGCCTCTAATTTCTTTGCATATTTTACGTGGTTTGGGGCTTTCAATAAGTGTCGATCTAACTTACGAACAAGAACCACAACGTTGATGTTTGAACTATCAAGTTCCCGTTGTAAATTGGATCTATACTATAATGGGAGAGACAGACACCCGCAAAGCCACTTATGCAAAACAAGTTGCATGTTGAGCGTGGAGCAAGTCTCATGAACGATGTCATGTAAGGTTAGCCCGGGACGCTGCATCCCATCATACCGCAAGATGCAAAGTACACAAGAAGCAATTGATAATAAAAGCATCACCGCCCACAATGACCATTGTGTTCTACTCGTGCAACAGATCTACATATAGACACGGCTCTGATACCACTGTAGGGGTTCGTAACATGGAAAACAAAAAAATTCTACCGCATACAAACAAACAAGCCAAGATCTATCTACTAGATTCTAGCAATGAGTCGATAGAATAACTCACCCTTGAAGATTCCAAAGTGTTTAACGAGAGCAGATTCTCGTGGGTGATGTAGTCGTACTCTTGCCGATCTCAAGATCGTGTAGACGATCCTTCCGGCGCCGCGTTCCAGCAGCGCTCCCGCAGTCGGTCACACGTTCGGTACTCGATGAAGACCTTCCACTCCCTTGTTCCAGCAGGCAGCGGAGGTTGTAGCACTCTCCTCGCGATTCTGGCAGCACGATGGCGTGGTACCGGAAGTAGATGGAGATCTCGCAGGGCTTCGCCTTAAGCCAGAGCGAGTATGGTGGACTATGAGAGAGGCCTTGGCGATCTAGGGTTAGAGGCACCAAGGCGATAGGGCTAGGCCGACGGCTAGGGCAAGGGGAAGCCCTAACTCGGCGGCTGCAGGAGGGCCGACGACTAGGGTTAGGGTTTTGGTGGGGCAAGGTGTAGGTCTAGAGGGGCAGCCCTGCCCCTTATTTTATAGGTGGGAGGGCGCGGCCAAGGGGGAGGGAGTCCTCCCCAAAGTCGGCCTCCTTGGACGATGGTGGAGGGAGAGGAACTCCTCCCCAAGTAGGTTTCCTACTCTCCCTCCACCAAGCAAACTTGCCGTTTCACTTTTTCAAATTGGCGTTTGACTTTTCAAACTAGGATTTGATTTATCCCTTTATTTTGCTCAGCGATGACACCTAGTACATGATGCAACCATTCCAACTTGTTATGACACATACATGTACCCTTCCCCTTCGGAGTGCCGGACCTTCCGGACCCTTCTAGGACATTCCCGATGAAAACACCGGAATCATTCTCCAACTCCGAAACAGGACTTTCCTTATATGAATCTTGTTCTCCGGACCATTCCGGATCTCCTCGTGATATCCCGGATCCCATCCGAGACTCCGAACAACATTAGGTCTCTTACTCATCATTCCATAACTACTCAACAACATCGAATCCTTAAGTGTGTCTCCCTACGGTTCGTGAATTATGCGGACATGATCGAGACACTTCTCCGAACAATAACCAATAGAGGAATCTGGAAATTCATATGGCTCCCACATATTTCTATGATTACTTCGCGATCGAATGAACCACTTACATACGATACCAATTTCCCTTTGTATCACGATAGTTTACTTATCCGATGTTTTGATCGTCGGTATCTCTGCATACCTAGTTCAACCTCGTTACTGATAAGTACTCTTTTCTCGTTCCCGTGATATGTGATCCCTTGTGAGCCAGTCACATGCTTGCAAGCCAATTGGATGACATTCCACCGAGAGGGCCCAGAGTATATCTATCCGTCATATGGATGGACAAATCCCACTCTTGATCCATGTGTCTCGACCCATACTTTCCGAACACTCAATGCCACCTTTATAACCACCCAGTTACGGTGTGGTGTTTGATGTCATCAAAGCATCCTTCCTGTGATGGTGATAAGCATGATCTCATGGTCGAAGGAATTAGGTTACTATGTATCAGAAAGCATATAGCAATTGAACTATTAAAATGACTTGATCTTTATGCTACGCTTATCTATAGGAGTATGTCCATCATACCATTCTCCTAGCGATATGATCTTGTTGTTAATAACATCTCAATGTTCATGATAGGGAAACCACAATCATTTATTAACCAACAAGCTAGTATTATGAAGAGGCTTTACTAGGGACTCTAATTTAGTTTACAAATCACACAAGTATTAATGTTTCCTTGTTAATACTGTTATAGCATGAATGTAAACTTTTATCATAAACACAAAGATATAATAATAACTACATTTATTATTGCCTCTAGGGCATATCTCCAACAGGCAGCACAAAGCTCGGTACCACACTGGAATTGTTGCGATGGAAGGCAGAGTGTGGTCTAACTGACTCCTCATTTGAAAAGATGCTGAAAATAATGAAGCCGAAGTTTCCAAAACATAACGAACTTCCCGAGAGTACCTACAAAGCAAAGAAGACTCTTTGTCCTCTAGGATTAGATGTGCAAAAGATACATGCATGCATTAATGGCTGCATCCTCTACCACGGTAAGGAGTATGAGAATTTAGATAAATGCCTGGTATGCAATGCATTGCGGTATAAAATCAGACGAGATGATCCTGGTGATGTTGAGGGAGAGCCCCTCCATAAGAGGGTTCCTTCTAAGGTTATGTGGTATGCTCCTATAATACCAAGGTTGAAGCGCATGTTCAGAAACAAAGAGCATGCCAGGTTGTTGCGACGGCACAAAGAAGACCGTAAGAAAGACGGGAAGTTGAGACATCCTGCTGATGGGTCATAGTGGAGAAAAATTGAGAGAGACTTCCCAGACTTTGCAGGTGACGCAAGGAACTTATGGTTTGGTCTAAGTACGGATGGCATGAATCCTTTTGGGGAGCAGATCTGCAGTCACAGCACCTGGCCCGTGACTCTATGTATCTACAACCTGCCTCCTTGGTTGTCAATGAAGCGTAAGTTCATTATGATGCCAGTGCTCATCCAAGGCCCGAAGCAACCGGGCAACGACATTGATGTGTACCTTAGGCCATTAGTTGAAGAACTCTTACAGTTGTGGAGCAAACCAGGTGTACGTGCGTGGGATGAGAACAAACAGGAGCCATTTGATCTACGAGGGTTGTTATTCGTAACCATCAATGATTGGCCTGCTCTTAGTAACCTTTCAGGACAGACAAACAAGGGATATAAGGCATGCACACACTGTTTAGATAAGACTGAAGGTACATATTTTCATAAATGCAAGAAGGTTGTGTACCTGGCAAATCGACGATTTCTTCCGACCAATCATCCCGTAAGAAAGAAAGGCAAGCATTTCAAAGGTGAGGCAGATCACCGGAAGAAGCCTGAACTCCCTCCTGGTGATGATGTATTTGGTATGGTCAAGGACATAGAAGTAATCTTTGGAAAGGGTCCCGGCGGTCAATCAGTTTCGAACAACGTCGCTACAGGACACGCACCCATGTGGAAGAAGAAATCTATATTTTGGGAGCTGCCATATTGGAAAGTCCTGCGTGTTCGCTCTTCAATCGACGTGATGCACATGAAGAAGAATCTTTGCATGAACCTGCTAGGATTCCTAGGCGTGTATGGGAAGACAAAAGATACACCAGAAGCACCGGAGGACCAACAAATTATGAAAGACCCAAAGAACATGCATGAAACTGCTAGGATTCCGCTCTTCAATCGACGGATTAAGTCGTTCGAGCTATGCTCTTACCAAAGCAGAGAAGGAAATATTTTTTGAAGTCCTTTACAGTATCAAGGTGCCGTCGGGCTTCTCATCTAATATCAAGGGGGATAATAAATATGGCAGAGAAAAAGTTCCAAAACCTGAAGTCTCATGACTGTCACGTGATTATGACGTAGTTGCTTCCGATTGCATTGAGGGGGCTTCTACCGGAAAATGTTCGAGTACCCATTGTGAAGCTGTGTGCATTCCTCAATGCAATATCTCAGAAGGTAATCAATCTAGATATTCTGCCAAGGTTACAGAAGGATGTGGTACAATGTCTTGTTAGTTTTGAATTGGTGTTCCCACCATCCTTTTTCAATATTATGGCGCATCTCCTGGTTCACCTAGTGGAAGAGATTGCCATTCACGGTCCGGTATTTCTGCACAATATGTTCCCCTTTGAGAGGTTCATGGGAGTCTTAAAGAAATATGTTCATAACCGTGCTAGACCAGAAGGAAGCATCTCCAAGGGATATGGAACAGAGGAGGTCATTGAGTTTTGTGTTGACTTTATTCCTGACCTTAAGCCAATTCGTGTTTCTGACTCGTAGCATGAGGGAAGACTAAGTGGAAAAGGAAAGCTGGGAAAGAAAGCAATGATATGTAGGGACGGGGATTCTTTCACTAAAGCACACTACACAGTTCTACATAATTCCACCTTGGCAGCTCCGTATATCGAGGAACACAAGAATATTCTATGCGCCAAAAACCCAGGGAAGCCTGAATCACTGATTACAGATGAACACATGAAGTCTTTCGGTGGTTGGATGCGGACACATCTCTTGAATGACAGCACTGTTGGAGATCAGCTATACTTGTTGTCCGCGTCACCATATTTTACTGTATTGAATTTCCAAGGGTACAAAATAAATGGGAATACATTCTACACGATCGCCCAAGATAAAAAGAGCACCAACCAAAATAGTGGTGTCCGCTTTGATGCAATAGACGAGAATGGACAAAAGGACACATATTATGGTTACATAGAGGAGATATGGGAACTAGACTATGGAGTCTCTTTTAAGGTCCCTTTGTTTCGCTGCAAATGGGTCAACCTGAATTGGGAAGGGGTAAAGATAGACCAGTTGTACGGAATGACAACAGTGGCTCTCAACAATATTGGTTATAGAGATGAACCATTCGTCCTAGCAAATGATGTGTCTCAGGTTTTCTATGTGAAGGACATGTCCTCCAGGCCGAAAAAAAGAAAAAATATGCAAACGAATACATCATATGATGAGCCAAAGCGTCACATAGGTCTTTCAGGGAAAAGAAACATCGTGGTAATCGAGGAAAAGACAGACATGTCAGAAGATTATAATAAGTTTGATGAAATTCCACCCTTCACAGTGAAAACTGACCCAAGCATTCCGTTAATTAAAGAATATGCTCCATGGTTACGTCTGAAGCGATCATAAGGAAGTACATATGCCAAGAAGTTCATGCTCATATTATGTAACTCTAGTTCATGTCTTTCGCGGTTTGTGGCTTCACCGAAGGATATCTTTCGCGGTTTGTGGCTTGACCGGGACTATATATAGGGGGGCCTTTAGTCCCGGTTTTGTAGTCTCAGTTTTTAATATTAATAAATGTCTTGAGTGTTAGTCCTGTTTTGTGGCTGGACCGGGACTATGAAGAAGTTGTCCCGATTCGTACATACCATTAAGATCTGATCTCCAAACGCGCGCAGTCACATATTAGGGTGTGCCTCTATGACCAGTTTCTTGGAGATGCCGGAGGACTGGGATCCGGCGGCATCTCCCTGAAACTGGTCGTAGTGGTGTCCCTGCTCTCGAAAACCATCTTGCAGCTTGTAACTTCTCTAACTAGATCAATACACCTGGGAGCTAACTAATTTCACATATTAGGGAGTGCCTCTATGACCAGTTTCTCGGAGATGCCGGAGGACTGGGCTCCGTCGGCATCTCCCAGAAACTGTCCGTAGTGGTGTCCCTGCTCTCGAAAACCATCTTGCATCTTGTAAATTCTCTAACTAGATCAATACGCCTGGGAGATAACTAATTTCACATATTAGGGAGTGACTCTATGACCAGTTTCTCGGAGATGCCGGCGGACTGGGCTCCGTCGGCATCTCCCTGAAACTGGCCGTAGTGGTGTCCCTGCTCTCGAAAACCATCTTGGAGATGCCTCAAACTAGCTGGAGGACTGGACTCACAAGGATGCCTATTTATAGTACAAGAAGCTCGGCATAGTGTCGACACTTACGAAATAATGTCGACACTCACCCCTATTATTAGTGCTGACTCTTGTTTTGTCCCGGTTGGTGTCTCCAACCGGGACTAAAGGTTCATATTTAGTCCCGGTTGGTGACACCATCCGGGACAAGGTACATGCCGCACGACATAATGTCGACACTCACCCCTATCATTAGTGCTTCCTGGCCCAGCCTGCCAAAATCCCTCCAACCGGGACTAAAGATGAACCTTTAGTATATTGAAAATCCGAACAATGAAAATCCCTCGCGTGGTGTCATATCATGTTACATAGTTGAAAGGAAAAATACCAGACTTGGTATATTGATCATGTTTCGAAAAAACCTTCACAAAATAACCTATCATGTTCGAGGTTTCATGGCTTTCGGTCCAAATGACCGATGTTATGTGCTGAATCACGACATAGTTTGTGATGTTGTGCCCATATTATGCATGCGTGTGGACATTGGTATGGAGAACAATGTTGCAGGAGGAAGTTTTCCTTTTTGTCGCACGGAAAAGCCCTTTTCCATTTTCCGAGCGCAAAAAATGGGTCGTTTTGTCAAGTAACCACCAAAATGCCGTTTCAGAATGCTACCGTCCCATTTTCCTAAAATACTAGACCACCTTACATGGACTATCTCCTAACCGGGACATCTCAAACCTTTTCGTCCATCGCGGGTAAATAGGACAAATGTCTACCGAATCGGTAGGAAGTGGGTCCGGTTTGTACTACATGTACATGATCTATCGCCCGTGATTTTTTGAAAAAAAATCATTTTTAGACTCGCAATATGTGGTTTCTTCAGAGATCCAATGCAATTTCTGACGATGCTCGTCCCCTATCTTCATGCACACCGGTTCGACCATAGTTAGAAATTCAGATAATTCAAAACGGGCATAATAAATTCAAAAAAATCCGAACAATGAAAATGCTTCGCGTGGTGTCATATTATGTTACATAGTTGAAAGGAAAAATACCAGACTTGGTATATTGATCATGTTTCGAAAAAACCTTCACAAAATGACCTATCATGTTCGAGGTGTCATGGCTTTTGGTCCAAATGACCGATGTTATATGCTGAATCACGGCATACTTTATGATGTTGTGTCCATATTATGCATGCGTGTGGACATTGGTATGGAGAACAATGTTGCAGGAGGAAGTTTTCCTTTTTGTCGCACGGAAAAGCCCTTTTCCATTTTCCGAGCGCAAAAAACGGGTCGTTTTGTGAAGTAACCACCAAAATGCCGTTTCAGAATGCTACCGTCCCATTTTCATAAAATAGTAGACCACCTTACATGGACTATCTCCCAACCGGGACATCTCAAACCTTTTTGTCCATCCCAGGTAAAAAGGACAAATGTCTGCCGAATCGGTAAGGAAGTGGGTCCGGTTTGTACTACAGGTACATGATCTATCGCCCGTGATTTTTTGAAAAAATCATTTTTAGACTCGCAATATGTGGTTTCTTCAGATATCCAATGCAAGTTCTAACGATGCTCGTCCCCGATCTTCATGCACACCGGTTCGACCATAGTTAGAAATTCAGATAATTCAAAACAGGCATAATAAATTCAAAAAAAATCGAACAATGAAAATCCTTCGCGTGGTGTCATATTATGTGACATAGTTGAAAGTAAAAATACCAGACTTGGTATATTGATCATGTTTCCAAGAAACCTTCACAAAATGACCTATCATGTTCGAGGTTTCATGGCTTTCGGTCCAAATGACCGATGTTATGTGCTGAATCACGACATAGTTTGTGATGTTGTGCCCATATTATGCATGCGTTTTGACATTGGTATGGAGAACAATGTTGCAGGAGGAAGTTTTCCTTTTTGTCGCACGAAAAAGCCATTTTCCGAGCGCAAAAAAGGGTCGTTTTATGAAGTAACCACCAAAATGCCATTTCAGAATGCTACCGTCCCATTTTCCTAAAATACTAGACCACCTTACATGGACTATGTCCCAACCGGGACATCTCAAACCTTTTCGTCCATCCCGGGTAAAAAGGATAAATGTCTGCCGAATCGGTAGGAAGTGGGTCCGGTTTGTACTACAGGTACATGATCTATCGCTCGTGATTTTTTGAAAAAATCATTTTTAGACTCGCAATATGTGGTTTCTTCAGAGATCCAATGCAAGTTCTAAATGAGCCATTTTTCTTCCCGCCCTTTTTTCCCGGCATTTCTCCCGCCAGTTTTTCCCGCCAGTTCTTCCCTCCAGTTATCTTCTTGCCATTTCTCACTATATATATGTAGGGTTGGCCTCCATTGTCATTGCACATCTCTAGACTCATATCTGCAACCTCATCACTCTTTCCCATGACTTCCACCGTAGCACTAACTCTCAGGAAGGCGGAGGCGCTTTGCGCCTCGAACTACCCCTGCCCGCCGTACTACTGTGTCCCCGTCGGCTGGATGCTGAGCGCCGGAGGCGTGCCAGTTCCTCCTATCCCTCTAGGTGTGGTGCGTCGGATGGCCATCACGAACCACTACTACTTCGAGCTCACGCCGGAGCAGCGAAGGAATCCCAGATGGCATCCCGACTATTTCCCGACTTGGGAAGCCTTCTTCGTGGATCGGCGTGAGAGGGTGCTCGCCAGGCACGAGGAGGATGGCCCACCTCCTCCGAACTTCAACGAGGCCGACCGTCGGTTGTGGTGGCGCGGTCGGACTCTCCAGAGCGTCATGGCCTACGACACGGCCGCCGACTCTAGCCCCCGCCTGCGCTACCCTCAAGTCCAGCCCACTCGTACTCAGCCTTCAAGGTTCAACTACGGCGACCCCGACGATGATAGCGACGACGGTCGCGGCAAGTACGACGACTACAGTGGCGAGTAATACAGGTGTAGGCAGGAGCATGACTGAATCACTCCAACATTGCAAAACAAGTTAGGCCGATTGTGGCTTAATCTGGCCATGTATCTTAATTTTCAGTTCTTCTATGTAACTTTGTGTTAGTTGCGTTATGTACTTTAATTTCAGTTCTATCCTAATAAAATTATCTTTCCGCCCATTATTTCCCGTCCTTTTTTTCTGCCCATTAATATATAAAAAATATAAGTTAATTCAAATCCAAATTAAAAACAGAAAATGGTTTTGAATTATTTATTCAAATCCAAACACTTTTTATGTTTAAAGTTTTTCTAAATTCCAAATTAATATTAAAAAAATATAAGTTAATTCATTTTTAATTGTAAATGGTTCATATTTTAAATGGTTACATTAATTATTTTTTAAACAGAAAATAGTTTTGAATTATTTATTCAAATCCAAACACTTTTTATGTTTAAAGTTTTTCTAAATTCCAAATTAATATTAAAAAATATAAGTTAATTCATTTTTATTGTAAATGTTTCATATTTTAAATGGTTACATTAATTATTTTTTAAAACAGAAAATGGTTTTGAATTATTTATTCAAATCCAAACACTTTTTATGTTTAAAGTTTTTCTAAATTCCAAATTAATATTAAAAAATATAAGTTAATACATTTTTTATTGTAAATGGTTCATATTTTAAATGGTTACATTAATTATTTTTTAAAACAGAAAATGGTTTTGAATTATTTATTCAAATCCAAACACTTTTTATGTTTAAAGTTTTTCTAAATTCCAAATTAATATTAAAAAAATATAAGTTAATTCATTTTTTATTGTAAATGTTTCATATTTTAAATGGTTATATTATTTATTTTTTAAAACAGAAAATGGTTTTGAATTATTTATTCAAATCCAAACACTTTTTATGTTTAAAGTTTTTCTAAATTCCAAATTAATATTAAAACATATAAGTTAATTCATTTTTAATTGTAAATGGTTCATATTTTAAATGGTTACATTAATTATTTTTTAAAACAGAAAATGGTTTTGAATTATTTATTCAAATCCAAACACTTTTTATGTTTAAAGTTTTTTTAAATTCCAAATTAATATTCAAAAAATATAAGTTAATTCATTTTTAATTTTAAATGGTTACATTAATTATTTTTAAAAACAGAAAATGGTTTTGAATTATTCATTCAAATGCAAACACTTTTTATGTTTAAAGTTTTTCTAAATTCCAAATTAATATTCAAAAAATATAAGTTAATTCATTTTTAATTTTAAAATGGTTCATAGTTTAAATGGTTATATTAATTCTTTTTTAAAACAGAAAATGGTTTTGAATTAGTTATTCAAATTCAAACACTTTTTATGTTTAAAGTTTTTCTAAATTCCAAAGTAATTATCATTTAAAAAAATTACAAATTTAAACCCCAAATAAAAAATAAGGCAGGAACAGAGAGAAAATTTCTGAAAAAATTTGAAAACAGGTTCATATGTCCCGGTTGGAGCCACCAACCGGGACTAAAGAGCCCTGCGCGCGCCCCTCGGGCTGATGAAAAAAAAGTGGACTATACGTCCCGGTTGGTGGCTCCAACCGGGACGTATGACCCTTTAGTCCCAGTTGGAGCCACCAACCGGGACAAAAGGTCCTTTGGTTATAACTGTTCGCCCCTTGTCCTTCTCCTTCTTCCCCGTTCCTCTTCACTCACCCGCAACAGATCGCCGGCGCCGCGAGGACAAGCGCTCGAACACCGTCAGGCTGCCCAACCGCCGCCCCGCTATCGGCCTCCACGCGCTGCCCCGCCGTCGGACTCCACTCGCTGCCCTGCCGTTGCGCCTCCACACGCTGCTTCTTCCTCGACCCCGACGAGCTCCGCCGCGCTCCTTGCCGGCGCTCCGAGCCTCGCCTTTCCTCACCGTCGTCCCCAATCGCTCCAGGGTGAGCCCCTGAACCTCCCTGACCCAGTATTTTCTTCCTGGCGTCGCGCGTAGCCGCTGCTCGCCGTTCACCCGAGAGCTCCGTCGTAGATGCTCGCCGTCGCGCTTGCTCCGGCGACCATTAGCTAGCGGCGCTAGGTTAGATAGGTTCCTCTAGCTCGCACGGTTTGAACAGACCCAATGGCGCTCCCTAGAATCGCCGGAAACATCGTCGGCGACCACCGCCTGCCGCTCCAGTCGCGTCGTCGCGAGTGAAGTGGCCACCACGTGGCCATGGGGTGGACCCAGCGTGGCCTGGGGCCCGCTCGTCAGCCCCTTTGGCTAGATCCAGCCCCGGTGAGAAACGCCCTGACCCCCCACTTTGCGTGTGGGGCTGCTGATGTGGCTCCGGCCCCACCAGTCAGTCTCTATGTGTAGGTTCAGGCATGGTAACAAAAGCCCTGGGTTCTTTATGACGTCAGCATGATGTAGTAAATTTTTTTATAATTCCGGAAAATGATTAAATATTGTAAAATTCATATCTTATTATTTATAAGTTAGAAAAATACAAATAATATACCAAAATGTTCAGAAAAATGATTTCTACCTTTTTAAGCTATAATCATGCATTGTAATCAACTTTAATGACAAGTTTAATTAGAGAACTAAATCAACCCCTCTCATGTGTTTCCGGAGTTTCCCGAGTTAGGGTTTTCAACCCTCGGAACCCCGTTTAAATTGTCGAGCAAGTTTTAGGGTTTCATTTCAATGCAATTCAACTTGTCATATCATCATCCTTGTTTGAGCATTCCGCCTATCCCTCTTCCCCGACCGCCATAGCGCCTCCGTCTCCGTCCATCGCCACGCGCTCCAGCCGCCCCTTCCCTTTTAGTGTGTATGTATATATTGTGTATGACTATATAGTGTGTATGTATATATTTTTATTATTGTGTATGTATATATTAGGGTTTCTCTGAATTAGGGTTTATCCGTTTTGACTTATCCGTTTTTCCACCTATGCAGAAAATATGGACCCACACGACAGAGACAAAGAAAAGGCAGAATTGATCCAAGGTTTGATCCGTGGGGAGGAAAATTTAGATGTATCGACGTTTCTAAACAACTCCGGTGAGGGTGATCCTCTTTTTGCCGGAAGAGACGACTTGTTTGAGGTTGAAGGTGATGCTTTCCGCGAGGGTGAAGGCGATGCCTTGTCTAATCAAGAAGACGACCGCTCTGGCGAGGTGCATGTAATATAATTAATTCATTAATTAATCATCTTCTATCTATATAGAAATAGTAACGACGATCTTTCTTCTTTTAGCCCTCCGGATCGAACAAATCTACTGAAAAGAGCGGAGGAGGCCCAACCAAAAAGTTGGAAGACCATGAGAGGTTCAGGATCGAAGATATCGCTGAAGACGGCAAACCGACGGCTCCCGAAGTTGTCGCAATCAAATTTGTGGCACAATACGGAGTAATCGTTAGGGACTTAATCCCGATCACCATTCAAAATTGGAATAGGCCTGCTGATGCGGAAGAAGAGGGAACATATTTGTTTGTCCCTAACAAGGCCAAATATTTACTGCGGAAGAGGCTCATGGTTAATTTCAAACTACCGAAGATAGAGCTGGATCCAAATGCGGAGGATCCGGTTGAGGACGCCTTAGAACATGGGAGAGCCATGGAGGCTAAGGTCAGGGAGTGAGCTATGAAGAAGATGGCCCAGTGTTTCACCAACTGGAAGAAAAGATTGCACCTTGACTATGTCATGAAAGAGAAGACTCCGGATTTCAAGAAGATTCAGTTTGAGAAGATAAAACCATTCTGGACTGAGTTTGTAAATTACAAGACATCAGAAAAATCTAAGAAAATGTCTGCAACGAATAAGCTGAATGCTGCTAACAAGAAGTATCACCATACTATGGGGCAAGGTGGCTACAGGGCTGGCATTCCTAAGTGGGAGAAACTTGAGAATGAACTACGTGCTAAAAAGATCACCCCAAAGATAGAGGATTGGGTAGAACGTGCAAGGAATTGGTTTTACGGGCATGGGGGCACGTTGGACTCGGCTATGCCTTACCAATTGGACATATGAATGAAGGTGGCGGTCGGCTATGCCTTACCAATTGGACCCACACCAACTTATCACTGTCGTTCGGTTCCAGAGGGCTACGATGTTGTCGGGGTGGATGAAATCGTGCCCACCTTTGAAGTTTTGGATCTTCACTACCCTGCAGGTGAAGGGGATGTGACTGTACTGGGAGACGCAACAAACGTCACCATTCTATGGCCAAAGGAATGTATCGTGCTTCGAAATCACACGCCAAGGCCATCTTCGCCGCCGCCTCACCCGTCTCCAGCGAGGTTGTCGCCGCCGCGGCAGCCGTCTTCGTCGCCTCACCCGGCTCCGTCGCCTCACCAATCTCCGGCGCGGCCATCGCCGCGGGAGCCATCGCCGGCGCCTCAGGATAAAAAGCGTAAGCGTACTGCTACTCTGCGTCGTGGTAAGCGATCGCCGAAATGTAAACAAGAGCCTCTTCCAAAAGTACCAAAGGTTCCTCCCAAGAGAGCTTATGACTGTACTGAAGAGGAGACTACGGCGATTGTTGATGCGGAAACGACAGCGTTTTTCGCTAAGCTGAGGCGGCCGAAAGAGCCAGAGTTCCCCAGCACCAAAGAAGAAAAAGCCAAAGTGTTGAAAATGCTAAAGACTCTTCATCAACCCGAGCCAAAGCTGTCATCAGACTATGAGCGTTCTATTCTCAAGTCACATGCGGCACAAAAAGCCTCGAAGAGTAGTACTGATGCAAGCGAGAAATCTGTTGCCCAGCTCGGAGAACAAGCAAAACAGTCTTACGCCCCTCTCAAGGTGATTTCCCAAACCAATGTGGGGTTGAGCAAATATGGGGCCGAAGAGCAGTATGATCCAGAGGTAGTTGCACAATACGGAGAAGCTGCCGCTGCTCAAGGTATGAGTATTGCCCAGTACTTATCCCAGTTAGAGTACTTCCCCGTGAGTGAAGTAGCATACAAATACCAGTACGGCAAACATCTCATCAAACCTGAGGAGGTAAATAATCTTCCAACAAAAATGCGAAGATTGCATAACTGGTACATGCATGCCACAAAGGCCGGGGCTAACTGGATAGTGCTGAGGGTTACAAAAAAGCATCATGGGAAAGAAAAGGATGACATGATATCCATTGAATTTGATGAACTATTTCAATTATTTAATCAAGACGCCTTGGACAAATCGATCATCAGTGCCTATTGTCTGTAAGTACTAATCTGTAATTAATTTAGTCTTCGGCTATCTCACCATGTTTATTGCATGTATATAATCATACTGTAATATGCAAAATGAAGATTCTCGAATGCAGCAGAGGACAAATCTATGACATTGGCTTCATTGACCCATATTGGGTTCATGAAGCTAATCTCAAAACAAGCCCCCAGGATACGGAGGATAATATAGTACACGCGTTAAGGTTTCGAGAAACCAGAAGGGAAATACTTTTTCCTTAGAACTTCGAGTGAGTGTTATTGTCTTCTATACACTTTCTATTTCGCTTACTCGATGTTAAGTATATAATTGATTAGTTATACATTCGCAGCTTCCACTATATTCTGTTAATCATTCAACTTGACAAAGGGCGTGTACTAGTCATGGACTCGAAACATAAACCCCTTGAGAAGTGGAAGGACATGCAGATGCTTCTTCGGCGATAATTCTAATTATTACGACACTATATCGGCAACGTTCGTGAATTTTATGATATCAAGTAATTAATAACTTATTTTATTTGTTTTCTTCGCCGGACAGCGCTTGAAAACGGTTCACCAACAAGGCTAGGGGTGTTTGAAAAGCGGAGCTTACATTTGAAGCACTAGATGTAAGCACCACTAGCTATATCCGCGCATCTCCTTGATTCTAGTTTTGATACAGTTATTATCATGCTTGATTATTATTTTGATTGAATTATGTTCTCGTAAAGTGCCTGACACAGGGACCAGGTAACAATCTATGTGGATACTATGTTTGCGAGTTCATCCGGCGCACATGCGATGAGAAGGGCAGAAATTTAGAGCAACTCCACGTACGTAAACAATTTCTATAGTTTTTAATTACAATCAAATTGTGTTTAGTTTCATTCATATAGGCTGACTCCTCTTTTAAATCAGATCGAACGTCTACGGAATGGTCTGCCAAAGGATCGCGTACGAGCAATTCAGGAGAAATTGGCGGGATTCTTGGATGCAGAAGTCCTAAACCCAAAAGGGGAATACTATTCGGCTGTGTATAGACAATAGGGATTGTAAAAAGAGCAACTTTTGTATGTAGTGCATGAACTCGATCCGTGTATCGAATGTAATATTTTAATGATGATCTTGTGTAATATAATGGTTCCTTCATTGATGAGTGCAAAATACTAAATAAACAATAAAACAACCTAAATGAATTCTCTGCCGCGGCACAAAAAATGGCGAAAATGATGCCGCGGCAACAAAAGTTGCCAAAATGAATTCTCTGTCGCGGCAGAGAAATATGTCAAATCTCTGCCGCGGCAGAAGGTTATTTGTCCCGGTTCGTGTTATGAACCGGACGGTTGCTCCACCCCCCCCCCCCCTCGCCCTCTAACACCGCCACGTGTACCCCCATTTGTCCCGGTTGGTGGGGCAACCGGGACTAAAGGTTGGAGCTTTAGTCCCGATTGCCCATCCCGAATAGGTAACCGGACTAATGCCCCTTACCAACCGGGACCAATGGGGCGTTTTCTACTAGTGCTCACAACTTGGCACAATTAACCATGCCATGCACACTAGTCTCGAATGTGCATGCGATTATTTCTAATCGGCTAACACACTAGTAGCTTGCATGTACACAAATGACCACTCCTATTCTCTGTGTACTTGCCGCAGCCTACTCCAACTACATGCATGAATAAAACTTAAACATGATGAAACTCTAAAACAAGGTTAATTCCAACAATATTTCTGAAACTCTAGAAAAATCCAAAAAAAATACACGCATACATATACACATTCCAAAGGCATGGTAAAATTGTTGGGGATGAAGTACACAAAGAAGATAAATTTTTGAAAAAAATCATAGTTTTTCATTCCTATATAAGGCCATATATATTGCTCAAATACAACATAATTTCGCAGAATGCGTACGTATTCACGAAATTAAATTTGTGCCTTTTGAAACTCGACAATACAATTTTCTACTTTTTTTAAATGATGTTTGGGTGCTGCAAATCCGTGTTCGTTCTGTTACGACAACCTATTGCAAGAATTTTACTGTGCTATATAGCACACTGCTACCAAATTTTAAGATAGAACTTAACTTTTTATTAATTTAGGTATACTCTTTGTCCACATGTTTCCGAATCCGACCCGGACTCCATGGCCAACGCCTTAGGTACCTCTATCTCCCACTTCCCTCATGTCTACCTTGGCCTACCCCTGTCCCACCAGAAACTTCCCTCCTCCATCTTCACTCCTGCCCTCAGCAGAAGTAATATCCACCTTCCCGATTGGAGCGACTTCCTCCTAAACAAAGGAGGAAGGCTTGATCTTCTCACTGTTGTCCTAGACTGTCTACCCACTTATCTTATGTCATCATTTCCTCTCTCAAAAGAAAACATAAAGAAACTAAAACAAGAAAAATAGAGCGTTTCTTTGGGCCCATGAGGAAACATGCACTGGTGCGCAATATCTTGTCGCGTGGGATAAGGTTTGTACTCCAAAAATTACTGGCGGTCTTGGTCCAAAATACCTGCCTTATGCTGAAATTTGATTACAAATTCATGCATGCATCAAACCTCCCTTGGCGGGATTGACTTCTTTACCACTCACCTTACCCCATACACCACTCCTCAAACACGTACCTGGCAAAAATAAGCAAAACCTTGATACTTCGACTCATTTCTCAATGCAAAGTAGGAAATGGCCAAAGTACTTTTTTGGCTTGACGGATTGCTCCTTACTGAGCCCTTAGCTATTGCCTTCCCCGCCATCTTCTCACACCATACTAAACCTCATATTTTAGTTTCTACGATTCTGCAGGGCGAGATTGAATCTGCCTTCGTAACAGGATGACCTCGGCTGCTGCTAGCGAGCTCTTGTCTCTTCGTGTCTTGTTGCAGGAGGTACAGCTTTCAGGTACGGCTGATCATCGAATGATTCTTGACGGCTCCAGCTTCTCCACCAAGAGTGCTTATGCTGCCCTCTCGACTCATCTTCAGAACCACCAACTGGCCAATGTGTGGGAGTCCTTCGTCTCCCAAAAGGTGAAGATCTTCGACTGACTTCTCTCCCTGGACAGACTCAATACACGAGAGAATCTGCACAAAAATACTATTATTGTCTCCTCAACCTGTCCTAGGTGCGGCCACACCATGAAAAGCCGATATCACCTCTTCTTTGTTTGCCCTCATGGGCGGGAGGTATGGAATAAAATCAACGTTCAACCGGCCTTCCAATATTTCTCTGACTTGCGGACCACTTCGGTACCTGATGGGCTTGACTCCTGTGTTTGGTCGTCTATCGCTCTCGTCATTCTGTGGAAAATTTGGGATGCCAGAAATAGTATTGTCTTTAGAAACATTGATCAACCTCCTTGTGTAACTTTTCAAAACTGTGGACGACATCACGGCATGGTCTCATCGCTATAAGGATTTAGCTCAAAAAAGTCATGCCAGCTTGTAGCATGACTACCTCTTGTCACGATGCTCGTGAAACCTGGTGTTGATCTCTTGAAGTAATATATTAAGGTGGGGATTCTCTCTCCCCGGTGATTGTTTCAAAAAAAACATGTTGTTAGCGCTAAGGATGGCAATTTACCCTACTCATTAAGTCACGGGTATGGGCACGGGTATAGATTTGTACTCGTTGGTATACCCATACCCTACCTAATCTATCATGTAAAACTTGCATATAGAGTTTCAACATATACGCAGCCTAGTGACGAGTATGATATTGTGATTTCTAAATTTTAATAATTATCATGTAATCGTCTACCTATTATTGAGAGTAGATATATTTACTTTTTGTGAATGTAAAAGTATGAATACTTGTGGTGTACAATTAGATTAACCCGCCGGGTATCTAATGGGCATGGGTACTCGTCAGGTATGGGCATGGGTAAAGTTTTATACTCGCAGGTACGTCTATGGGTAAAATTTTATACACATTGACTACACGGGTATAGTTATGCTATTGCTCTACCCTGCATATACCCTACCCATTGCCATCCTTAGTTAGCGCAATCAGCTTGGGCAAACATTCTTTTTTATTAAACAAGAAAAAAATGATTTGACTTTTTCCATTTTTTCATTTATTAAGCATAAGAGAGCCTATCGGTTAACTAGTGGGTAGCCAGCAAAAAACATGTACAAACACCCTCATCCGCCGTCATGGAACAAGACCGTCGGGCTACCAACACAAGTGAAATCCACATTGGACGAGCTCTGAAGAGGAGATATGCACACTAGTGGAAACGAGGCCTCTAACACCGGTTCGTAGAGGCCTCTAGCAGCGGTTCCAGAACTACTGTTGGGGGTTCGGTGTTAGAGCCCCCACCCCCTTTAACAGCGGTTCTTATACGAACCGATGTTAAAGGGTGGAGCACGTGAGGATGCCGCATCGCTCAGCAACCCCCCTTTAACACGGGTTCCTAACATGAACCGGTGTTAAAAGTTCTCTGCCGCGGCAGGAAAACGGCATAAATCTCTGCCGCGACAGAGTTCTACCGCCGCCCCGTTCTGGGCGTATTTCTGCGGCGCGGCGGGGACAGGGAGGGGGTAGGAATCAATCGAGAGAGGTATACACATACATCGTCGGTACATACGAGTACATGAATAATTAAGAAACTATTATTATACACAAACATCGTCATTGTGGTATTCTCCGTACACGTTGAAAGCATCAAGTACAAGACAAACAAGTTCAAGCATGCATATATACAATATAACATCACCGTTCATGTTCATTTTGGTGGATATCTAAAGAGTTCTCCACCATGCGTGACGAACTCATCAAGTATGAACCCCGCCAATTCCTCTTGAATGGCTCGTATGCGGTCAAATGGTAGGAGTTGGTCCCACATCCGTTCGATCTAAATATATATGAAGAATGGGGTTAATATATATATAAGAATAAAACTCAACACAACCGATGGTAATAAAATAATGTTGTGTACTTTTTTTTACTTACTCTAAGTTGTTCTAGTGCGTCTTGGCCCATCGCACATATCGTGTTACGAATGAACTCGCAAACATAGTATCCACATAAGTTATTGCCGGGTCCCTGATGCACGCACTTTACGAGAATAGAGAGTTCAATCAAAATAATAATCAATAAAGCATAATGGAATTGGAAGCAGAATCAAAGAGATACGCAGACCTAGCTAGCTAGTATTACTTATATTTTGGTCTACAAATTTTAGTTCTTTTGACCATTCACCCATGACCCTTCCCGTGAACCTTTTTCAAACCCTGTCCGGCAAAGAAAATGGATAAAGGAGTAATTAATTACTTGTTGTCACGAAAGCTGCCGATCTAGTGCGATAATATGATTGAAATTACCTCTGGAGCATCTCTTTAAAGTCTGCCCATAGCTCTTGGTCTTTTCGTAACGACTCCATGACAAGGACTTTTCCTGAGTCAAGTTGAATCACTAGCAGAATAAAGTGGAACCTACGCACGCATAACTCATCATCAGTTACATTAACATCGAGTAAGCCGAAACAGAATGTGTACAAGAGAGAGTAACACTCACGAGAAGTTGTAAGGCAATAGTATTTCCCTTTTGGTTTGTTGTCTCAGTAAAGACGTTAGCAAGAAATATTCTGTTTGCCCGGGTTTGAGTTTTACCACTTGTTCATGAACTCTATTTGGGTCAACAAACCCAATGTCAAAAGGGCCTCCTTTCATGCATTCCATAACCTTTTTCCTGCATAATAGTATATACATATATGGTGAGCATATATATACATGCAATTAATGAATTGAATGAGATGAGATAGAAATTACAGAAATAGTACTTACACACAATAAAGGCTGATGGCAGCTTTGTCGAGTTCCTTCTGATTGAATAGAAAATGCAAGTCTTGAATGTTGAAGCTGATCTCGTCGTCTCCGCACAAGAAAATCTGATCTCTTATATGCGTCGTGATCCATTCTTCCTTTCTCGTCTTGCAGAAATCAAGGTACCACTTATGCAATCTTTGCATCTTTGTTGGTAGATTCTTGAGCTCCTCTTTCTTGACGAGGTTCTTCCCATGCTTCCATGGTTGTATGGGGTTGGCATCGCCTTTGTACAAGTTGTCTCCCATGATGTTCAAATATGCAATGTAAGTCATCCCCATCTCATTGGCCTTTCTCTGTAACTCTGCCTCGTAATCATTTACAGGAGGAGCGTTCCGTGTGTCAAACAATTGGAGCGGGGCGTATGATTGGTTTTACTGCTCTCCGAGCATGGAAACTGTTTTCTGGGGTGTCGCACGACTGCTACTTTCAGACTCCCTTTGCCTTGCATCCCCCTTCATAATATTGCGCTCTTAGTCCGGCACAAGAGGGGTTTCAGGTTTCAAAAGATTATTGTAAAGCTTCTCCACCACCGCCGGATCTAGTTTCTCCTTTGGCTTGGCCCGTCTAGGTGCAAAGAATTTCTTGACCTCTTCTTCCGAGATCCTATTGGTCTCCTCCTCACTGCGATTCCATGGAAAAACCGGCAATGGCTTGGAGGAAGGCTGCGGGACGTAGTTTCTTGAACTCTTTGGCATACGGTTTCCTGCGGATTTCTTCATGGCAGTGCTAGTGATGCTCTTCGTGGCAGTGCTCTTTCGCTTACGCTGAGGAGATGGATGAAGTGCCGGAGATGGCTGACGTGCATGAGATGGCTGGCGCGCCGAAGATGGCTGACGCGCCGGGCGCGCAGGAGATGGCTAGCGCGCCAAAGATGGCTGCTGCGTAGGAGATGGCTGGCGCGCCGGAGATGGCTGCCGTGCAGGAGATGGCTGAAGCGCCGGAGACGACAGGGGAGTATTCTGATGACTTGGAGACGGCTGAGGCGGCTCAGACTGCTGACGCTGCGGAACGGCGAGGGTGCCAGTGGCCTCCAATTTGGAAGCACGATGTGTTTCTTCTTCCAAAGAATGGTTATTTTCACTGCAAAATTGAGTTGAGTTTCCCCTTCACCTAGAGAATGGTCAAATTGTGCTTTCTCATATTTCTTCACAACCTCATCCACCCCGACAATAGCATAGCCATCTGGAATCAGCTATAGGAGGTAAGACATAGCCGACCGCCACCTTAATGGATAAACCCATTAATCTCACATGCAACTCAGCGTGTTCGCTCTCCGTGATCTCATCCACGGGGTATCGAGGACCGCCATTTCAAGCGTGGGCTGCACGTTCTCCTTGGAATCCATGCTGCTTTTCCGCGCAAAGTCTGGGCCGCCGGCAGCTTCCAATGCAGGCTCTTTGTGCCGCTGAGATGGGCTGGTAGCTTGCTGGCTCTTTTGTGCATTCACTTGCGCCTGCAGCGCCACAAGTGCATGTTCTATCTGTGTCATCCGCTCTGTACGCTCTTTTTCTTTTCTGCCACGCCATCTGTAAGAGTCGCCCCACTCGGCAAACCCATCCTTCCACGTCATACCCTCTGTGCCTCGTGCAAGTCCAGGGTGTTCTTTTTGACCGATGGCGCGTGTCAGCTGGTCATTCTCTCTGTCGGATGGAAGGTCCTGGCGGCTATTTCCTCGTATGTCGTGATGAGTTCAGTGACGTATTTGGAAAGGAGGGTTGGAAAGATACACAATCCCGTTTATGGGTCCAACGTTGCCCCGATTCCGTAGAACCAAGTCTTTGCACATAGGTCTCACCCATGTGTCTGGGGTGTGATCCCTCTATCGCGCAGGGCCTTCTCAGCTTCTCCCACTTAGGCCTCTGAGATATGTAGTCACCTGACCCCATCCTCTGGTGATATTCCTTCTTCTGGGCATTTAGCGTATTGGTTTATGACCTCTTTGTAGCTATAGCACCTTTCTTGTATGCCACAAATTAGGGCCAGTGAGCTCTTATCTTTGCATAATATGAGTCTTCGAAATCTGGAGTCTCGCGAGCTTTGAAAACTTTGTTCAATTTTGTCTTCCAGTTGCGGAAAGCGTCAGCCATTTTCTTTAGAGTCCACTCTTTAACCTTTTCCTTTATAACCGGTTTATTTTCATCCTCCTCTGGCGGAAGGGTGAAATTTAACAACACCGAATTCCAAAGCGTTTCTTTGGATCTTTCATCGAAAAATGTATCGTCGCCCTTCTTTGGCTTATTCCAATATTCAGTTATGATTGGGATTTGGTCCCTAACAAGAACTCCAGCCTGACGTATAAATTTGTCTGTGGCCTTCTTGGGCTCCATCGGCCTTCCATCAATACGGACTGCTTCTATCGTCAACTTTGCACAATCTTTCAACCGATGGATCGCGCCTCGCTTGCTCTTTTTCGTAGAAGAAGATTGTTGCTGGCTAGTCGATCCAGAGGGATAAAATAAGAAAGAAGCGTTAATTATACATGTACATATATATACAAATCAATCGGTGCAAGTCAGCAGAGTCTTAATCCATGCATATACCTCGAGGGGCTTTGTAATCACTAAAGTGCGTTCACCAGAGTCATCATCTTCTCCATGACTACTTGAGATGTCATCATGTCCCTCCAAGTTCAGATATTGTGAGGTGTCCTCGTGGATCATGTTCTCCATTATTTTTTCCTCTTCAAGGTTTCTACTGAGTGGATCCATAGTTTCTGAAACAAAAATATTATCACACAAATAAAGGTAATACATCTATTGAAATGCTCGAGCAAGGATGATGATATGACAAGGTACATTTAGTTCTTCATATGAGAGGGTACATTTAGTTCTTCTAATTACGGCAGCTGGCGGCGCTAGGGCAAGAGCGCGGATGCGTGGGGGTGTGCGGGTACGCGTGCGGCTGGCGGCGCTAGGGCCAAACCCTACAACAATATATATACATCGCAAGGTCGGGTGTGCGGGAATGCGTGCGGCTGGCGGCGCTAGGGCCAAACCCTACAACAATATATATACATCGCACGGTCGGGTGTGCGGGGATGCATGCGGCTGGTGCGCGCTAGGGCCAAACCCTACAACAATATATATACATCGCACGGTCGAGTGGGCGGCCGCTCCAACATCACCATTAGGATATAATGTACATATTAGGATATAATGCACCATTAGGATATAATGTACATATGTATATATATACAAATAAAATACATAAATATAAAGGGGGCATTTATTTCGTACATTAAAGGGGTGGGGGTTTTTTAATTCAAAAAATAGGATAAAATTTAGAAAATCCATATCTTTTTCATTTCAACTCAGAAAAATATGAATAATATATCATAATTTTCAGAAAAATAAGATCTATCCATTCATATAAAAACATTTTATAGTTACTATAGATGAAAATTTTCAAAATGATTAAAACACTTACATATAAATTTTGATTATTCAATTAAAACAAAAATAAAATACTCAAACCCTAAAACTTTTAACATAAGAAATATTAAGCATCTAAAAAGGAATCTAACCCTATTTTATTAGAGCAAATCATATTTTATTTTGTATTAACATTTTTGAATTGTTTGGATATTTAAATGCCGCATCTTTTGTATATTTTGGAATCTGACAAAACCTCGCTAAACTTGCATTGGATTTTTGATAAAATAGCATATTGTGAACCTAAAAATGATTTTTGTAAAAAATCATGAGCATCGTATCATGTATCTGTAGTTCATATCTGACCCTTTGTCTTTTTCACCAGAGGTGGACGGAAAGGTTTCAGATCCCCCTGTTGGTACATTGTCCCTATAAGGTGGTCTAGTATTTGCTAATTTTTTTAAATAATACATTTTTTTATTCATTTTCACAAATAATATGCAAAACTGGAAATTTTCAAATCTGTCTGTCTGTCGTCCGTTCAACGGACGACAGTGTGCGTCGTTGGTTGCGCGGACGACACAAGCATTCGTCCCTTCAACAGACGACAGGACATGTCGTCCTTTGAGAAGCCGACGCCCCAGTGCTCCCGCCGCTGCATAATCTTCGCTAAATAATCGTCCGCTCGGCAATCCTTCGCGCCGATTTTTCCCGCCGGTAATCCCCGCCATTTTTTCCCGCCGTTACTCCCGGCAAATTTTTCACGCCAGTAATCCCCGCCCTTTGTTCCCGCCACGACTTCCCGCCCTCTTTTTCCCGCCACGACTTCCCGCCCTTTTTTCCCGCCTATTCGGTTCGGTGCCTCTATAAATCCGGACAACGGGATGTATCCTTTAACCCAGTTCATCTCTTCCTCCTCTTACTCTCTCATTTCCCTCTCTCCTTTTGCTCTCGCATTTTCCTCCACTCCTCTCCACTATGACCGACGCGTCTCCCTGGCCTGTAGATATGTCCATTGGGCTTTTCTTCATAGCCAGAACTGTTGAGATAGGCCATAAACCAGCCGACTGGGATACGTTGGTATCGAACCATGATGCTCTCGTTACACTTGGTAAGTCACTTTATCTAAGAGGGTGGAAACTGAAGACCCCAAATCAGGTACGAGCAGAGCTTCTCAGGATCAAGGCAAGGTGGGACAAGCTCACCTTCAAGAGTGAAGCTCGCATGATGGAGGTGGCTAATACACCTTGGTCCTGGATAGAAGAAAGTGAAGATGAGGATGATATCTTCATGCCGCCACCGGTTGGAAGCAAGGCAAGAGCTGAGTGGGACAAGAGACAGGAGAAGAAGAAAGAGCAGGCCAAGAAGAGTCAAGCTGACATGACGGAGCAGGTTGTGGCACGTAGGGCCTGGATAGAAGAGAGTGAAGATGAGGATGATATCTTCATGCCGCCACCCGTTGGAAGCAAGGCAAGAGCTGAGTGGGACAAGAGGCAGGAGAAGAAGAAATCGCAGGCCAAGAAGAGAAAGTGCGAGGGATCGTCCAAGGGAAAGGGCGAGGCATCATCGAAGGGAAAGGGAAAGGCATCATGCTAGGGATAGATAGGACTCTTATTTATGTACCGCAAGTTATGTTGAACTATGTTGCAAGTTATGTTGAGTAGTTTGTCGAATAAAATCATGAAATAATAGAACGATGTCTCATACATAGATAGGTAAATGACTGATACATAAGTAGATATCACTGGTGTCGACGACGAGGTGGCGGAGGCCTCGGTGTACTCCATCCATATCTGTGGGGTGGAATCACATCACGGCGAGGTGCAGTTGACCCTTCACCTTGATCCTGTGTATTCTGTGTGGGGATAGGTGGTGGAGTACCTTGCTGATACTGACTAAACCAGTCTACCTGCTCGTGCTGTGTCTGCTGATGTCGTCAGTACTGTCCCATGTAACGGAGTCTCCTGCTAGTGTACAAGAAATTAAGTACTGAACAATGACATACTGCATCTAATAATAGTAGGAAGGGACACGCTTACCCTGAGGATGAGATTGTGGTCGATAAGCAAAGTCCATGTAGGGGATCGGCTGCTAATGCTGCCATTGTTCGAAAGTAATCTGGTTCTGCTGCAACTGGTCGAAAGTAAACTGTGATTGCTGCCACCCCGAGCCTCCAGCCTGGTCTGGAGGTGGTGCTCTCGGCGGCGCCTGCTGTGAGAGTCGTGGACGAGGCCCGTGGCGGAGTGGTGGAGAAATATGCTCCTCGTGCCGTCCCGATCCTCCAGCATGGTCTGGAGAAGGTGGCTGCTCCATGGATCGACGTGGGGCGCGCTCCTCCACCGAGTGACGCGGTGGGCGCTGCTGTGTGGATCGACGTGGGGCGCGCTCCTCCACCGAGTGACGCGGTGGGCGTTGTGCTTCTCGGTGTTGAACGACGTCTGAGACGCTGGTGCACGTGATGGCCGCGTAGATACGCCGCAGCTTCTCCTCGACCCGCCGGGCAAAGGACTGAGCCTGCTGACGGGGCACAAGAGGAACGAACGAAAGCGATCGTCCGTACTGAGCCACCTCAGTCTGTAGCTCCCACGCCATGTCGGCCTGCATTTTTCTCATAGTTAGGTATGAACTAAATAGGCACTCATGTTTATTGTGCTCTAAATAAAGTACTTACCGCTGACTGTCTGGACTCCAGTGTTGACTGGCTAGGGTATATCTCATCGTCATGTGCGTGTGGAATGGGACGTAGCCGTGTCATCGACATGTACCTCTGTAGGTATCCGTGGAATAGCTCCATATCAAATGGGCCAGCGTGCCACACTTGTGTTGGTGCATTCTGCCACTCGTTGACGTAAATCCCAACCCGTTGGAGCCATTGAGTGGCAGTCTTGCTACTTCTCCGAGAGTACCTGTCATTAGAATTTGTTAGACCATCATTAAAGAACATAGATGAAGTATAAGATGCATTCCTTATGTACATATATTTACTTACGCGTGCACGACATCTGGAAGGGGAACATCCGGACGCGGGGGATCTACCATCTGGCAAAGACCAAACTGTCGCATGACCCTCTGTTGAGACATCTCCTCAACTTGGCAATCAAAGATGATCTTGGATGTAGTCAGCCAGTACTCTCGATCTCTAGTGCACATAATAGATATGCCTCCAGGATATCGTGCGTGTCGTGTCTGCAGGGTGTACGGCTCCCAAATCACGACATCCTCTTTCAGTGTGTCGAACTGCTCGCTGAACGATGGATAGCATCTAACGACTTGCTCTCCCGCGAAACGACACTGCATGACAAAATAGTTGTTAGTAACTTTCATATTGTAGTACCAGAAGTGCAATTTATTAAGACATTACACTGACCTTGCGACGGGTCCAGTGAGTGCCAAATGTAGGCAAATCAATTTGCTCTTCGTCGAACAGCAGGTCAGATTGGTAGACAATTGTTTCATGTTCCTGATTGCCGACTATTTGGTTGACACTTACATCTGGACGGCCGATACGGAACCTCTCCCACGACCACAGTTGCAGCAACAATGGGCATCCTAGCAAGGCAGAACTGTCCTTGGTTAACTGGCAAGCATTGCACATACCTCGGTACGTAGCTGCTAAGACAGCTGAACCCCAACTCCACTGTGTGCATTCTTCCTGGCACGTCGCCTCCGCGATCCCTCTAGAAAAATGGATGTATCGCGCACTAATGGTCGACACGTGGTTCTCAGTGAACATCACCTTCCCGAGCAGCCACATATGGTATGCCTCCAGGCTGCGTGTAATCTGTGGGGCAGTCATCGGAGTGGCCGGGAACCCAAACCTCTGTATCTGCATTGGCAAATAGAACAATTTTCAGTACATGATACTTCTCCAACAAAATAGAACAAATAAATGAAACACACCTGATACTGCTCCAACCATCCAAATTTTGGCCCATGATTGTCATGGTCAAAGGCCAGAGCTCCATCGCGGATGCCAAAGAATCGTTGGGCCATCTCTTGGGCCCAATTTGCCGGTGGATCCACTGGGCCTATGGGCACGCCAGCCAATGGAAGTCCCAGCAAGTACGAGACGTCCTGAAGGGTAGGAGTCATCTCTCCCCATCGAAAATGGAAAGTGTGAGTCTCGGGCCTCCATCGATCCACCAAGCACGTGAGTAAAGACGAGTCGTATTGTAAGCGACTAGTCTGGAACCCAAGTTGTCGCCCTTCTATCTCCTCCATATGAGTGGCCTCAACCAAACGAACGAATGGTAAGAGCCCAGCCCACTTCAATCTACATAAGAAGAAAGCAGAACAGTTTAGTCACATTGGCCCATAAATATCCCAAAAACAAGAGAAATAAATGTCACATGCCTTTGAAGCCAATCAGGATGTATGCACCAGTTCAAAATGGGAGTGCGAGTCACTAGGTGCTTCAAGGACCCCGGGTTAGCATCCAGTACCGTTGATCGGTGCTTTCTATCTATGTCAGCATTCAGCAAAGATCCCGCCATCTGCACATTAGTTCCACACATATTACAAATTTAAGACATAGTTCCACACATATTACAAATTTAAGACATAGTTCCACACATATTACAAATTTAAGACATAGTTCCACACATATTACAAATTTAAGACATAGTTCCACACATATTACAAATTTAAGACATAGTTCCACACATATTACAAATTTAAGACATAGTTCCACACATATTACAAATTTAAGACATAGTTCCACACGTCTAGTTTCTTCCTCTGCCTCTTCTTCCTCTGCCTCTTCTTCCTCGGCTGCCACGTCCACGAGGAGCAGCTCCACCAGTCCCGAAGATGTGGCAACTGGTGTCTATATGACCAAATTGATTACACAGAAAACATTGCCTAGTAGGGCCTCCGGCTTCAGATTCATCCATATCATTACGGATGCGGACACATTGTCGCCTTCCTCTTCCTGTCCTCATCAGTACAGGATCTGGGATGTAAACCCTTTCACCTGGATTTACTTTATTGAAATTTCCCCATGCCCTATATCCCATCATCTCGCCTGTCCACGTATTGACCACCGCGTCCTTAAGGAAATAAGGAGACACAAACGAGATCGCATCCATACCCATCAGCCCGCATGCAGCTAGTACATGAGAGCAAGGCAGATGCAACAACTTGGGTTTATTGCACGTGCACTCACACGTTGGCCAGGCTTCGTTGCCTATCCTCACCTCCTGTGTCTTTACCTCATCTCCTGTTCCAATCCGGTTGGAAGGAGGCGTACCTCGAACCTTCTTTCCTGGTTACCGATGGCGATGACATGCATGGACCGAGCCTTCTCCATCTTGGCATCCATGTAATGCATGATCTTTGAACAATACCTCGTGTTTGGGTTGTTCATGATATGCATCTGAGCCATCTGGAGTCTGTCTCTGAAATACTTCAGAGTTCCGGTGAAAATACACTCCACAATTGCTGTTAATGGTAGAGCCCTACTTCCTCTCAAGACAAAGTTGTAAGTTTCAGCCAGATTTGTAGTCATGACGCCAAACCTAGCACCATGAGTGTCATGCAGCAGAGACCACCTCTCTACAGGCTCGTGTTGTATCAATTCCTGAAATTTTTTAATCCTTCTGCCAGGCCTTCTCCTAGTACCGAGTTGGTCAAATCCTGGCAAGTCACAAAGGGCAATGAGTTCTTCCTCCTGTGGTGCTGCTCCTGTTGTTGCCTGTGCAGCTAACGCCGCTGCATGAGCCGCGACCGCTGCTGCTCTAGCTGCTCTCCTCTGAGTCACATGTTTTTTAGTGAAGTCATCAAGATAGCCACGACACTTGATATACTTCCACTCTTGGTTCTGCTTGCAAAGCTTCTTGAATAGGTTCATAAGAGCCTTGTTCCTGAACTGTGAGAAAAAATTGGCCCCTAGATGCCGCATGCACCAACGACTCTGCATGTCCAGCCATGGAGTTACTTCATCAGGAGTGGGCTGTGTGAGCTTCTTTATCGCGCTTAGTATACCTGGATGCCTATCATGAAGCACGCATACATTCGGTGTATCTCTCACAATTGCTATCTTCAGCTGCCTGAAAAACCATACCCAACTCTCTGTGTTCTCGCTCTCCACGAAAGCAAAAGCAAGTGGAACCACTTGATTGTTTCCATCTTGGCCTATGGCAGTCAATATCTGACCCCTATACTTGCCAGTGAGAAATGTACCATCCACACAGATGACTGGTCGACAGTGAGTGAAAGCTTCTATGCATATAGCAAATGAGAAGAACACTCGATGAAGTACCCTCAAATTAGGTTCGTGTGGCAATGTAAAGTGTTGGATGTCCACGTAGGTGCCTGGATTCCTAGCCTGCAGTGTCTGGAGCATCCTAACAACACAGTCATACCCGTCTCGAAACGAACCAAACCTTGCCTCCAGTGCCCTTTGCTTAGTCCTCCAAGCCTTCCCGTATGAAATATTGTAGCGGAATCTGACAGAAACTTTGTGAATGGTAGCATTCACCCCCATGGCTTTGCCCTCCACTATCTCTGTGTACAACAGTCTAGCCAGGAGGGTTGACGTGAGGTTACGATGGTCCTGAAGGACACTTTCAAGTGTGCATGTGTGCATCACAACATCGGTGATCTTCCAGTTTGTGTCATACCTAGGGACATGGGCATGCACCCTTGCAGGACATCCAGCTTCCTCGCAAACCAATGTCAAATATTGTTGTGATGACACCTTCGTTTTCATGACCCGTTGCATGGACATTGACCACTCAACAATTGCTTCCTGCAGATGTCTCTTTCTAGGATATAATGCACCCAGAGAGATGCTGTTCGCGTGATAATGCCACGCCGAATCATGCCCATTGTTCACAGTCATTGCTGCTGTGTTGTCATTATTCCATGATGCCGGAATAGGTTGGCCGATCTCTTTTTGATCAGACTCGCTAGAATCATCAGCCGTATCACTGTTGCCTTCTGAGTCTTCGGCTTCCATTTGATGTTGCAACAAACCATCATATATCTCGTCCTCATCAGCTTCGCCACTGAATTTGTCTTCCCCTAATCCTTCACCACCGTCCTCTGATACATAACCATCACCCCCGGTGTGTGCATAGCTACTGTGACCTGATTCATATCCGCCGCCACCCTCTTGGCCCTGACTACTCTGGCTATGATCATAACTACCTCCAGCATGACCGGTCCGACTACTCTGGCCATGATCATAACTACCTCCAGCATGACCGGTCTGACTACTCTGGCCATGATCATAACTACCTCCAGCATGACCGGTCTGACTACTATGGTCATGATCATACCCAGCCTCTTTCACCACAGGTAACACTAAGAGACTGGGGTTAACTTCTCTTTTCTGGCAAGCTTGCACAAATTTGACCCATTTCTGTTGCGCTTCTATTGGCCTTAAATAAAAATTAGGGGTTTGCCTTGACTTAGTCCATAAAGCATGCACACCGACAGTATGGGTAGGAGGGAGCCCTAAACGAACACATAACCAATCCTTCAACTGAGTAACGGGCACTGTTTCAGGATTCTGAAGCACTTCATCCATAAATCTAAACTCGCTCAAATCAACTCCGTGCTGGTTCATTCTGACGGAACCAGGACCATACAAGAACCTAAACACTACATTATTTGACATGATTTTCGACCTAAAAAATACCAAAAATAGTCAAAAACAGGTACATTGACACATAATACTCTACAAATATCTTGCATCTAACAGACCCCATCAAACGCTACCTATGAACATACACACATGACTGCAATAAGCAAGAAATTAGGGTTTACCCTTGAAGCGTGCGAAGTCCTGCCGTGCAGCTGCCTCAGGTCAACGGATCAGCACCTCCACCATGCACCTTCCTCAAGTCCCAGCACCAGCCTCCACCATGGCCATTGCTCAACAAGAACACCACCAGATCCCTCCACCAAAACGCCTCAAATCACTATACCAGGCTATCCCATTAGTAGATCGGGACTCTACTAGCTTGCTAATGTGTTAGAGCAGCGAGTTTGGATAGAAATCTAGGCTACAAATTGGTGCAACGACTGAGAAAATGAGAGCAAGCGAGAGAGGAAAGAACAGCCGAGCGAAGCTGGGAAGGAGCAAGCAGCTGGAAGCAGACGACGGGCGCGGGCGAGTTAATATAGCTGGGGAGCGTCGTCCCTTCAACGGACGAACCGCGGCGTCGTCCGTTCAACAGCCGACGAGGCTGACCCCCTGTCACCCGACAGCGCGCGTCGTCCGTTCAACCGACGACGGGGCCGACCCCTGGCAGCCGACATGCTGGTCGTCTTTTGAAAAAAAGACGACATATTGGTCGTCTCGTGAACAGACGAGGGCGCTGTTTCGTCCGTTGGCCGGACGACGGACGGACAGATTTGAAAATTTCCAGTTTTGCGTATTATTTGTGAAAATGAATAAAAAAAATGTATTATTTTAAAAAAATTAGCCTAGTATTTTTTGTAAAATGTGGTGATAGTTTTTTGAATTATCCATTTGGTGGTTGCTTCACAAAACCGTCCGTTTTTTATGCTCGGAAAATAGAAAATGCCTTTTTGGTGCGACAAAAAGGAAAACTTTCTCTTGCAACATTGTTTGCCATCCCATGATGCACATGTATGACAATATGGCCATATTATCACAAACTATGCCTTAATTCTAGCCATAACATTGGTCATTTGACCCGAAAGCCAAGAAACCTCAAATGAGATAGGTCATTTTGTGAAGATTTTTTTGAGACATAATCAATATACCAAGTTTGATATTTTTCCTTCTAACTATGTCACATAATATAACACCACGCGAAGGTTTCGTATTGTTTCTATCGTTTTTTAATTTTTTATCCCCGTTTTAAACTATCGTCAAACTTTGTCGTACAACGGGCATGAAGATTCTTAGCTCGGGGCCAAGCCTCGCTAAACTTTCATTGGATTTTTGATAAAATAGCATATTGTGAACCTAAAAATGATTTTTGTAAAAAATCATGAGCATCGTATCATGTACCTGTAGTTCATATCTGACCCACTTCCTATCGATTCAGAAGGAATTTGTCTTTTTCACTAGGAGTGGACGGAAAGGTTTTAGATACCCCTGTTGGTACATTGTCCATATAAGGTGGTCTAGTATTTTTGTAAAATGTGGTGGTAGTTTTTTGAATTAGCCATTTGGTGGCTGCTTCACAAAACCATCCGTTTTTTATGCTCAGAAAATGGAAAATGCCTTTTTGGTGCGACAAAAAGGAAAACTTCCTCTTACAACATTGTTTGCCATCCCATGATGCACATGTGTGCACAATATGACCACATTATCACAAACTATGTCTTGATTGTAGCCATAACATTGGTCATTTGACCCGAAAGCCAAGAAACCTCGAATGAGATAGGTCATTTTGTGAAGGTTTTTTGAGACATAATCAATATACCAAGTTTGATATTTTTATTACGATAGAAATGGAATTAAAGTACATAATGCAACTAACAGTAAGTTACATAAAGCACGACTGAAAATTAAGATACATAAAAGAACTGAATTAAGATACATGGCCAGATTAAGTCACAATCGGCCGAACTTGTTTTGGAATGTTGGAGTGATTCAGTCATGCTCCTGCCTACACCTGTAATACTCGCCAGTGTAGTCGTCGTACTCGCCGCGGTCGTCGGGGTCGCCATAATTGAACCTTGAAGGTTGAGTACGCGTGAGCTGGACTTGAGGGTAGCGTAGATGGGGGTTAGAGTCGGCGGCAGTGTCGTAGACCATGACGCTCTGGAGAGTCCGACCGCGCCACCACAGCCGACTTCCGGCCTCGTTAAAGTTCGGAGGAGGTGGGTCGTCCTCCTCGTGCCTGGCGAGCGCCTTCTCACGCTGATCCCCGAAGAAGGCTTCCCAAGTCGGGATGCCATCTGGGATTCCTCCGCTGCTCCGGCTTGAGCTCGAAGTAGTAGTGGTTCGTGATGGCCATCCGGCGGGCCACACCTAGAGGGACAGAAGGAACCGGCACGCCTCCGGCGCTCAGCATCCAGCCGACAGGGACATAGTAGCCCAGCGGGCAGAGGTAGTTCGAGGCGCAAAGCGCCTCCGCCTACATAGGGGTTAGTGGTACGGTGGAAGCCATGGAAAAGAGTGATGAGGTTGCAGATATGAGTCTAGAGATGTGCAATGACAATGGAGTCCAACACTACATATCTTCTATATCTAAATAGGAGTCCCCCACTACCTTATTTCTCTCAACATGCAGGCTATACACATCAGCAGGTATCTAATTGGTCCACGTCATTTAGTCATCCACGTTACATTTTCTCTCGAGTGGCCTCCCTGTTGCGACTCGTGCTTTTCACTCTTCATCTTCTCCACTCACACTACACATAAGTGCATGGATGAGTATTGGAAACTGAACAATTAATAGCCCCGCCCATTCCCGGTGTCCCATTCCTTTCTAATCACTGGCCTGTTAATCTCTCCCTCGACTCAAATTCTTCTATCCCTCTATATATATATGAATACAGCTTCTGCTCAATCTCTATTAGCCTATGTGCCGTCATCGGTGCTGCACCAAGACAAACCATGCTGCCTATCCAACCACGAGGTATCCTCTCCATGCTCTAGACAGTGTTGGCATCAGACCAAGACAAACCATGCATCCTGCCTATCCAGCCACGAGCTGTCCTCTCCATGCTCTAGACACTGCTGGCATCAAAAAATCTGCAGATTCTTTGCACGTATATATTATGACTAGATTCCTTTGATGTGCCGTTTGTCTTCGTTCCTTGGGGAGTTCAACGAGAACAGGCTTGCTCCCGGAGGATTATTCGACCAAATGATAGGATTCAGCACAAACTGCCAAGGTTGTAACTTTGAGTTATGCAAATGCATCTCTTCAGAATTTTGTAGGCTCAGCAATAATTTTCATTTGGTAAGCATAATCCTCTGTGTTTCATAAATTCTTCTATTTTTCGCGTGCAAATCAACTTTCATGTTCATTCGTGGGTACTTCTCATTATCTTCTAAACTCTCCCTGTTACCTATTTTTTCTTTGGGTGGAAACATTTTTTATCCGATTCAATTGCAGGGAAGGAATAAAATCACCGCAAGAGAAAGACTAGCTTCTGATATATGTTGTCGGTGTCTTCAGATCCATCTCCGAGTATGAATGCACGGATTTTGTATGCAAAGAATGCATGGATTTTGTATTCAAGAAGAAGCAGGTGCAATCATCTATGGCACATCGCTTTTGGTATTCTGTAAAGGATACGCATGTATTGTGTAAAGGAGAAGTTAAGACCTATGTAGCTGATCGATTTTGGTGTTCACACTTATACATTGAGATAGCTTATCTTTTATGTTATGCCATCTAAACATGTATATATATTTTAATTTCACTCATTTCTGCTACATGTAATGGTTTCATATGAGTTATTGCTGAAGTAAGAAACGTTTTGAACACAGTGAGCATGTCGATTTTTTTGCAACTAATAAAGCATGTTAGAACAGTGCAAAACTATGAACGGTAAGTGTCATATGTTCTTGCATTTTGTCGAGGGTGGATGGGTATTAAAAATTAGAGAAAACTAAATAAACAATTTCACTATTCATATTAATTATGTGTAGTCAAAATATAACCTCTTTGTAGTAGTGCAACATTTATCGCAGCATCGCGCGGGGTATCCTCTAGTATATATAGTGAGAAATGACAGGAAGATAACTGGAGGGAAGAACTGGCGGGAAGAAATTGCGGGAAGAACTGGCGGGAAGAAATGGCAGGAAGAAAAATGGCTTATTTAATACATACAGTGTTAACAGAAGAAATATGACATTAATTTCCATGTTGAGATACATATGTGTGCCCAAAATGGCTCAATTAATACATATAGTCAATCTTATGATCGCGTCGGCCGTAAACATGGAGTATGAGCACCGTTTAACAGGATGGTTGGGTCAGTATTCACTCTGAAGGGCAGAATTTCATCAAACTTATTATAATCTTCTGACATGTCTGTCTTGTCCTTCACTCCCACGATGTTTCTTTTCCCAGAAACAACTATGTGACGCTTTGGCTCATCGTGTGATGTATCTGTTTGCTTTTTTTTTTCGGTTTGGTAGACATGTCCTTCACATAGAAAACCTGAGCCACATCATTGGCTAAGACGAATGGTTCGTCTAAGTTCTTGTCTACCTTCATAAGATTGTTAAGATCCACTGTTGTCATTCCGTACTTCTTGTCTACCTTAACCCCTCCTCCTGTTAGCTTGACCCATTTGCACCGAAACAAGGGGACCTTAAAATTAGGTCCATAGTCAAGTTCCCATATCTCCTCTATGAACCCATAATACGTGGTCTTTTGCCCATTGTCTTCTGCTGCATCGAAGTAGACAGCACTGTTTTGGTTGGTGCTCTTTTTATCTTGGCCTATCGTGTAAAATGTATTCCCATTTATCTCATACCCTTGGAAAGTACATACAGTCTAAGATGGTGTCCTGGCCAACAAGTACAGCTGATATCCAACAGTGGTGTTATTCATGAGAAGTCTTTGCAGCCAGCCGCCAAAACTCGCCATGTGTTCACTTATAATCCATTCATCAGACTGCCACAGGTGTTTGAGGCGTATAAAATTCTTGTGTTCATTGATATACGGGGCAACCAAGATAGATCTTTGTAAAACCGTGTAGTGTGCTTGATTGAGAGAATGCCCGTCCCTACATATCATTGCTTTACATCCTAGGGTGCTTTTTCCACGCAGTCTCCCCTCATGTCGTGATTCTGGAACACCAATCGCCTTAAGGTCCGGAATAAAATCAACACAGAACTCAATGACCTCCTCTGTTACATAGCCCTTGGAGATGCTTCCTTCTGGCCTAGCACGGTTATGAACATATTTCTTTAAGACTCCCATGTACCTCTCAAAGGGGAACATATTGTGTAGAAATACAGGACCGAGAATGGAAATCTCTTCTACTAGGTGAACCAGGAGATGCATCTTAATATTGAAGAAGGATGGTGGGAACACCAACTCAAAGCTGATAAGACATTGGGCCACATCTGTCTGTAACCCTGGTAGGATTTATGGATCGATTACCTTCTGAGATATTGCATTGAGGAATGCACATAGCTTCACAATGGGTACTCGAACATTTTCAGGTAGAAGCCCCCTCAATGCAATCGGAAGAAATTGCGCCATAATCACGTGGCAGTCATGAGACTTCAGGTTTTGGAATTTTTTCTCTGCCATATTTATTATTCCCTTTATATTCGACGAGAAGCCAGACGGGACCTTGATACTGCTCAAGCATTCAAAAAAGATTTCTTTCTCTGCTTTGGTAAGAGCGTAGCTGGCAGGAGTTAAGTGGCATCGTTTACCCTTCTCGTTCTCAGGATGCATAGGCTCTTCAGGGTCTTTCATACGTTGCTGGTCCTGCCGTGCTTCCGGTGTATCTTTTGTCTTCCCATACACTCCTAGGAAGCCTAGCAGGTTCACGCAAACATTCTTCGTCACATGCATCACGTCGATTGAAGAGCGGACCTCTAAGACTTTTCAATAGGGTAGGTCCCAAAATATAGATTGCTTCTTCCACATGGGCGCGTGTCCGGCATCGTCATTCAGAACAGATAGACTGCCAGGACCTTTTCCAAAGATTACTTCTAGGTCCTTGACCATACCAAATACCTCCTCACCGGTACGGAGGACAGACTTCCTCCGGGGTTCTATCAGACGTTTGAAATGCTTGCCTTTCTTTCTTACGGGATGTAGGTTCGGAAGAAATCGACGATACCCTAGGTACACAACCTTCTTACATTTATCCAAATATACACTTTCAGTTTCATATAAACAATGTGTGCATTCATTGTATCCCTTGTTTGTCTGCCCTGAAATGTTACTAAGAGCAGGCCAATCATTGATGGTTATGAAAAGCAACGCTCGTTGGTCAAATGGCTCCCCTTTGTGATCAGCCCACATACGTACACCTGGTTTGGCCCACAGCTGTAAAAGTTCTTCAACTAATGGCCTTAGGTACACATTAATGTCGTTGCCGGGTTGCCTTGGGCCTTGGATGAGCACTGACATCATAATGAACTTCCTCTTCATGCACAACCAAGGAGGAAGGTTATAGATACATAGAGTCACATGCCAGGTGCTGCGACTGCAGCTCTGCTCACCAAAAGGATTCATGCCATCTGTACTTAGACCAAACCTTAAGTTCCTTGCGTCACGTGCGATGTCCGGGTACTCTCGCTCGACTTTTCTCCACTGTGACCCATCAGCGGGGTGTCTCAACATCGCGTCTTTCTTACGGTCTTCCATGTGTCATCGTAACAACTTGGCATGCTCTTTATTTCTAAAGAGACGTTTTAACCGTGGTATTATAGGAGCATACCACATAACCTTAGCATGAACCTTCTTCATAGAGGCCTTGCCCTCAACATCTCCAGGATCGTCTCGTATGATCTTATACCACAGTGCAGTGCATACCGGGCATGCATCAAATTCTCGTACTTCTCACCACGGTAGAGGATGCAGTCATTAATGCAGGCATGTATCTTCTGCACGTCTAATCCTAGAGGGCAGACAACCTTCTTTGCTTGGTATGTACTGTCGGGCAACTCATTATTTCTTGGAAGCAGATTCTTCATTTTTACCAACAACTTTGAAAATGTGTTGTCAGTCACACCGTTCTCTGCCTTCCATTGCAGCAAATCCAGTGTGGTACCTAGCTTTTTGTGGCCATCTTCGTAAGTTGGGTACAACAATGTTTTGTGATCCTTTAACATCTGCTCCAGCTTCTCCTTCTCCTTTTCAGTTTCACATTCTTCCTTTGCATCAGTAATGGCCCGACCAAGATCATCATCAACAGGCCCATCTGCTGCCTCTTAATCTTCATTATCTACCCCCGTTGCAGTATCATCATATTCAGGATACATATTATGATAGTTGTCATCATCCTCTTCTTCTTCGTTGTCTTCCATCACAACCCCTCTTTCACTGTGCTTGGTCCAACAATTATAGCTGGGCATGAAACCAGATCGAAGCAGGTGGGCGTGAATGGTTCTGGTATTTGAGTAGTCTTTCTTGTTCTGACAGTGAACAGAGGGGCAGCAAATAAAACCATTGTGACCACGGTTTGCATTAGCCACAACGATGAAATTTTGGAGGCCCGTAATGTACTCGGAAGTGCGTCGGTCACCATACATCCATTGTCGGTTCATCTGCATTAATATATAGTATATCAAAAATTAATAGGGAGATGACCATTTATATAGTACATCAATGACACATGAAAGGATAAAGTTGCCGACCTCGACTGAGAAGGAAAGAGCAACGAGAAAACTTATTTCGACCTCTCGGGCATTTCACCGAACACCTCTTGTGCATAGGAAAAAAACACAAACTAGCACACCTCTCACCCTCTTTCTATGCTCCAAAATGAGAGAGTGAAAAAATGGAAGAGAGGGGTGTGGGTTGTGGTGTGTTATATAAGCGCACCCCCTTTAACACCGGTTCAAGCCACGAACAGGTGTTAAAGGGGGGGATGCACGGGCCACTGGTGCAGGGCCTTTAACACCGGTTCGTGGCTCGAACCGGTGTTAAAGGGGGTGCTCCTTTTTGCTTTCTGGACCACGCTGGTACGGGCGCCCCCTTTAACACTGGTTCATAGGAGAACCGGTGTTAAAGCCCATTTCCGACCTCAACCAAAGGCCCCGTTTCCACTAGTGGCAAGATCCGCGATGAAAAATCTTCAAGACCAGGCCGCTCGCAGGTAATCGTTGGCACTCGCCACTTGAGGCAGAATCTCCGACTTCAAGCTAGAAACAAACCACGATGACCCAGCGGACATGCCGTTCAAGAAACTACTATCGCAACCTTGCCACACATCCTCATAGCCACATCTACACAAGCGTCTCTAACCACCACCACGAACCACGAGACCCACTGGCCGATCGCTACATCAAACGAAACCCTACTACTATGAAACAACACTTTAGTGACGTACCTAAAAACCACATCCGTGGCATAGGAGGGGTGTGCCACCATGCCTGTGCTACAGCTAAAACTTACCTGTAGCGCACTGCCTGGTGCGCTACGGGTATCTGGAGATAGCAGTAGCGCACCTGCTAGTGCGTCATGGCTAGGAAGGCATGTGCGCTTCCAGTCTGTTGCCTGTGCGCACATGGCAGTGCGCCACTGAAGGTAGTCATGTGCACTTTAGGGCAAATGCGCCAGTAAAGCTTTTTCATGTGCGCCACATGCAACTTTTTTGTTTTTTTAATTCTAAGCCAGATTATATACAATATATAATACAGATATACATACACATATATAAGATATACAAGTATATATATGAACACATAATTTGCAAAACAAGATTGAAACAAATACATATAGATAAGTCACATACATGAATACATAATATAAGTTACATTGTTTCGATCAAGTTACAAAGTAGTTAGTGACATGAATACATGTGTCTCGAAAAAGTTAGAGCTCGGAAGCTCGCCTAGACATCTAAACTAGAAACACGCGAGATAAACAACCAAGGACGATAAGCATCACCACGACGAAGGTGTAGGTCTTTATCTGGTTCCTCGTCCTAACTCCCGCTAGATAGCGCGTGTATCTAGTTTCCTCACTCATCATAGTGTTGTACCCTTTGTAGCTATTGTCACTGAAATGGTGCACCTGTCTCCGACAGTCTTCCCAATCATTGTAGACTCCGGAAACCTGTCCCTTCTACACGACGTATCACGTCATCTACAAGTTGGCAATAATAATTAATTGATGATTGAAAAAATATGTATAATTAAAGTCGCATATAAAAATACACTTATAGAAAGTAGTCCCAACTCAAAAAACATGTCTCATATATACATAGGTTGTTGGATACAAAAAATATGCTATGATGGAACTGTACGACCAAGTAGGATGCACAAGATTTGGACTTGTGCAAAGCACAAGGCCGTACAACCCATCACAGCAGATTCACATGGCTCGCCGTAGTCGCCGTCCCTCCCGTCGCCGCTTTCGCCGCCCAAACTTCGTCGTAGCTCGGCTTCACTGCGAGCTCCCACCACCTTGCCCTCCAAGTGTTCAGCGTTTTTTCCGTTTCGGCCATAGACTCCGACATCGAGGAGATGCTCGCCGTGTTGCTGGAGGAGGAGAACGCCGCTGCCGTCAAAGATGTAGAGCACATGCAGATCCTCGCCTCCCTCGCCCAGCTGTACCTGCAGATGACGAAGCTGAAGCGCGGAGGTTCGACGAAGGGTCGCCGGAAGTGCAAGGCAAGGCAAAGAATATAGGGCTACTGCTTGTTGTACGCCGACTACTTCGCCGACGAGCCGCTCCACGGAGAGGCCGTGTTTCGGCGCAGTTTCAGGATGAGCCAGAAGCTCTTCCTCAAGATCGTGCATGCCATCTGAGAGTTCGACTCCTATTTCATGTGCAAGAAGGACTACACCGGCATGGTTGGGTTTTCCTCACTGCAGAAGTGCACAGTGATGATGAGGTTGCTTGTATATGGAGCGTCGGGTGATAGTGCCGATGACTATCTCCGCATGGCCGAGTCCACCACCATCGATTGCTTGTATAGGTTCTGCAGGGCAGTGATTGCAGTGTTTGAGAAACAATACTTGAGAACACCCACTACTGAAGACACTGCTCGGATCCTCGCAGTCAATGAAAGTAGAGGATTTCCTGGGATGCTTGGAAGCAGACTGCATGCATTGGCAGTGGAAGAATCGTTCATTTGCATGGCAGAGAATGTACAAAGGCCACAAAGGAGGTTGCACTGTGATATTCGAGGCAGTTGCTACATGATCTTTGGATATGGCACTCCTTCTTTGGAATGGCAGGATCGAACAACGACATCAACGTCCGCAACTCCTCAAATGTCTTTGCCAAGCTTGTTGAGGGTCATATGCTCCCCCTGTGTAATTTGAGATCAACGGGCACCACTATAACAAGGGATACTATCTAGCAGATGACATCTATCAAAGATGGCCAACATTTGTGAAGAATATCTCAAGCCCAATGCTTTCCAAGTAATCTTAGTTTGCCAAGGAATAGGAAGCTCGCAGAAAGAACGTGGAGCGGGCATTTGGTGTGCTCCAAGAGAGGTTTGCAGTTGTCTGGTTTCCTGCTATGACCTGGTCGAAAGATCAGATGTGGGAAGTGACGAACTGTTGTGTGGTCTTGCACAACATGATCATTGAGAATGAGAGAAAGGACCCAGTGAGTTTGGTCGATGTAACACCCTCGGTATCGGACCTATGCAAGTTTGAGCAAAATTCGCCAAACCCGCATAGAAACGATTCAAAGGTGCCCACCAGGCACTTTCGTGCGGGTGGAAAACGAAGTAATAACATTACACAACAGTCCTCGATGGGACCCACAGAACAGATATATATAACAGCGACTCAAGGAGTCAAGAATACAAATATAATATACAAAGATCCAAATCACCTTGAAAACGATGGGGCGTCCGACTACGGACAAGATGCAAATGGGGCTAAGAGCCCTGAAGAATAACCAATGGCGTCCATAACCCTGCCCAGGCCAAGCCGGAAGGGTAACCCTGCTAACGGCGTCGATCTCAAACCTGCTTAACAAAAGGGGTGCCGACAAAGGGCAAAGCAGAAAAACAAAGAAGGAGCGTCAGTACTGAGGCCAGTACACGGCGAGGCTAGAATTCGGCGGTCCTCGCCTACATAGGTATGGTGGACTGAGCGGCAGCGGCAGCATGCACTAAACAACCTATAGAGACTCGATACAACTGGCGATTATCAGAGAGGGGTAAGAAAGACCTATCTGGATCCAACCTGAAGCTAACACCAAACAAACCCATCCTGGTGTTTCCCCCTCGAGACCAAACGAGGAAGTCAACCGAGGAACTCACACAGTTGGCAGTTTTACTTATTCAGTTATAGTTGCGGCACTTTACTAGTCAGGTTTAGATAATCGTCCTGATAAAGTAAGCGGTGGGCACTTTTATTTAATCATTCCGTGATAGTGGCAACACTTACTAGTCAGATACATTTATCATGAGATAACCCAAAAACCCAGCAGTTGTTGGTACTTTTATTCAGCCATTCCGTTGTAGTTGCAAGATTTACTAGTCAGGTACAATTGTCGCGAGCGACAACCAAACAAGCAGTTGTGGGCAGTATTAATTAGCCATTCCATTATAGTGAAGCTGCTTACTAGTCATTATAAGTCAAATTTATAACAATAAACTTTAGTTATGCTTGTCTATGATCGAGATACTGTGCTCCAAGTCGTCCATAACCGCGGACACGGCTTTCAGAAAGTTTTAACCCGGCCGGGGTGCACCAATAGCAACACACACTCGATCAACCTCGGAAAAACCAAATCAAAACCCAACGAGGCTTTCACGACTGAACAATCACAGGATTCAGAAATATTTCAGGGGGCCACCCCTTAAGTAGATTCCGCAACGAAGCTAGCTGACTCCGAGACGGCCTCAAGGTTTGTGGGGCCGGCGGTAAACGACTGGGAACCCGAAAGTGTGGCTGGGCTTGTCGATACCACGTAAACGGGTCACCATCCTAAACAGTACAGTGTGCTCCTCGCACAATCGTAAATAAAGCAGTAGCATGGCATAAGTACAGGATCGTAATAAAACCTCAAACTAGTTTGTGGCCCCAAGAAATAAGACGGAATCAAGCTCTGGCTCAGGGGGGTCCCATATACCTCCCGGATGTGGATAGCGCGATAAATCAAGGAACAGGTATCAAGTACTCGGGGTCTTACGGGACACAAGTGGGCGTTCGGAAACCAAATATTATCTATCACCCACCGATGCCTCTGCTTACTTCAATTTTAGTTGTTAAACAGGAATTAAAGTGAACAGTAAGTAAAACTATGATCATCTTCAACATCAACATGCGGCAATACATCAACAACTGTGGCAATTGACGACTCGCAACAGCACTTGAGCAAGCGACTACGACGCGCAAGTCCAACTATCTACCAAACAACAGGTAATAGGGTGTGTCCAAGGCAATATAGGGCTGCACGGTATATCACAGGTACGGAAACTAAAGCAACGCGACACAGATAGCAATAGATCAACAGGAGGGGAGTAAATACTATAAAAGTAAGATAGGTAGAAAGGGGGAGATGCTCGCCTGAAAACATTGTCGAAGGGTTCATCCGAAGATCGGGGCGAAGCTCACATCAACTCAACGGCTTATCCGCGAAGAAGCAAAACACTAGAAGAAACACCGGATGCAATATTTAATACAACGGCAGAAGATCGGCATGATGCATGTATGATGCATGGCATGACCAAGATGCGGTGCAATTAGGTCAGATTAAGCGGAACCGGGGTCCCGACAAATAGTTAGATGGTTCAAGTTGTTTAGAACCCTCGCAATTTAACTGTTGTTTAACATGGCCAGATATGGTACTGGTTCGCTACACAAGTTTAAATGAGGCCGATATGAGACTAGATTTGCCCGCATATGGGCCCCATATTTAGTTATTAGGTGAATCGGCATAAGGCCCCAAACCCATGATATGCATGCAAGTATGACAATTGTTATGCATCAAGTTGTTATTATGTTATAAAATAGAGTTCTCGGAAAGGGGTTCACACATAGGGGTCGCGACGGTCTTGGGGTTCCGGGGTTCGGGGTCGGTCTCAGGGTTCGACGGATCTGGGGTTCGGGGTTCGACGGATGCGTTCTCGGATAGCGGGGGGTAGAGCTTGTTGTCCTGTGTCGGTGTCGTTCTTGTCTTCTCGAAGATCTTGTTGGGTCCTCAAGTCGCTCTTGGGTTATCATGTTTAATTGTCGATCTTGTCCGCGGATGAACTTGACTTGACGGTTCGATGTCGTGGCCGCACTTGGCGTCGGCGGGGTCGACCTTCGGTAGACTTGGCACGGTGACAGTTCTCATCGGTGGTCCTCCGGTTTCCCTGTCGATGATCTGGTCGTCTCAATGTCGGGGTCTTGGAACCCGTGGAGAAGGCCTTGTCGTCCTACATCGACGGCCTTGGGTTTCCGTGGCGGAGATCTTGAGGTGTGGCGGTTTCCGAGACGAAGATCTTGTCGGCCGATGTCCCTCGGTTCGACGGGTGCTGGGAGGGGCCGCGTCCGTGAGTCGATGCAGGGCCGCTGCTGGAGAACGGGTCGGTGCGGCGGGGCCGGCTTGGGGCAGGGACTCGCCGGAGGCAGAGGGGCAGAGACGGCCTGCGCGGGCCGCCGGCGGCGAGGTGGGCCGCAGAGGCGGGCCGGGCGCCGCGCCGGCGAGGAGGGTCTCGCAGAGGGGCGCGGAGGGAGGCTCGAGGCGGGGCAGAGGGCTCGGGGACGGCGAGGCGGCCGCGTGCTCGCTGGAGCGGTGGAGGCGGTAGGCGGGGCGAACGGAGGTTGGTGGAGACGGCGGGTTCGAGCGGGCGCGGAGGAGAGGTGGACTGGGGCGGCGTGGTCGCGGGATGCGGTGGAGGCGCGGGGTCGGGCGTCGCGGGCGGCGCGCCGGGCGGAGGAGCGACGAGGCGGGGCGGTGCCGGGGCGAAGGCAGGCGGCGGCGGGAGCACGCGGGTCCGGCGGTGGTCTGGGGACGGGGCGGGGCGTGCGGGGACCTGGCGGCGCGGAGGCGGCGGGTTCGCTGGCGCGGCGGTGCGCTCGGGGCGACGCGGGGCGACCTTGGGCGGCTCGGCTCCGGCGAGGCGGGGAGGAGCACGCGCGCTGGGCTCGACGGAGGCGGCGGTGCGGTGGTCTGGCGAGGGCGACGCGCACGGCGGCGGCGGCACGCGCCGGCGGGAGAGAGGGAGAGCGGCTGCGCGCCGAGCGAGCCAGGAAGGGAGAGAGGAGGAAGAAGCGGGGGTGCGCGCGGGTGGATGGGGCCCACAGGGACGGGTGGGTCCCAGGGGAGGCAGGGGGCGTGCGGCGATGGGTGGGGTGCCTGGTGAGGGGCCAGCTGGGGTAGGTGGGATCCGGTGTGGGGGGGGAGGCTGTGTGGTGTGTGTGAGTGCTGAGAGGGCTGCCTAGGTGGCAGAGTGGGATTGGTGGGTAGCTGGGGGTGGGTGATGTGGCGGCCTAGGATAGGTGGGGGTGATGTGGCCAAGGGGGGTGGGTAGATTAGTTGGTAGGAATAGGTTTTAGAGGCGGACCGTTTGTAAAAAAAATCTGGGGCGGTCGTTCGGTCTACTCGGCCCGTTCGACTGCCCCACACTAAAAATAATTTAATATTTATTTTATTTTCAAATATCTTTGTAACTAGTTTTAGACAAACAAAATATCCGGAACATCCGGGGGTTGGCGTTTGATTAAAAGTTGGGGCGTTTTAGAAACCAAAACGGGTTTTGCGAATATAGTTTTATGCAAACAATGCATGATGATGACGATGCAATGCACAAATTCAACGCGATTTTCTAGTAGTGGTTTTGCGGGATGCCACAGTCGAGCAGAACGAGCCATACTGCAGACATGGACCTCTTGCCGAGCCTGATCACCAGGTGCCTCCAACCTAGGCTGCCTTCATCGCCATGCGCCAGGAGATCCGAGATCCGACGGTGCATCAACACCTGCAGGATGATCTAGTTGAGCATCTATGGATATGTAGGGGCAACACGTAGATGCCGAGCATGAACTAGCCGAACTAGGCCAAAATATGTTATATTTTCACTATAGGCCGAACTATGTTTAAATTTACGCTGAACTATGTTTAAATTTATGCCGAACTTTGATCGATTGTATGTCGAACTAGACTAAACAGTGCTCTGTATTCATATGATGCCAAACTATGCCGAAATCTAGATGAATTTGAGCCAAATTTAGACGGAAAATGGCATCCCAAGAACTCGGCATGGGAAAGCGAGTGGGAAACTCGGCGTTCCCTGGCAGAAAACGAGCTTTGTCCGGCCGTATTTTGATCCAGATTTTGGTCTAAAAACGCCCAACGAGTGGGGACGCTGTTACCTTAGCTGCGTCAACCTTAGCAGCTCTAACCTTCATGGTCAAGTCCATAGAACATCTCGCTCTTCTGCGGCAGCTAGAGAGAACTGCTATGGACACACATCCTCCTCTGGCGTGCTATGTTGACACAACCAGGGTCTGGAGTAATTATTCGAGATCATGTTCTTCAACTAAGATCCAGACTCCAGGGTCTCCAGTTGAAGTTCCATGCTAAGCGCATCTAGAAAAGTCTTTAGTGTGGATCCCATGGTTAGCATGTGAAGAGCCCATAAAATTTCTGATTCCTCTCATTCCCACCAACTCTGATGATCAACTTCTGCTATAGTCACTGCTACCTCAGAATATATTCGGGCACTCTGCGTGCAGGAGAAAACAATTTATCTTAGTGTGCTTGGAGACATTAAGTGGGAACTAGTGTCTTGTTCCTACATGGACATATCATCCCGAAAAAATTGTGCCACGCCTAAGTTCACTAACGCCTATTTATAACATACATGACAAGGGCTGTTCCTGAGATTTCGAGGTCCCGGAGCGAAACTAAATGTTCGGACCCCTACTTTAAATATATATAATTATAAAAATAAAGATCTCAAGTGTACTCAATTATATATAGTATTCATACAAAAATAACAATGTTTACAATTTACCTTTAAATTTTCTTAGTAAATTCCAAGAGGCAAAGTCGGTGACGACGGAATCAATACAATTTCATCCAATAACTTCTTCTCGTGCATAAAGATGTCAAATCATTTAACCTCTCTTGAGACACTATAAATCTCGTATACCTCTTCAATAATTTCAACTTTGAAAATAAATCAGCTGATGCAATATTCATGGGTATAGTAAATAAGATCTAATAAGCAATATAAATATTAGGGCATCTCCACTCGGCTACCAGGATGCCGATCCGGACACTGAATTTAGGTCTGGACGCCGAAAATCGGCTCAGTCGTGTACCCAGGAACCTCTTTTCGTCCGGATTTGGGCCAACTTTGGTCCGGACTCACCAGGTCATACCCAGGATCCCGGGTACGCCATGGGAACGCCGGACGCAGTGAATTGGCCGAGTGGACCAGCCTGTCAGCGACGGAAGCCGAGTCGTCGTCAACCTTCCCGCAGTTCCCTTTTCCAGCCCTCGCCGCTACACCCTTCCCGCTCTCGCCCTGAACTCGGCCTATAAAAGGCGTATATCTCGCCGTCTCCCTTCACAGTCTCTCACACCACTCCCAACTCCGGCGAACTCCGGACGCTTGCACCTTTCTACCTCCTCAACTTCGCCGAAAAGCCATGGCCGAGAGATTTTCCGGCCGACGCACGCTGCAGTCGTGGGAAGCCCGGCTGCTCCACGAGGTTGTCATCTCCCCTTCGCCTGGCAACTCAGCGCCGGCGGGATCCCTGTTCCGCCGGTGTCGGCCGAGGAGGACATCGCCGGAGAGATCCAGGCGGCTATCGCCGCCATGCAAGACCCGGATCTCGCCGAGGATCCTGGCAACCTGGTCTTCTGGAGGCAGTTCTTCGCCGACAGGCGCCTCCAGGATCTCGCCCGACACGAGGGACCACCGGGCTGGCCGCCGCCGCGTCACAATGTGGCTTTTCGCCGCTGGTAGTGGAGAGTTCCAGGGCGAACTCTCGCCGCCGTCATGGAGCACATCCAGGCCGGCAACCACCCCCGCCTCGGCTTGTAGATGCGGCGTCCGGCGTCGACCACGACGGAGGCGGCCTTTTCCTAGTTAAATTCGATGTAATATGTGCGTTCTCGCCCTAGTTAATGAAATCCTCCTATATTCGCCCACATTTCGTCAAGTTTAACTGAATTTCGCGGAACCTAGGAACTCGGTCTGGGAACGCGAGTGGGAAGCTCGGCGTTCCCAGGCCGAAAACGCGTTTCGTGCGGCCAAAAAAAGTCTGTATTTCGGCCTGGGTTCACCCAAGGAGTGGGAATGCTCTTAGAATGACAGTCCTCCTCTCTAACAAACTCAAAATTCTCTATAGCAGGCATTGATTTGTCGGACTAAGTAAACTTCATAACACTTAACTCAGAAATAAGACCACTTAACTCGACATCAGATGTACCAGATGAACCATGTCCAGAGAAGGTTTTTGCAAGAACCATCCAATGCCTTCAACTATGTTGAACTTATTAAAACCCAAGTACACTTCTGAATGACCGGAGTTTTTCCAATCTGCGTGTCAATGATGTCATTGTCATATCGACCATAACTTAAAAGTAGTTAATTTTAAAATCTACATTACCATTTAACCATGCTACAAATAAGTCAGCAAATACTAATCTGAGCTAAATTAGGGCATCATGGATGGGGAAATACCAATCGGGGTATACCCACGAAGCGGATTCGCCAGCTGGATCGAGCCGACTGAAGCCAAGCCCAGAGCAGGTCGACTCGCCCAATACGGCGACTGGCGCATGCTGCACCCAGGCGACTGGAGCCGACTGGAGCCGACTGGAGGCCCAAGACGGCGACTCGTATACAAAGCCCACCAACATACTTATAAACCCTAACTGGCTCCATATATAAAGCCACCAGAGACACCCCCACGGGGCATGCTCTCCCACAATAGATTAGATCTAGTCTCCCTCCGCCTACGGCGGCTCCCATGTAAACCAATCTATGATCATATACTGGATTGACAGCAGGACGTAGCGATCCTCCACCGAGGGGACGTGAACCTGGGTATATCGTGTGCCAATCTCGCTCCTGGATTCTCCTACGTCGCCTTGCTCCCTCTACGTAAGCTACCCCCAGTAGCATCTGCCGTGCAATACCACGACAGTTGGAGCCCACCGTGGGGCAAGCGGTGCTTGGAGGGTGATAATCCGGGCGGGATCCCTCACCATCAACACTGACCAGATCGCATTGAGCTGGTTCTGGCTGATCGTCGTCCAAGACGGCGTGCTGATGAAGCTCGGTCATACGTCTATGCCCGATTGGTTGCATACATCAGCTGAGTCCCTTATCCAATCGCATCTCATATTCGATTACCTTTTTCTAATCGATTATTTTAAGACCTGATCCCTTTGTACGTATTCAACATGTACTACAACTGAGATCCTAGAAGATCCTATTATTTTGGATCGAAGAAGGAGAAAAGCCAAGCGATCCAAGCTGCAGCGGTGCAGTCCATGGCTCTATGATCAAGCTCGGCCCCGCTGCGAGGTTCAATCTGATACCAAGGCAGGGTTATTCGAAAGGATTAGAGGAAGGACTCAGCTTCCAGATCGACCCACAAGCAAACATGCTCGATCCGGTGACACTCCGATCGGTAATCGGTAATCTGATCTTTTCACTATTTAGTTCAGTCGTACATGGCAGGTCGAGGCCAGAAGCATGCGAGTCGACTTCCAAAGGACTAGCAAATCGGGGAAGTGCTAATTGCATTGACGGACACGGCAGATTGGTTTTTTCTATTCAACCCATCTCTTTCTCTCTCTTATTGATAGCTCCATCAATTCTTAATTTTACCTAGATTTGATACACACGATGCATACATGTTTGTCTGTTTTGCATGTGCTATTTGGAACAATGGAATCGATCAAGAATGAATCCATCGTAGGAAATTCTGGCGACTCAAAACGACCAGCTGCTTGACCTGCTTCACTACGGAGTACAAACGCATATGCCCGCTAGGCGACAAGGACCTGACTCCAAGCTGGACATGTACTACATCAAGTCGCGATCGATATCTAGAGCGGCCACGCACGCAAGCAGCAGCGACTACGGTTCAAAAGAAAGAGAACAATTTTTTCAACCCACGATCGGTGATACTTTTCCTCTCTCCTTTTTAATTATTAATACGTACATGCAAAGTATTTTTGCCGGCACAACGACCAGATAAATTGGCAAGTAGTACGGGCATAGCAAAGCATGTGTAGATCAATTATAATATATCTAGTATTTGTCTACTTTGTATTCTCCCGATTTGCTTGTTCAGGCTTTGCACTCGTTTAACTAAGTTGAGATCGTATGATTGGATGTTAATCTCTCGTTTTACTTGTCTTACGTACAAGGAACAAATCGATCAAAACTGTCCATATAAGGCGGCACAGAAATTAAGCTCGGCGACTTAATCGTGCATGTGAGCAGCTCCAATAAAGCATGCTCGACTGACTCCGCCCGCGGTCCGATCGAGTTTGCTACCGCTACTTGCCGCCACATCCACTCCCTCCGGCTAAACGCCACACCGGACGCTCGGGGACTCACCATCGTGGACCTCTCCACGCTCGGGGACGCGTCCGCCGTGGACTCGCCCCTTGCGGTCGCCGCCCTCGCGGACTCGCCTCTCACGGCCTCGTCCATCGCCGACTCTCCAATCTACCGGCTCGCCGACTCGCCATGCTCCGGAACTTGCTTAAACACGGACACGCATAAACGCGAACTCGCTACGCTCGGAGACTTGCCAGTCGCGGGAACGCCATCACGATCTCGCCCTCGCGGCCCCGCCGTCGTCGACATCGCCATAGCACGACCTCCATCCGCCGCGTCGACCCCGTGTCCGCCGCATCGACATCTCCACAGCGCGACTCTGTCCGCCGCGTCGACCCCGTGTCCGCCGCGTCGACTTCGCCATAGCGCGACCTCCGTCCGCCGCGTCGACCCTGTGTCCGCCGCGTCGACCCTTTCCGGCTACGTCGAATACCAACGGGGTATACCCACGAAGCGGATTCGCCAGCTGGATCGAGCCGACTGAAGCCAAGCCCAGAGCGGGTCGACTCGCCCAATACGGCGACTGGCGCATGCTGCACCCAGGCGACTGGAGCCGACTGGAGGCCCAAGACGGCGACTCGTATACAAAGCCCACCAACATACTTGTAAACCCTAACTGGCTGCATATATAAAGCCACCAGGGGCACCCCCACGGGGCATGCTCTCCCACAATAGATTAGATCTAGTCTCCCTCCGCCTACGGCGGCTCCCATGTAAACCAATCTATGATCATATACTGGATTGACAGCAGGACGTAGCGATCCTCCACCGAGGGGACGTGAACCTAGGTACATCGTGTACCAATCTCGCTCCCGGATTCTCCTACGTCGCCTTGCTCCCTCTACGTAATCTACCCCCAGTAGCATCTGCCGTGCAATACCACGACAATCATAAGCCCCTCAAATCCATGGAGAATTGGGAAAAACGTTTTATACCTACCTCATGTGTGTAGAATGTCTTTTTCAAGACATTTGTAAGAAGGTTAATTCAATATACTTCGCCATGAACTTCTTGAAACTGAAAATTGCCACTAGAAACAACAACTTACGAAAAATGCTCTCACAACTTTTTAATACTTTTGAAATTATTATCTGTTCAACTCCAATTATCGGTTGTCTCGTGCATGATTTGAGTGGTTGGGGTGTTTGACGTGGCTTTCCAAGGTGTTTGTGACTACATATCCTGACGCCTCTACTTCTATTTAGTATGTGGGGTTTGGCCCTTGTTTGACATGCCCCAACATCTCCCCGGTACTATCATGCCCTACTACAATTTTTCTAAGCAAGGCGGTGGTGTTGCGGCTTTTGTGTGTCAGCGTATCTATCCAACACAGTTCGCATATGTACCTGATACCTCCCACTCCTTATTGACAAGACTATAAACTTGAAGTATATATATTCACCTACGTCTCTTGTATTTATGCTAGCTACAGTATCTTATATTTATTTGTAGGATGGCTATGGGAAATGATCAGTTAAAAACAAAGACTGCCTCCCACGCTAATCTGGTTGACATGGTTCGAAGCGAAGATGATATATGGACCATCAATACATGCTATGAGATACACATGTGAGAAAAGGAGCCTATACACGCCAATCAATATCAAGCCGACTACAGGCTATTGTGGGCCAGCCTACCATGAAGGTAGAAGATTAATTGTTTGAATACGGAGATACTAAATGAACCCACAAGAACACTGACTCGTGCCAATTTTTTCTTAATTTTTGTGTATGTGGTCATGAATAGGCTTATGAACAAATAAAATGGTAAGTAAGCAACCATGTTTGGTGCTGATTGGGGTTCAGAGCAACCTGAATATTTAAGATTTGAAATGATGAAGATTCGGCAATAAAGATCACAATTTAAAAGAACAAAAGTTTGATGTTATGATTTTCTATTTGATATAACAAAGCTTATCTGTACCCCCATGCGCTGTTCGACTTCCCTCGCGGGAACTACAAAGGCAATGATGAGGTGACTGGCGCGGATACACAACGAGGACTCATCGGCCAATCCAACAGATTTGAGTGCATTAATCGCGAGCTGCTTGGACACCTTTGCTGCGTCAACCTTGGCAGCTCTCTAACCTTCGTGGTCAAGTTCATAGAACATCATAGTTCACTTGCGGCTAGAGAGCTGCTACTACGAGGCCTTGTGGTGTTGGTGTGTTACGTCTTGGCACACACCCTCCTCTGTGGCGCTACATTGACACGACCAGGGTCCGGAGTAATTGTCCGAGATCATGTTCTTCAACTAACATGAGGATTTGCTCGCCGAGACAGGTCTCTTGTTGGGTTGCATGCTAAGCACATTGACCAAAGTCTTTATTGTGGATCCCGTGATTAGCAAGCGAAGAGCCCATATAATTTCTGATTTCTCTCGTCCCCACCAACCAAGTTTCTCCACTCCTCGTGTATCTCATTCCGATGATCAACTTCTACTATAGTCATTGCTAGCTCTAATGTATTAGGGCGCTCTGCGTGCAGGAGAAAGCAATATACTCTCCGTCTAGAAATGACTGACTTGAATTGTCAAGATTTAAATATATCTATACCTATTTTAGTGTATATATACATTTAAATCTAGACAAACTCGAGTCAGTTATTTTTTGGACGGAGGAAGTATATATATCAGAGTGCTAGGAGACATTATTATTTTTTGCTAGGAGACATTATTTAGGAGTTAGTGTCTTGTTCCTACATATTATATCCGAAAAAATATTGTGTGACTCCTAAGTTCACGGACGCCTATTTGTAACATAAATGACTGTCCTTTTCCATGTTCAGACAATAAAAGGACATGTATTGTGTAATCCTCCAGGATTAAGGAGGTAGGGGAATACTACATCGTTTTGGAGCTCGGAGTACACATGAAGCCTGTTTTCTGAAAAATCCAAAAACTACATTTCAAACTTTCAAAAAATCCTAAAGATGAAGATTTGGCAATAAAGATCACAATTTGGTAATATGAACTTCTATTCAGTATAAAAAATTGTTCGAGCACCAGAATATCTATACACCAATGGTGTTTGATTTCCCTCGCGGAAATTACTCCCTCTATTTCAAAATATAAGATGTTTTAGATTTATAAAGAAAATATATCTAGACTTCGTTTAGTATGTAGATTTACTATAAACATGAGTGAACCTACATCTAAAATAAATCTAGATAGATTTGTTTGACAAAGCTAAAACAACTTATATTTTAAAACGAAGGGAGTACAAAGACAACGACGCATAGGGAGAAGACTGGCGCAGGAACACACCGAGGACTGGTCGGCCAATCCAAAAACGTTAAGCGCATTCGCTAGCCTGTGCGAGCACCATGCTTGGACACCTTAGCAGCGTCCACCTTAGCAGCTCTAACCTTCGTGATCAAGTCCATAGAACATCACTATTCATCGGCGGCTAGAGAGAACTGATAAGCAAAGCCTAGTGGTGTTGATGTGTTACATCTTCTCACCCACACCCTGTTCTGTCGTGCTATGTTTACATAACCAGGTTCTGGAGTAATTATTCGAGATCATGTCCTTCAACTTAGATCCAGACTCCAGGTCTCTAGTTGAGGTTCCATGCTAAGCCCATCTAGCAAAGTCTTTAGAGTGGATCCAGTGGTTAGCATGTGAAGAGCCTATAAAATTTCCGATTCCTCTCATTCCCACCTCGTTTCACACTGATGATCAACTCCTGGTATATAGTCACTGCTAGCTCAGAATATATTCAGGCACCCTGCGTGCAGGAGAAAGCAATATATCTCAGTGTGATAGGAGACATTAATTAGGAGCTAGTGTCTTGTTCCTACATGTACATAACATCCCGAAAATATTGTGCGACGCCGCCTAAATTCACCGACACCTATTTATAACATACATGGCTGTCCTTTTCCATATTCGGACAATTAAAGGACATGTATGGTGTAATCATCTAAAATTAAGGAGGTAGGGGAGTACTACGGCGTTTTGGAGCTCGGAGTACACGTAGCCTGTCTTTTGAAAAATCTAAAAGATACATTTCAAACTCTCAAAAAAATCCAAAAAATCCTAAATAAAAATAATCATGTACTCTGCCAGTGTACAAGAAACGATGTAAAATACTCTGTATCTATGTTTGTGCAAATTAAAAAATAGATCGTAATAGTGAACAGTTAAAATTACAAACCTCTAAAATTTGTTAGATTTAATTATTGTGTTGCTCAGAATATAAGGTATTTCACACTGAGATTTTGTAGGCCCGTAGAATACATCATTAATTCCTATCAAAAAATAATACAACATTAACTACATCTTGGATTTATTTTTAGAATTTCCTATGAAATTTAAAAAATGTCATTTTTAATACTTTTAAAAACAAAATGAGCTCCATATAGTTTGGGCTCTGTTTGGGGTTTCCCTTGGGTAAAAGGAATATCGAGGACATGGGTACCCCTGATCCCTCATGAACAGTAAAATAAAAATATATAAACTATAAGAAAAACGTAACAAATCATGCATGTAGAGGATGTATGCAATATGTACACGCCAAGACTGAAGCTTAAATACAAAAGTATATAGCGGGTGCAAAAAAAAAAACAAAGTGACCACATAATAGTACAACCATTTTCGCTGTGCAAGTTCTTTTTTTATGTACGCTACATACGGAGTACATATGTAATTTTTTCTTGAAATGTGGCACGAGGAAGTATTGGGAAATAGGTATATGTATGATTATTTCAAAAATTTCTAAAACTTAAAAGTACGATTTTTTTGTCGGTTGGTACTTGGTACCCGAGACTTGTCACGTATTACTGGAGGTTAGATGGCCTCTCCACTTGGAATAATACAAGAGCAAGAGTATACCCTTGGCTTCTTCATACGAAAATGCACATAACCATACACATGTATATAGTTAAAAAAGCACCACAAATTTCCGCCAAAAAAACACCATAAATATGCAAGAAACTTCTGGTATTTGCATACAAAGATGGAAAAATAGACCTCATGTGTGTAGAATGTCTTTTTCAAGACATTTTTAAGAAGGTTAATTCACTTCACCGTGAACTTCTTGAAACTGAAAATTGCCACTAGAAACAACTACTTACGAAAAATGCTCTCGCAACTTTTCAATGCTTTTGGAATTATTCACTGTTCAACTCCAGTTATCGGTCGTCTCGTGCATGATTTGAGTGGTTGGGGTGCTTGACATGGCCTTTCGAAGGTGTTTGTGACTGCATATCTGACGCCTCTACTTCTACAAATATGTGGGGTTTGGCCCTTGTTTGGCATGCCCCACATGTGGATGGCCTATTAGGCGGAGCTAGAACGCGAATTTTCTAAAGTTAACGGTATATAGCGGAGTGCCACGTCAGCAATGACATCACCCACTTGTTAACTAAAATTTGAAATTTTATGAAACAAAACTGAAACTAGACTGAAACTTATGAAACATTTTGTACTGTTCACAGACCGTTTTACAAATGTTTTACTGTTTTAGTTAAATTTCAGTTCGGTTTCAATCATGTCTCAGTTAGTGATGTCAGCATGACGTCATCCATGTGTTGACCGGAAAAGGTCTAGCCGGCGCACTAATCTCAAAGCAAAACTAGAGTGCGGAAGGGACTCCGGCGAGAAACGTTAACTGTAAAAAGAAGTTTTCGGACGGAGCCAGGGAGGAGCGAGCAGGGCCTAGACACACCGCCACCCCCAATCGATCGGCCACCCTAATGAATTTTGTTAGGTATATGTACTACTACTGCCATGTTATATACCCAATTCTGCTTAGGTCGGCTGAGTTAGAGGCTTAATTCCAATAAAAATGCTCAATACGTGGCTTTACAACCCTCGAGGCCTCAAGCCCACGTCCAGAAGCCCATAGAGTTACTAATCCAGTCGTCTAGTTAGTTTCACATACAACATAGCTCAAGATAAAATAGCAGTTAAGTGAATATCCGTTTCTGGACGCGGCAATTTGGCTCATAGGTGCAAATATACCCATTATAAGAAAACATATTTTGAAATGTTCAAAATTTTGAAAAAGAAAATGTACATATACATTTGTGCATTTTATGTTGGTTCACAAGTTTTCGGGACGAAAAGAAGATAATATGTGTCGTGTATAAAAAAGATAAAAAAATATCACGTGAATATGACTATTCGCGTGATATTTTTTCTCTTTTTTATACACGACACATAAAATATTCTTTTGTCCCGAAAACTCCTGAACCAGCATAAAATGTTCGAATGTATATGTAGAATTTTTTTGTTAAATTTTTTAACATTTTAAAATATGTTTTCTTACAATAGATACATTTGCAACTCCGTGAGGAAGTGAATATCCGTTTCCTTCCAGAGTGGTCAAGCATTGCCCTCCACCGCTGCCGCCACCGCTCAGTCATGTTTCTAGCTAGCGATCTGGTTTTCATGTCATCTTTATCATTGGTCACCAGTCGGCGACATCTTTCAGCAGTGTGTGGCTGACAGCCGTTTTCGGCAACACAACTAAATATGATGGACTAATCAAGGAGTAAGCCTCAAGTATCGTGTGTTGTAACAACTAGTTAGGGTTTTCATTTGATCGATTACAAATTTCTGGCTAAAGGCAAAAAAACTTAATTGATCAATCTAAAATCTAATTTATTTTCCATTGAGGTCTAGGACCTAATCCAATCTATTTATTTTATCATTGAGATCCATGTCCTCCGTAGTCTGTACATGTTTCTATTTCTTTGATTTAATGTAGTTTTTCATTTATTATCCAGTAAAACCATGTTGTCTTGCTGAACTTTTTTCTACTTGTGAGTTTTATCATTCTGTAAGAATCAATAGAGAACATTGATATTAATCGATTTGCTCGTGCTTCTAGTAGTAGTAGGAGAACTATGCTTGATAAACAACATTTTTTCTACTCCCTCCGATCCAAATTAATTGTCTTTGATTTCTCTAGATTCAGATGTATCTAACATTAAAACATGTCTAGATACACTAAATCTAGACAAATTCGAGTCATTGGATCGGAGGAAGTATTAAAGACTAATCAGTGCCCCCCCTATGGTCCAATCTTGGCTCCGCCCCTGCCTATTGGCTCTCCATGGGTGGTCTCGACTCAAGATGGCATGGAATTGATGTCAATGGCGGGTAACCTTAGGAGCTGATCAGCAACATGTGGCGAGACAAATATATGTTAGAGCCGCCTTTTATTTATGGTTATTACATTAGTGTGGATTGTTCTTGTGATTCTAATTGGCTTGGCACCCTAGCATCGATAATTTTAATGGGCCACCCCTTTTTGGTTATATACCGCTCTGTATCATTTCACCTGGTCCGGGCATGCTTCTTGTTTTGTGACCTGGTCCGCAGAAGGAGCGTGCATGTGCAGTTGTGCGATAATGGATTGGCATGTGCTGGCAGCACATGTCGACTTTGGTTAGGTGATACTCTTTGAGTGTTGGATTTCTAGTACCAGGGCAAAAACTCTAGGTCCGACATTTATTTGTTGAAGCTGACAATAGACGTATTCACGCAAGAGAGTTGATAATCGTTGTCGCCCAACCATCGATGGAAAAGGTCGGGAAAACCATGTGTGAGGCCCTTTTTCAGCCATGTGCGACCGGTTGTTCTGTACTAGTGGATCGGTCCTCCTTGACCTAACCACCTGTGAGTTCTGAACTTCTCCTTTGGAGGAAAACAAGGACTGGTGCACTATGCGCTCCATGGACACTTTGATCAAATGGGGCCGATTATAGGTGTAGGCGTGCAACCTTTCAATCATTAATGTAATTACTATAAGAAACATACTAAAAATAAGTGATTCTTAACAAAACTAACTCTACAAAATTAATAATTAAAGATCTTTATGTAATCACATCTATGACACAACCAACTATAGAAATAATAGTAACACATACTAGTATACGTTTCTAGACTAAGTTAATTCTCACTATGACCAGCCTTAGGTCCTACTACCGATCATATTAAGTCTTTAAAGCTCTCCTCATGAACCACGATTAAATCAAGTGTTGTGTTTGTAAGTAAATGAATCAAATAGGGGTGTGGGAACTGAAGAAACTGGTAGAGATCAAACGGGTTAGAAGTGTAGAACACGTAGGATATTTCAAAATTAAGGATTTCTGTTTTCAAATCATGCAGCTGGGATGCATGTTATGAAATAAGAAATGAGAAGAGAAGAATGCAAAGTTTGGGAATTTGTAACAGAGCATCATGTCAAAGGGAATCTAAGCCATTAGCTCTAGTTGGCCCAAAAGCAAACAATCTATTTTTATAAGATTACAAAAAAATTAAGTAGCTAAACTCGTTGTCTAAAATTATATATGTTGTTAAACTCCTTCTACTGCAATAAAGGGTATATATATCATACATATATCAATTACATCCATATTATGCACCAACAACATGCCTAAAAGCATCCAAATTGCACACGACCAAAAAAAGACACCTCCATAGTGATCATTCACCCGCAGAAACAACACTCTAACCACCACCAAAGACAGTATCCGAACTACAAAGGAGGCTCTTCGAAAGTCACGTCTCCAAGCAAGAAACAATGCACAAGCATTGTCATCGCCCGATCAAAGATCTTACGTTTTCACCATGAAGTAAAACCATGTTTTCAAAACAATGTCTTCGACAAGATCACTGCCAGGTACAACCAATAAAGATCATACCTTAGATTTTTACCTTAAAAATCACGACTCGGTATTCGAGAATCACCCTAATAAAGTAGACCCCAGTGCTGTCACCCCCACTTATGGAGGCTGCTACTGCAAGTCACGTACCACGAGGCTCACACACATGAACGTGTGTCCGGTTTCAACAACACATCCTGTCAGCCATGTTTGAACAACAACCTATGAAGCAAAGTTTTCATACCATCCAAGGCCACGCCTTTGCTAAACATGTCCCATTGTGTCAAAAAAATAGAGCTTCATGGTGCACCCATTGAAGTTGGTTAGGATGATGTTGTGGGAACACACAACCATCAGAGATCGTAGAAGTGGCTAAATAGGAGGCTAGTAGTTTTTTCTGTAACATAATAGAGTTTGTTGTTGTTATGTAAAGCTTTCCGTGGAGAGGTTGGGTAGAGAATTATGAAAAAAAACATCTCTGCACTAGGTTTCCCGTGACTCTTCTATTCTACGCCACATGTGGAATGACCATTAGTGCTCTCAGGCTGGTTATAGTGAGGAGTAACTTAAATTAATACTCCCTCTGTTTCGGTTTACAAGTCTTGCACGTAGTTCTATGTCGCCAAATTGAGCAACTTAGTATGATATATATATTACAAAAAATATATCACCGCAAACTTTAGACTTTGTATTTTTCAATGATATAATTTTTATATTATATAATTCAAATTATATAGGTTAAATTGATAATCTAGAGATACGCGTAGGACTTGTAAACCGAAACGGAGGGAGTAACATACATATATTACTAGTCTAAGTTACTATCTCTATAGTGGAAAATAATATAGGAGTGGTATCATGTAAAGTATCATTTATGCCAATGTAGATTTATTTTGTCTTGAAATATGTGATGTTACGGTAATATAGCTAGTTACCACAATCCTCTCTCTCATCATTTAATTGTATGACATGTCTTCTAAATACTTAGTTAGCAATATATGTAGGACTATGTTACTATCCAAGTTATTCCTACTATGGCTAGACTCAAAGGTATGCTATGATCCAGCATTAGCAGAAGAAAACTGAAAAAGAAGGGAACCAGTGCGTGCAAAGCAACTCTTGTTTCTTCTCATGGGGGTTCAACACCACCCTGAGCTGCAGATTAATAATGAAAACTGAAAAAGAAGGGCAACTTTTAGATCTTGTTGTTCGCGATGAGTTTGTGGTCTTCAAAGGCTTGTATTACGAGGACGTTCGTAGCTGTGTCCATATCCTTTACTGTCAGTGCAGTTTTCAATCCCCGAAAGACAAACAAGGAAAGGAAGAAGGCAGCCAATATGTTTTCCTATGGTATTTTTATTTGTTTTTGTCGTTTTGTGGCCTTTTGTGCATTGCTTGTACTATCCTCTATCTTGCTTGATAAATATAAGATGGGTTTGTCTATGTCTCAGTCGATTGAGATTTTCTTAAGTCTCAATCAACTAAGAAAAGTGCAACCGTAGTTAAAAGAAATGTGCAACTCAGTTCCAGTTGTAGTTTTCTAACAGAAAAGTGCAATGCAGAAAAATGCAACCGAAACAAGTTACACTTTTTTAAAGAGACGGTTGCACTTTTCTTAGGTGACTGAGACTTAAGAAAATCTCAGTCGACTAAGAAATAGCAAAACCGATATAAGATATGCAATGTATTCTGGGAGTCTCTTCTAAAAAACCTTAAACCCTTATTTTCTTGTCTCAAAATAGGGTTTTGCTAGCTTTATAAATAAATCCACAAGCGGCCGATTCGATACAAGATGATGAGAAGAACCTCTAACTTAGCATGTCTATATACCTAATAATAAAGCACGAAGTATTTCTTATGGTTCAACACTTTTAAAAACCTTTTTACCCTCACATCGAAGCGCTATGTTACCATATTATGCCACCGTTCGTACCGTTTTCCTTCCTTTTATTTCTCCCATCACCGTCTGAACGAAGGTCCGAACGAAACATCCTTCTCCCGATCAGAGCAGAGCATGTTGGACACCGCCGCCACCCCCTCGATCTACAGCTAGGCGGCAGGTGTCTTTTGCGTCTATAGACGGAGGGCAGATGATTCATGGTGAGGCGTTGACAACCCTGTTGGCTGTTGGCCGCCTATCTTCCGGGGATAATCGAGTTAATCCAGAATCAATCGATGCTCAGCTTCACCGCTATACGGCGTATCATGGGATTGGAAATATTGCCTGTCCTTGCTGCGCTGCCTCACCGCTCATCCGGCTCTCCGCTGAATCTGGATTAATGGACATTAGAGACCTGGCGTCAAAACACTGCACCTTGCCCTGCCTTAACGCTCACCGGCTCTCCGCTGCATATGAGAGATCTGTCGTCGAAGCTTCAGCCAGCTCCTCGCCTTGAATAAATTAAGATTAAAGTTCCTAATCCTTTGTGGTTCTCTAATAAGTTTACCTACGTATGAGCATATGTTTGTTTTATTGCTCCTCTAAAGAAATTTGACCACGTTTCAAAGAGATGGCAGGTAAATTATTCAGAGATTGCTCAACCTGTGAGCTTCCGATAAAAGATATGTTTTTCTTAGTTTCACCTGAATATTTATCTATATTTATTTACAGATGTCCTCTATATCAAAAAAGGCCAACTGATTTGAGTGACTGGGTTAACATATTAAAAGTATTTATAATAAGCGTCGCCGATTTAGTATATTTGAACTTCCTTTGGCTCGTTGACATGATCTCCCTATATTAATTGGTACCATTGCATGGTGCCGGCCTGTCCCGATTTCTGGTGTTGTGCTAGATAGATAGATTACCATCATCAATCGACCGGCGTGCATGGCCCTTGAGTTCGTACTTTGCCATTGAAGTCGTCGCTGCCCCTAAACACCATCGTCAAGTTCGATCTCTATCGCCAACCGCATGTACCTGTCCGTGGACGTTCTCGGTGTTGGATCCGGGTAATCTTGTGCTGAAATTGACGAAACATATACAAACTTAAGAATTAGTAAAATCGATTTCTATTTTTTCAGTGTCATGTTTTGCGTGTCTACGAGACATTGGTTTTTTTTTTTGCCTCTACCATTGCAACGCACATGTATGTTTCCTAGTTAAGAATAAACAAAAAATAATAAAAAGGTAGACTTGCCACCAAAGCTATCAAAACGAAATCAAGGATAATCGAAACGAAATCAAGGATAATCGAAACTCCACGACTATGCCCCCAAGGGTAACGACGTATCTGCCGTCGTCGTCGAGACCGCTAGGTTGGTGCTACAGATTTGATCAGCTGAAATAGGCTAGGTTGGTGCTACACGTATGTGATCTGAGAGATTGTGGCTGTTGTCCGTGTGTGTCTCCCGCCGGATCTTGGTCGAACGCCGGAAAGCACCCGCGGCGGAAGATAGACCAAGTACCGGCCGGCTCTAGCTCACCATGCATTGTCGTGCTCATCATCACCTTTTTCCAGCCGCTTATTTGCCGCGTCGCTCGTTCTCCCCGCTTCGTAGGTTTCGTGGGATATGCGGACTAGGATGTGGGCCGGCAGGTTGCCTGCTTAATCCCGCAAAAAATACCCAGTTTGTCGCGGGCGTCCGTATACGACATTTTGCGGGGCGGATTTTGCGGCGGCGCCCACTTGCAGCCTAACCTGTAACCTTACCTTTTATGAATGGTACACTTTAAGACGTTAAGAATAGAAGAAGAGGAGTGGCCGATGGATTGAAAGTGGATTGAGGGCATTAATCAGGGCTTCTCCTACTCCCTCCAATCCATATTAATTGATTTTGATTTGTTAAAATTTGGACGAATCTATATATTAAATAGTGTCTAGATTCATTCAAATTTAAACAATTTGAGTCAATTAATATGGACCGGAGGAAGTACTAATTAATTGGAAATCATTTTTACTACAAATCTTCTCCTCAGACCGCCATGTAACCTTACCTTTTCTGAATGGTACACTTTCAAACGTTCAGAATAGAAGAAGAGTCGTCGCCTAGCATCAAGTATGAAAAATGATAGTACTCCCTGTAGGGTTTCGTAGCATGGAAAACAAAAAATTTCTATCGCATCCAAACAAGCAAGCCAAGATCTATCTACTAGATTATAGCAACGAGTCGATGGAATAACTCACCCTCGAAGATTTCAAAGCGTTTAACGAGAGCGGATTCTTGTGGGTGATGTAGCCGTACTCTTCCCGATCTCAAGATCGTGTAGACGATCCTTCCGGCGCTGCGTTCCGGCAGCGCTCCCGCAGTCGGTCACACGTTCGGTACTCGACGAAGACCTTCCTCTTCCTTGTTCCAGCAGGCAGCGGAGGTTGTAGCACTCTCCTCGCGATTCCGACAGCACAACGGCGTGGTACCGGAAGTAGAGGGGAGATCTCGTAGGGCTTCGCCTTAAGCCGGAGCGAGTATGGTGGACTATGAGAGAGCTCCTCGGCGATCTAGGGTTTAGACATACCAAGGAGGAGGCTTGGCCGGCGGCTAGGGTTAGCTAGGCGGCGGCTGCAGGAGGGCCGGCGGCTTAGGGCTAGGGTTTGCGGGTAGAGGTGTTGGGTGCTAGGAGGGGCAGCCCTGCCCCTCCTTATATAGGTGGAGGGGCCGTGCCAGGGGAGGGGAGTCCCTCCCCAACTCGGTTTCCCAAGGGGGCCGGCGGTGGAGGGGAGTAACTCCTCCCTAACTCGGTTTCCACCTTCCCCTCCACTTCCCAAAATAGTTGTTTGACTTTTCAAATTGGCGTTTGACTTTTTAAACTAGGATTTGATTAAACACTTTATTTTGTTCAGCGATGACACCTAGTACATGATGCAATCATTCCAACTTGGTATGACACATTCATGTACCCTTCCCCTTCGGAGTGCCGGACATTCCGGAACCTTCTAGAACATTCCCGATGAAAACACTGGAACCATTCCCCAACTCCGAAACATGACTTTTCTTATATGAATCTTATTCTCCAGACTATTCCTGATCTCCTCGTGATATCCCGGATCCCATCCGAGACTCCGAACAACATTCGGTCTCTTAGTCATCATTTCATAATATTCAAACAACGTCGAATCCTTAAGTGTGTCTCCCTACGGTTCGTGAATTATGCGGACATGATCGAGACACTTCTCCGAACAATAACCAATAGAGGAATCTGGAAATTCATATGGCTCCCACATATTTTTACGATTACTTTGCGATCGAATGAACCACTTACATACGATACCAATTTTCTTTTGTCTCACGATAGTTTACTTATCCGAGGTTATGATCGTCGGTATCTCTACATACCTTGTTCAACCTCGTTACTGATAAGTACTATTTTCTCGTTCCCGTGATATGTGATCCCTTGTGAACCAGTTACATGCTTGCAAGCTAATTGGATGACATTCCACCGAGAGGGCCTAGAGTATATCTATCCGTCATATGGATGGACAAATCCCACTGTTGATCCATGTGTCTCAACCAATACTTTCCGGACACTCAATGTCACCTTTATAGCCACCCAGTTATGGTGTGGTGTTTGATGTCATCAAAGCATCCATCCGGTAAAGGTGATATGCATGATCTCATGGTCGAAGGAATTAGGTTACTATGTATCAGAAAGCATATAGCAATTGAACTATTAAAATGACTTGATCTTTATGCTACGCTTATCTATAGGAGTATGTCCACCATATCATTCTCCTAACGATATGATATGGTTGTTAATAACATCTCAATGTTCATGATAGGGAAACCACAATTATTTATTAACCAACAAGGTAGTAATATATAGAGGCTTTACTAGGGACTTCAATTTAAGTTTACAAATCACACAAGTATTAATGTTTCCTTGTTAATACTATTATAGCATGAATGTAAACATTTATCATAAACACGAAGATATAATAATAACTACATTTATTATTGCCTCTAGGGCATATCTCCAACACTCCCCCGCGGGATCGCACGCGACGCGTCCTTCGGGTTGATCGCGCGACGCGTGTCCGGTGCATGCGAAACAGCTGCCTCCTATGGGTCCCACCACGTCACCTCTTTCCTTCTTATCTCTTCTTTCTCCACTCGTTTTCAATTGCCTATTACCACCGAGCACGCCATGGCTCTTTCCACTCACGGAGGGCTTCAATCCACTCATTCCCTAGACAAAAATCCATGGAGCTCTGAGGATCCATGGCGCGCCGCCTTGCTCCTCTCTTGCGCGCTGCCCCTGCTGCCACTTTGAGCGCTCCCCAATCCTTCGCGCGCTTGCTGCAAGGCGATGGTAGTGTCCTCTGCTACACGCACTAGAGGCGGTACGGCAGCAGTGGATGCTACACGCGCCGGAGGCGGCTGCTGCGGGCGGTGGAGGCGCCTGCTACACGCGCGGCGGCGGCCGACGGCAGGTGCTTCAGGCGGTGGCGACCTCGTTCTACGCGCCGCGGCGGTGGATGCTACACACGCCGGAGGCGGCTGCTACGGGCGGTGGAGTCCTCCGCTACCAGCTGCGGCGACTTATGCTACAGGCGACGGCGGCTTATGCCAGCGGTGAGTGGTACTGATACGCGGTCCTGCTACAAACAGCGACCGGACCTGCTACATATGACTTGTGGTGTTGCTACATGCGGCGAGCGGTGCTGCTATAATGCATTTTTTTCTACAATTTTTGCTCCGACAATATCTCCGGAGAAGTCAGGCTTTTGCTACATTAGCATAATCATCTTGCTACATCTGTTTTCTGATTTTGCTACAAAAGCACAATTTTTTTGCTACGCGTTATCCGGCGAGGTCTCCGGCGAGATGCTCCGGTGGAAGTCTTCGGTAAAATCGGTTTTGCTTCATTAGTATTTTTTTTTGCTACACCGTTGCCGGCGAGGTATCCGACGAACTCTCCAGCGAGGTCTAGTCTGTTTTTCTATTTCTATACCGAACCGTTTTCTGTTACATGTAGCAAAAGCGGGACTATTTATAGCAAAAACGGGTATGTTTATAGCAAAAGTAGGATTTAGGGAATTTTTAGAGGACACGTGTCAGTAGGAGGACCCGGGGGGGATTTTGGAGAAATATCCCCCGAGGAGGCGTAGTACGGCCCATCAAGTATTGTAGATACTAGTGTGAAAAAACTTCTTTGTGGTCAACGGCTAGGCCAATTATAATTCAGCCAAGAACATGTTTGCAGTCACTACCAGTAATGGAGTCATACCCAAACTTTAGGAGCCACAGCCCACCATTTTCCTTTGTTTGCTTGGGATTGCACAGATAGTACTGCATTTTTCCTCTGGCAGGGATGCCCGTGCCACACCCCGCGGATGAACCGCCGTCGCGTACAAGGAACCAGTCGCCGTACATGTACACAAGATTGGCTCTCAGCATCACTCAGCTGGTCGAGTGGTACGCACCGGCATCCGGCTCATTCCAGAGCATCGGTTTTCCTTGGCCCTCGCTAACACAAGAACCCAAAGATATTCAAGCTTTGATTGTGTTTGCTCTCTATAGAAACCGAAGGTGCTCCATACTCTACGTAAGATCTTGATATCACTACATCACAAGGTTGTGGTGGTAGAAGCTTCTCTCCCGATGCCTCTTAATCTTAGCGTGCACTATACTAGATCTATAATAGCGCAACATCGAATCTATGTATCATCCAAAATAAGTTAACTCGACTTGTTGTGAGTCTTTCCTACTGTGAACATATATGCATGCTCTTTATACCACTGGCATGTGCTGTGTGAAAATTTAATTGGGCACCCACCTCGGTTTTTGTGTATTTTGTAGAACAGATTTGCCATGTTCACTTTTTTAGTTGAACATCAGTACTGTGATTTCAATAGCCGCATCTCTGCCTCTGTTTAAAGGATCGGCGTTTTACATTTAGGTATTATGCCTACCAAAGGGATGATAGCAAGACTTGATATACCGTGCTCACTGTCCATCATTATATATTCTGAACCAAACATTTTCACTGATGAAACAACAATATTTTTGCCTGTCAGACCTGTTTGATTTTCTTTGAACTTAATCTCGAGACGTCCAACGTGCTCTACACTTGTACCCCCTTGATCTCGATCAATTTCGTTAGTCCAATCACCCCTTGATCTCGATTGATTTCGTTAATTTGATCACCCATCTTCAATTCTTTTGTCTAAAGACACACCACGTAATTTAATCGTGGTTCAGTTTCAAACTTCACAGCAATTGCAGCCTTTTTGCAAGAGGGAGTAGCACGAGGAGAGCTCTCTTGACTGAATATGGTATGTAACAAGACTTAACGCAGTGTTCTCACTGTCCATCTTTATTGAATCTGAACCGAATTTTTACATTGATCATACAGCAAGTTCAAACATATACCATGGCCCGTCAGACTTAAAATTTGCAACATGTATCTTATAGTTCTGAAATGTGCACTACTCGTTGTACTCAGAGCCACATTTTTTCCATTTTTGTGTTGTCTAAAATACAAAGTACTAGTTCGTATTATGATTTTGCACATTTGTAGTATACACCATTGGCAACATGTAGATTATTTTTAGACTTTTTTTAGAACTTTAATTATGATTTTCTAATTTTTTGAACAATTTAAAGAGCTACTTGTAGCTCGGCCTCCATTTACAATCTCCGCGGTAGGAAGAGCTTTTCATGTGTATGGAAACGACATGGACCCACTAGCTTCATCTCTTGTCCGTTTCCGGTTTGAACAAGCACATGTCCATGCAAAGAAAGGGAAAATCGATTATTTTCCGCGCCACTATGCATGAATTTGCTTCATCAATCGGACTTCTGGCCAGGCGTATCCTTTTGGCACACCTGGGTTCAGCATGTTGAGCACAAACTAGATGAACCATGAATGTGGACCTTTTCCAAGTATTTGTCGTTACAAGGAAGTTTGGTTGCCAAATATCATGATCTTGTGCTGTTTGGTTACTACCATAGCATTGCACTTTTGCTTCGGTATCCACCCCCCACCCCCCGTTAGGGAAGCGTTGTGGGCAAAACCGGTTTTTTGAGTGGTTTTCATGTTTGATCTAGACCTGGTCTGGTCGTTTTGATCCATATGCATGAGGTCGTACGCATACATGGCTGGAGTATAATACAGAGATGATGTGTACGAAGATCAGCTCATCATGTCGAACGGAACCGATCACGACATGAAACAAGGAGATTTGCCGGCATCTATTTTTTTCTGGGTCGTCCAGTACAAACTGCCTCCAAATTGTATGCAGATACAACTTACGAGGTAGTATGGGTCCAAACCTTAACTGTTACTCACCCAGAACTTACGCGAAAACCGGTTTTCCAATCAAACTTTTCTCGTAGCGGGGGGGGGGGGGGGGGGGGGGGGGCACCGAAGCAAGCCTCTATAGTATATTCCATTTGCATGGATGGGTATGAGAAATGACCAGTTAAAAACAAGACCACCTTCCACGCTAATTTGGTTGAGTGTAATTTCCATACCATTACCATTAGCCGTGTAAACTTGATCTCGTCCTGTGTATTTCTCTTGAGTGGTTAATTTTTGTAGCTCATTTGAAACATGATTTGTGGCACCTGTGTCGGTATACCAATTTGTATCCACTCCATAAGAAGCCATATGAGCATGTTTGTCACCTGACGTGGAGTCATCATCATCATTATTGTCGGAGTAGCGCCACCAACATTCGTTGGCAGGATGCCCATATTTTTTACAGATTTGGCAAGTGACATCTTGTTGTTGTGAAGGAATACGACCACGACCACGACCACGATTTCCTTTGTTGCCACCACGGTTTTGATAGTGGTTGCGCTTTTGATGTCCATCTTGACGACCAAACTGTCCACCACGGTTGCGGTCATAAGAAACATTGTTTTGGCGGTTGTTGTAATAGGGACGACGGCCACGAGAGGCAATGTTTGCAGAGGTCTGAAAAGGTCCAGAATCCTGATCAGATTCAGCCAACATTTGTTGGCGATAGTCATATGCTGATAGTTGAGCACATAGATCTTGAAGTGTAGTGCTTGGAACAGCATTGACAGAGGCTACCAAGGAAGTGTATTGTCCATCAAGACCACCCAATATATACTCCTTCAATTCCTCATCGGAAATAATACGACCGGTTGCAGCCAACTCAGAGGCAAAACCTTTCATTTTTGAGATGAATTGAGAAGCAGAGAGATCACGCTTCTTGGTATTAATCAGGGCAGAACGTAACATGGACACCTTGGCCTTTGATTCAGAGGCAAAAAGGGCTTCAAGCGCCTCCCATATTTCAGCAGCATGTTGGAGTCCAAACATCTGCGAGAGGATGTCTTTGGTCATCGACTTCGTCAGATAACTGACGACCTGCTGATCGCGAGCCAACCAGGCGCTGTAGGCCGGGTTGACCACAGCAGAGCCTTCTTCTTGAATTGTTTGGGCAGGGGCGGGATCGGAGCCCTCCAGGAGCTCCATGACCTGCGCCCCGCGCAGAGTCGGAAGGACCTGCATCTTCCAGTAGAGGAAGTTCTCCCTCGATAATTTTTCAGAGGGAGGAGTCCCAAGCGCCGTCGCCAGGGTCGCTGCGGTGGAGGAAGACCCCATCGGGAGGGAGGGACGGGAGATCGACAATCACAGCGACCAATAGTCTGGGAATTGGCACAGCAATCTGGGAATTTGGTTTTTGGAAAGGAATCAGGCTAGACGGGGGAAGAAGATGCTCTGATTACCATGTCGATGTTGGTGGGAACGATGCCCCTGTTGAGGGGATCGGTTACGTGTTTATAGAGCGATGGAAAAGCCCCATCGGTGGCAATTTACATCGAGCGTTACAGAAGGGGAATCGAGAAGACCGAGGCCTGTTCGGTATCCAAAAGGAAATAAAGAGTACATGCAATAATGTTTAACAGTTCCAACCGAAGATGATATATGCACCATCAATATATGGAAAAAGGAGCCTATACGCCAACCAATATCAAGCCAAATACAAGCAATTGTGGGCCAGTCTACCATGAAGGTAGAAGGGTAATTGTTTGAATACGGAGATAGTAAATGAACCCACAAGAACTGACTCGTGCCAAAAGAAAATCTTAATTTTTGAGTATGTGGTCGTGAATAGGCATATTAAGAAACAGTAAAACTAGCCTACCTAGACCCTCTCACAGCGATTTGACACCAAGAACTGTTGGATCAGATCATCCAACGCTCCAGATCACCCCGGTAAACCCGAACCGTCGGTAACCCTGTTTACTTCAGGTAACCCTGTTTACTTCATCAAAATCACGATTAATGGGCCATCCCACCGTAAGCGGGCTGCTACTCTGCAGATCAACTTAAGAGCATCTCCACTCGTTGGGCGAAGCAAGAACAATCAATTTAATATCTCCAAGGGCCTCTCGTTCTCTCTAAAACCACCCCCGCCTAGTTCTATCCTCTGCGCCGCTGGGCCGGACAGGAGCCGCTCTTGCCAGCGTTGCCGGCTGGAGTGTGCAAAGGGATGGTGCCGGTAGTAGTATTAGGATTAGTTCTTGTGTAGATCTTCCCTTTGTGGAGTTTGGGAGTAGGTCTCTAGATCCCATCGGCCGGATCTGGACCATCCTTTTCTTCATCATCCTTGCAGCTAGGCTCCGGCGGCCAGAGCCGTGGCTTGGGAGGAGGATGGAGATAGGCATCTTCCCCAATAAGGTCGTCTTCCCTTCCTTATGGAGGCTGGTCGAGCTGGTGCTTCTCCACGGCATCGGGCGGTCACTGGAGGTGCTCTCTGTCAGGCTTCCATGGTGGAAGTTGGGCGTGGGTGGCAAATCCGGTGAGGTCTCCTTAAATAATAAGTTATGTGGTCTCCTCTTCTGGACTTGGTCCTGTAGGCAGCGGTTCTTCTTGGTCGGCCGTGGCGGCGAGAGGGAAGGCCGTCGTTTTACAGTTCGTGGTGAGTTGGTGTGGCTCTTGGCCGGCCTTGGTGGCGAGGGGGAGTACTCCGACGACACTACAGCCTCGTTCTTCCCTAGGAGGCCTTACATATGGATCCGTCGATGCTGCATCCTCTCTGGGTTTTCCTCCTCATCTCGGGCAGGAGATCTGAGGAGGGAGCCCGGTATCTTTGAGCGGCGGAGATGGATTCTGGCTGCTCGTCGCTGGTGTTCCAAGATTGGTCTGCTCCGCCTGGGCGCTGTGGGTGCGTCGGGATGCAGGGGATCCTCGAGGAGCGGAGTTGGCGATCTGCTGTGGAATCGTGGAGCCAATCCTTTTTGCTCATCCAAATCGGAAGCTATTTGCCAGCCGATTATCCTGGCCATGATGGGGCCATCAAGCTTGTCGGCAAGATCCAGCGTTCAATCAACCTCCAGCATGAGGACCAGCTGTTGTAGAGGCGGTGTGGAAGAAGGACTCGATTGTTTTCTTCTTATCTGCTGTAGGGTTCTTTTTGTAAAGCGCATGGGCCTGGTTGTATTTTTCCTTCTTCTTCGGTCCTGCGTGAAAATCTGTAGCTCCCCTGTTTTGTTTTAATATATGGCTTCTAGCCCCTTCGGGGGCTCTCCCGTTCAAAAAAAAACTCGTTGGGCGAACCGAGGCCGAAATGCGGACCAAATTTTGGCCGGACGGAACTTGATTTTGGCCTGGGAACGCCGAGTTTCCCACTCGCATTCCCAGGCCGAGTTCCGGCGTTCGGCTAAATTTCAGCCGAGTTTGGCAAATTCAGGCGGATTTCATTAAAGATGGGCGAATATAGGCAGATTACATCAAATTTAAACTAAAGTAGTAGATAATAAACTAAAAAACATTAGAAAGGCCGCCGCCGTCGCCTTCGCCGATGCCGTTGCCGCTTCTACATGCTGAAGTTGTTGTAGAACACCGTGTAGCCGGGATCGGCCTTGCCATCATCGTCGTGGTCGCTCGGCGGCTGTGGAGGCCACGAGCTCCCCTGGCCGGCATCGCCACACCTCCACGGCTGGTAGGAGGGGGCGGCTTCGTCATCGTCGTCGAGAACGACGAGCAGCGCACCCTGGTAGGCGAGGACGCGGCCAGACCAGGCCTGGCTTTCGGCCTCCTGCTGTAGGCGGTGGACACGTCGTCGCTCCGTCTCCTCCGAGTCCATCCTGGACCATTCCAGGATGTCCGGCGAGGATGGCTCCATCGGCGGCTGCGGCGCCGCCTCCCGAACGGACTCCTCCACCGCCATCTTGACAGCGAACGCGTCCTCGTCGACCGGCACCGCCCTGTCCTGCGGCTCCGGCTTCGGCCTGCGAAGGCGTAGACGGCCGGTGGGCAGCGTCGGAGCGCCCCCCCACTGGTGGAAACAACCCTATAGGTCCCGGTTGGTACGGGGCTTTAGTCCCGGTTACCCAACCGGGACGGGGCAATCGGGACTAAAGCTCTAACCTTTAGTCCCGGTTGCCCCACCAACCGGGACTAAAGGGTGCACACGTGGCAGCGGCAGAGGGCGAGACTAATAACCTTCTGCCGCGGCAGAGATTTGGCCCATTTCTCTGCCACGACAGAGAATTCATTTTGGCACATTTTGTTGCCGCGACAGCATTTTCGCCACTTTTTGTGCCGCGGCAGAGAATTCATTTAGGTTGTTTTATTGTTTATTTAGTGATTTGCACTTATCAATGAAGGAACCTTATATTACATCATGATGAAAATATTATATTCAATACACGGATCGAGTTCATGCACTACATACAAAAGTTGCTATTCGATGCTACCGGCCAATTTCTTCAAAGTTGCTATTTTTACAATTCCTATTGTCTATACATAGCCGAGTAGTATTCCCCTTTTGGGTCTAGGACTTCTGCATCCAAGAATCCCGCCAATTCCTCCTGAATTGCTCATACGCGATCCTTTGGCAGAAGAGCGTCCCGTAGACGTTCGATATGATTTAAAAAAGGAGTCAGCCTATACGAATGAAACTAAACGCAATTTGATTGTAATTACAAACTATAGAAATTGTTTACGTACGTGGAGTTGCTCTAAATTTTTGCCCTTCTCATCGCACGTCTGCCGGATGAACTCGCATACATAGTATCCACATAGTTTCCAAGCACTTTACGAGAACAGAGTTCAATCAAAATAATAATCAAGCATGATAATAACTGTATCAAAACTAGAATCAAAGAGATGCGCGGATATAGCTAGTGGTTCTTACATCTAGTGGTTGAAATGTAAGCTCCTCTTTCCAAACACCCCTAACCTTGTTGGTGAACCGTTTCCAAGCGCTGCTCGGCGTAGAAAACGAATACAATAAGTTATTAAGTACTTGATATCATAAAATTTACGAACGTCGCCGATATAGTGTCGTAATGATTAGAATTACCGCTGTAGAAGTATCTGCATGTCCTTCCACGTCTCAAGGGGTTTATGTTTCGAGTCCATGACTAGTACACGCCCTTTGTCAAGTTGAATGATTAACAGAATATAGTGGAAGCTGCAAATGCATAACTAATCAATTATATACTTAACATCGAGTAAGTGAAATAGAAAGTGTATACAAGACAATAACACTCACTCGAAGTTGTAAGGAAATAGTATTTCCCTTTTGGTTTCTTGAAACCTTAACGCGTGTACTATATTATCCTCCGTATCCTGGGGCTTATTTTGAGATTAGCTTCATGAACCCAATATGGGTCAATGAAGCCAATGTCATAGATTTGTCATCTGCTGCATTCGAGAATCTTCATTCTGCATATTACAGTATGATTATATACATGCAATAAACAAAATAATATAGCTGGAGACTAAATTAATTACAGAATTAGTACTTACAGACAATAGGCACTGATGATCGATTTGTCCAAGGCGTCTTGATTGAATAATTGAAATAGTTCATCAAATTCAATGGATATCATGTCATCCTTATCTTTCCCATGATGCTTTTTTGTAACCCTCAGCACTATCCAGTTAGCCCCGGCCCTTGTGGCATGCATGTACTAGTTATGCAATCTTCGCATTTTTGTTGAAAGATTGTTTACCTCCTCAGGTTTGACGAGAGGTTTGCCGTACTGGTATTTGTATGCTACTTCACTCACGGGGAAGTACTCTAACTGGGATAAGTATTGGGCAATACTCATACCTTGAGCAGTGGCAGCTTCTCCGTATTGTACAACTACCTCTGGATCATACTGCTCTTCGGCCCCATATTTGCTTGACCCCACATTGGTTTGGGAAAACACCTTGAGAGGGGCACAAGACATTCGTTGCAGACATTTTCTTAGCTTTTTCTGATGTCTTGTATTCCACAAACTCAGCCCAGAATGGTTTTATCTTCTCAAACTGAATATTCTTGAAATCGGGAGTCTTCTCTTTCACGACATAGTCAAGGTGCAATCTTTTCTTCCAGTTGGTGAAACACTGGGCCATCTTCTTCAAAGCCCACTCCCTGACCTTAGCCTCCATGGCTCTCCCATGTTGTAAGGCGTCCTCAACTGGATCCTCCGCATTTGGATCCAGCTCTATCTTCGGTAGTTTGAAATTAACCATGAGCCTCTTACACAGTAAATCTTTGGCGTGGTTAGGGACAAATAAACATGTTCCCTCTTCATCCGCATTAGCAGGCCTATTCCAATTTCTAATGGTGATCGGGATTAAGTCCCTAACGATTACTCCGCATTGTGCCACAAATTTGTTTGCGAAAACTTCGGGAGCCGTCGGCTTGCCGTCTTCAGCGACATCTTCGATCCTGAACCTCTCATGGTCTTGCAACTTTTTGGTTGGGCCTCGTCTGCTCTTTTCAGTAGATTCCTTCGATCCGGAGGGCTAAAAGAAGAAAGATCGTCGTTACTATTTCTATATAGATAGCAGATGGTTAATTAATGAATTGATTATATTACATGCACCTCGCCGGAGCGGTCGTCCTCTCGATTACACAAGGCATCGCCTTCTCCCTCGCGGAAGGCAACACCTTCAACCTCAAACAAGTCGTCTATTCCGGTAAAAAGAGGATCACCCTCACCAGAGTTGTTCAGAAACGTTGATACGTCTAAATTTTCTTCCCCACGGATCACACCTTGGATCAACTCTTCCTTTTCTTCGTCTCTGACGTGTGGGTCCATATTTTCTGCATAGGTGGAAAAACGAATAAGTCAAAGCAGCTAAAGGAGAAATTTAGGTACGGTGTTGAGAGATATAAACCCTAATTCAGAGAAACCCTAATATATACATACGCAATAATAAAAATGAAGAGAAACCCTAAACCTAGCTACAAAAAGGAAACCGTGTAGTAGATAGGCACATCGTCGAACCCACATGCACCTAAGGGGTATTAATGATTCCTTATCTAAGATAGGGCTTTTAAGTTGCTTGACAATGTGAATCGGGTCTGGGGCTACCCACAGTGACTGACCAGTGGGGCCGAAGACCAATAATACCAAACTAATTAATAAACCTAATAATACCTAACTAATAATAAACCTAATAATCGAAACACCGAAAAGAAAGGGAACAATCAACACATGGCATCGATGCAATGCTCAAGCAAGTATGATGATATGACAAGTTAATTTCCATTGGAATGTAACCCTAAGACATGCTCGACGATTTAATCGGGGTTCCGAGGGGTGAAACCCTAACTCGGGGAAACTCCGGAACATATGAGAGGGGTGCATTTGTTCTTCTAATTATACTTGTCATTTAATTTGTTGAACAATGCATGATTATAGGTTAAATAGATAGGTTTCATTTTTCTGAACAATTTTATATATTATTTGTATTTTTTTGACTTATAAACAATAAGTTATTGATTTTACAATATTAAATCATTTTTTGGAATTAAAAAAAAGGCAAATAGTTTTTACACCGGGGCGCCCCCTAGCCAGTGAGACTGACAGAAGGGCCCCAGTGCCAACTCAGCCTCCACGCGTACAGATTATTTTTATACCACAGATGATACTACCCACTAAGGCTGACTGATGGGCCCTAGGCCACATCAGCTGCCACGCGAGCACGAGTGACGTCAGCACGACGTGACGCTGGCGGTGAGCTCCCAGGCAGCGGCAGCGACGGCGATAGCGGGCACGCCTGGACGCGCGGTTGGGCGCGTTAGAGAGAGCGTGATGCAGGGAGAAAGAGAGTGGCGGCGCCGCTCCTTGTTGGTCAGCGGAGCGTCGCCTCCGTCGAGCTCGAGCGGCGGTGTCGTCGGGCACACGCGGGGAGAGTAGTACAGGAGGAAAGGGAGAGAAAGAAGAACACCGTGAGGATCAGCAGCTCACCAGGAACACGACAGAGGTGGTGGCGAGGCCGGGCGAGCTCGGGAGACGCCGGAATCGACGGAGACAGACGGCGGACGGAGCTTCCAATCCAGGCGATTGAGGTCACGCGCGAGGGGGAAAAGTAGCCGGGGCGCGCGTGGACGGAGGCAGCGGTGGTGGCGGACGGAACGCGCTGGTGGCGGCGAGCTCGGGCAGCCTACCGGCGTCGGGGGCGGTTCCTGTGCGCGCGTCGGTGAGAAGCAGAGAAGTGAGATGGGAAAGAAGAAAGGAGGCGCGTCAGTTATAAACGAAGGGCCTTTAGTCCCGGTTGGTGGCTCCAACCGGGACTAAAGGGGCATACGTCCCGGTTGGAGCCACCAACCGGAACGTATACTCCAATATTTTTAGCAGACCAAGGGTTGGCGCGCAGGGGGTCTTTAGTCCCGGTTAGTGGCTCCAACCGGGACATATTCCCCTGTTTTCAAATTTTTTCTGGTATTTTCTCTCTGTTCCCACCTTATTTTTTATTTTTGGGTTTAAATTTGTATTGTTTTTTAAATGATAATTAATTTGGAATTTAGAAAAACTTTAAATATAAAAAGTGTTTGGATTTGAATAAATAATTCAAAACCATTTTCTGTTTTAAAAAATAATTAATGTAACCATTTAAAATATGAACCATTTACAATTAAAAATGAATTAACTTATATTTTTTTAATATCAATTTAGAATTTAGAAAAACTTTAAACATAAAAAGTGCATGGATTTGAATAAATAATCCAAAACCATTTTCTATTTTTAAAAAATAATTAATGTAACCATTTAAAATGAATTAACATATATTTTTGAATATTAATTTGGAATTTAGAAAAACTTTAAACATAAAAAGTGTTTGGATTTGAATAAATAATTCAAAACCATTTTCTGTTTTAAAAAATAATTAATGTAACCATTTAAAATATGAACCATTTACAATTAAAAATGAATTAACTTATATTTTTTTAATATCAATTTGGAATTTAGAAAAACTTTAAACATAAAAAGTGTATGGATTTGAATAAATAATCCAAAACCATTTTCTATTTTTAAAAAATAATTAATGTAACCATTTAAAATGAATTAGCTTATATTTTTGAATATTAATTTGGAATTTAGAAAAACTTTAAACATAAAAAGTGTTTGGATTTGAATAAATAATTCAAAACCATTTTTTGTTCTAAAAATAATTAATGTAACCATTTAAAATATGAACCATTTACAATTTAAAATGAATTAACTTATATTTTTTTAATATCAATTTGGAATTGAGAAAAACTTTAAATATAAAAAATGTTTGGATTTGAATAAGTAATTCAAAACCATTTTCTGTTTTTAATGGGCGGAAAAAAAGGACGGAAAATAATGGGCGGAAAGAAAATTTGATTAGGATAGAACTGGAATTAAAGTACATAACGCAACTAACACAAAGTTACATAGAAGAACTGAAAATTAAGATACATGGCCAGATTAAGCCACAATCGGCCGAACTTGTTTTGCAATGTTGGAATAATTCAGTCATGCTCCTGCCTACACCTGTAATACTCGCCACTGTAGTCGTCGTACTCGCCGCGGCCGTCATCGCTATCGTCGTCGGGGTCGCCGTAGTTGAACCTTGAAGGTTGAGTACGAGTGGGCTGGACTTGAGGGTAGCGCAGGCGGGGGCTAGAGTCGGCGGCCGTGTCGTAGGACATGACGCTCTAGAGAGTCCGGCCGAACCACCAGAGCCGACGGCCGGCCTCGTTGAAGTTCGGCGGAGGTGGGCCCTCCTCCTCGTGCCTGGCGAGTGCCCTCTCACGCCGATCCATGAAGAAGGCTTCCCAAGTCGGGAAATAGTCGGGATGCCATCTGGGATTCCTCCGCTGCTCCGGCGTGAGCTCGAAGTAGTAGTGGTTCGTGATGGCCATCCAACGCGCCACACCTAGAGGGACAGGAGGAACTGGCACTCCTCCGGCGCTCAGCATCCAGCCGACGGGGACACAGTAGCCCGGCGGGCAGGGGTAGTTCGAGGCGCAAAGCGCCTCCGCCTCCCTGGGAGTTAGTTCTACGGTGGAAGCAATGGGAAAGAGTGATGAGGTTGCAGATATGAGTCTAGAGATGTGCAATGACAATGGAGGCCAACCGTACATATATATAGTGAAGAACTGGCGGGAAGAACTGGAGGGAAGAACTGGCGGGAAGAAAAATGGCGGGAAAAATGGCGTGTCGACATTATGTCGTGCGGCGTGTACCTTGTCCCGGATGGTGTCACCAACTGGGACTAAAGATGAACCTGTAGTCCCGGTTGGAGACACCAACCGGGACAAAACACGAGTCAGCACTAATGATAGGGGTGAGTGTCAACATTATTTCGTATGTACAAACCGGACCCACTTCCTGCCGATTCGGCAGACATTTGTCCTTTTTACCCAGGATGGACGAAAAGGTTTGAGATGTCCCTGTTGGGAGATAGTCCATGTAAGGTGGTCTAGTATTTTAGGAAAATGGGACGGTAGCATTCTGAAACGACATTTTGGTGGTTACTTCGCAAAACAACCCGTTTTTTGCGCTCGGAAAATGGAAAAGGGCTTTTCCGTGTGACAAAAAGGAAAACTTCCTCCTGCAACATTGTTCTCCATACCAATGTCCACACACATGCATAATATGGGCACAACATCACAAACTATGCCGTGATTCAGCACATAACATCGGTCATTTGGACCGAAAGCCATGAAACCTCGAACATGATAGGTCATTTTGTGAAGGTTTTTTCGAAACATGATCAATATACCAAGTCTGGTATTTTTCCTTTCAACTATGTAACATAATATGACACCACGCGAAGGATTTTCATTGTTCGGATTTTTTTTGAATTTATTATGCCCGTTTTGAATATCTAAATTTCTAACTATGGTCGAACCGGTGTGCATGAAGATAGGGGACGAGCATCGTTAGAACTTGCATTGGATCTCTAAAGAAACCACATATTGCGAGTCTAAAAATGATTTTTACAAAAAATCACGGGAGATAGATCATGTACCTGTAGTACAAACCGGACCCACTTCCTGCGGATTCGGCAGACATTTGTCCTTTTTACCTGGGATGGACGAAAAGGTTTGAGATGTCCCTGTTGGGAGATATTCCATGTAAGGTGGTCTAGTATTTTAGGAAAATGGGACGGTAGCATTCTGAAACGACATTTTGGTGGTTACTTCACAAAACGACCCGTTTTTTGCACTCGGAAAATGGAAAAGGGCTTTTCCGTGCGACAAAAAGGAAAACTTCCTCCTGCAACATTGTTCTCCATACCAATGTCCACACACATGCATAATATGGGCATAACATCACACTATGCCGTGATTCAGCACATAACATCGGTCATTTGGACCGAAAGCCATGAAACCTCGAACATGATAGGTCATTTATGAAGGTTTTTTCGAAACATGATCAATATACCAAGTCTGGTATTTTTCCTTTCAACTATGTAACATAAGATGACACCACGCGAAGGATTTTCATTGTTCGGATTTTTTTGAATTTATTATGCCCGTTTTGAATTATCTGAATTTCTAACTATGGTCGAACTGGTGTGCATGAAGATAGGGGACGGGCATCGTTATAACTTGCGTTGGATCTCTAAAGAAACCACATATTGCGAGTCTAAAAATGATTTTTACAAAAAACCACGGGCGATAGATCATGTACATGTAGTACAAACCGGACCCACTTCCTACGGATTCGGCAGACATTTGTCCTTTTTACTCGGGATGGACGAAAAGGATTGAGATGTCCCTGTTGGGAGATAGTCCATGTAAGGTGGTCTAGTATTTTAGGAAAATGGGACGATAGCATTCTGAAACGGCATTTTGGTGGTTACTTCACAAAACGACCCGTTTTTTGCGCACGGAAAATGGAAAAGGGCTTTTCCGTGCGACAAAAAGGAAAACTTCCTCCTGCAACATTGGTCTCCATACCAATGTCCACACACATGCATAATATGGGCACAACATCACAAATTATGCCGTGATTCAGCACATAACATCGGTCATTTGGACCGAAAGCCATGATACCTCAAACATGATAGGTCATTTTGTGATGGTTTTTTCGAAACATGATCAATATACCAAGTCTGGTATTTTTCCTTTCAACTATGTAACGTAATATGACACCACGTGAAGGATTTTCATTGTTCGGATTTTTTTTGAATTTATTATGCCCGTTTTGAATTATCTGTATTTCTAACTATGGTCGAACCGATGTGCATGAAGATAGGGGAAGAGCATCGTTAGAACTTGCATTGGATCTCTAAAGAAACCACATATTGCGAGTCTAAAAATGATTTTTACAAAAAATCACGGGCGATAGATCATGTACCTGTAGTACAAACCGGACCCACTTCCTACCGATTCGGCAGACATTTGTCCTTTTTACCCGGGATAGACGAAAAAGTTTGAGATGTCCCTGTTGGGAGATAGTCCATGTAAGGTGGTCTAGTATTTTAGGAAAATGGGATGGTAGCATTCTGAAACGGCATTTTGGTGGTTACTTCACAAAACGACCCTTTTTTGCGCTCGGAAAATGGAAAAGGGCTTTTCCGTGCGACAAAAAGGAAAACTTCCTCATGAAACATTGTTCTCCATACCAATGTCCACACACATGCATAATATGGGCACAACATCACAAACTATGCCGTGATTCAGCACATAATATCGGTCATTTGGACCGAAAGCCATGAAACCTCGAACATGATAGGTCATTTTGTGAAGGTTTTTTCGAAACATGATCAATATACCAAGTCTGGTATTTTTCCTTTCAACTATGTAACATAATATGACACCACGCGAAGGATTTTCATTGTTCGGATTTTTTTTGAATTTATTATGCCCGTTTTGAATTATCTGAATTTCTAACTATGGTCGAACCGGTGTGCATGAAGATAGGGGACGAGCATCGTTAGAACTTGCATTGGATCTCTAAAGAAACCACATATTTCGAGTCTAAAAATTATTTTTACAAAAAATCACGGGCGATAGATCATGTACCTATAGTACAAACCGGACCCACTTCCTATCGATTCGGCAGACATTTGTCCTTTTTACCCGGGATGGACGAAAAGGTTTGAGATGTCCCTGTTGGGAGATAGTCCATGTAAGGTGGTCTAGTATTTTAGGAAAATGGGATGGTAGCATTATGAAACGGCATTTTGGTGGTTACTTAACAAAATGACCCGTTTTTTGCGCTCGGAAAATGGAAAAGGGCTTTTCCGTGCGACAAAAAGGTTGGTGTCACCAACCGGGACATTATGTCGTGGGACACATGCATAATATGGGCACAACATTATGTCGACATTATGTCGTGCGGCGTGTACCTTGTCCCGGATGGTGTCACCAACCGGGACTAAAGATCAACCTGTAGTCCCGGTTGGATACACCAACCGGGACAAAACACGAGTCAGCACTAATGATAGGGGTGAGTGTCGACATTATTTCGTAAGTGTCGACACTATTCCGAGCTGCTTGTACTATAAATAGGCATCCTTGCAAGTCCAGTCCTCCAGCCAGTTTGAGGCATCTCCAAGATGGTTTTCGAGAGCAGGGACACCACTGCGGCCAGTTTCAGGGAGATGCCGACGGAGCCCAGTCCTCCGGCATCTCCGAGAAACTGGTCATAGAGGCACTCCCTAATATGTGAAATTAGTTAGCTCCGAGGCGTATTGATCTAGTTAGAGAAGTTACAAGCTGCAAGATGGTTTTCGAGAGCAGGGACACCACTACGACCAGTTTCAGGGAGATGCCGCCGGATCCCAGTCCTCCGGCATCTCCAAGAAACTGGTCATAGAGGCACTCCCTAATATGTGACTGCGCGCCTTTGGAGATAAGATCTTAATGGTAAGTACGAATCGGGACAACTTCTTCATAGTCCCAGTCCAGCCACAAAACGGGACTAACACTCAAGACATTTATTAATATTAAAAACTGAGACTACAAAACCGGGACTAAAGGCCACAAACCGCGAAAGATATCCTTCGGTCAAGCCACAAACCGCGAAAGACATGAACTAGAGTTACATAATATGAGCATGAACTTCTTGGCATATGTCCTTCCTTATGATCGCTTCAGACGTAACCATGGAGCATCTTCTTTACTTAACGGAATGCTTGGGTCAGTTTTCACTATGAAGGGCGGAATTTCATCAAACTTATTATAATCTTCTGACATGTCTGTCTTGTCCTCGATTCCCATGATGTTTCTTTTCCCTGAAAGAACTATGTGATGCTTTGGCTCATCATATGATGTATTCGTTTGCATATTTTTTCTTTTTTTCGGTCTGGAGGACATGTCCTTCACATAGAAAACCTGAGACACATCATTGGCTAGGAGGAATGGTTCATCTCTATAACCAAGATTGTTGAGATCCACTGTTGTCATTCCGTACAACTGATCTTCTTTACCCCATCCCCATTCAGGTTGACCCATTTGCAGCGAAACAAAGGGACCTTAAAAGAGACTCCATAGTCTAGTTCCCATATCTCCTCTATGTAACCATAATATGTGTCCTTTTGTCCATTCTCGTCTATTGCATCAAAGCGGACACCACTATTTTGGTTGGTGCTCTTTTTATCTTGGGCGATCGTGTAGAATGTATTCCCATTTATTTCGTACCCTTGAAAATTCAATACAGTAGAAGATGGTGACGCGGCCAACAAGTATAGCTGATCTCCAACAGTGGTGTCATTCAAGAGATGTGTCCGCATCCAACCACCGAAAGACTTCATGTGTTCATCTGTAATCCATGATTTAGGCTTCCCCGGGTTTTTGGAGCGTACAATATTCTTGTGTTCCTCGATATACTGAGCTGCCAAGGTGGAATTATGTAGAACTGTGTAGTGTGCTTTAGTGAAAGAATCCCCGTCCCTACATATCATTGCTTTCTTTCCCAGCGTGCCTTTTCCACTTAGTCTTCCCTCATGCCGCGAGTCAGAAACACCAATCGGATTAAGGTCAGGAATAAAGTCAACACAAAACTCAATGACCTCCTCTGTTCCATATCCCTTGGAGATGCTTCCTTCTGGTCTAGCACGGTTATGAACATATTTCTTTAAGACTCCCATGAACCTCTCAAAGGGGAACATATTGTGCAGAAATACCGGACCGAGAATGGCAATCTCTTCCACTAGATGAACGAGGAGATGCGTCATAATATTGAAGAAGGATGGTGGGAACACCAATTCAAAACTAACAAGACATTGTACCACATCCTTCTATAACCTTGGCAGAATATCTGGATTGATTACCTTCTGAGATATTGCATTGAGGAATGAACACAACTTCACAATGGGTACTCGAACATTTTCCGATAGAAGCCCCCTCAATGCAATCGGAAGCAACTGCGTCATAATCACGTGACAGTCATGAGACTTCAGGTTTTGGAACTTTTTCTCTGCCATATTTATTATCCCCTTTATATTAGATGAGAAGCCCGACGACACCTTGATACTGTAAAGGACTTCAAAAAAGATTTCCTTCTCTGCTTTGGTAAGAGCATAGCTGGCACGACTTAAGTGACGCCCTTTATCCGTCTTGTTATGTGTATGCATGTTCTTTGGGTCTTTCATAATTTGTTGGTCCTCCCGTGCTTCAGGTGTATCTTTTGTCTTCCCATACACGCCTAGGAATCCTAGCAGGTTCACGCAGAGATTCTTCGTCACGTGCATCACGTCGATTGAAGAGCGGACGCGCAGGACTTTCCAATATGGCAGCTCCCAAAATATAGATTTCTTCTTCCACATGGGTGCGTGTCCTGTAGCGACGTCGTTCGGAACTGATTGACCGCCGGGACCCTTTCCAAAGATTACTTCTATGTCCTTGACCATACCAAATACATCATCACCAGTAGGGAGTTCAGGCTTCTTCCGGTGATCTGCCTCACCTTTGAAATGCTTGCCTTTCTTTCTTACGGGATGATTGGTTGGAAGAAATCGTCGATTCGCCAGGTACACAACCTTCTTGCATTTATGCAAATATGTACCTTCGGTCTTATCTAAACAGTGGGTGCATGCCTTATATCCCTTGTTTGTCTGTCCTGAAAGGTTACTAAGAGCAGGCCAATCATTGATGGTTACGAATAACAACCCTCGTAGATCAAATGGCTCCTTTTTGTTCTCATCCCACGCACGTACACCTGGTTTTCCCCACAACTGTAAGAGTTCTTCAACTAATGGCCTAAGGTACACATCAATGTCGTTGCCCGGTTGCTTCGGGCCTTGGATGAGCACTGGCATCATAATGAACTTGCGCTTCATGCACAACCAATGAGGCAGGTTGTAGATACATAGAGTCACGGGCCAGGTGCTGTGACTGCAGCTCTGCTCCCCAAAAGGATTCATGCCATCCGTACTTAGACCAAACCATAAGTTCCTTGCGTCACCTGCAAAGTCTGGGAAGTCTCTCTTGATTTTTCTCCACTGTGACCCATCAGCAGGGTGTCTCAACTTCCCGTCTTTCTTACGGTCTTCTTTGTGCCATCGCAACAACCTGACATGCTCTTTGTTTCTGAACATGCGTTTCAACCTTGGTATTATAGGAGCATACCACATAACCTTAACATGAACCCTCTGTTGGGGTTCGTAGCATGGAAAACAAAAAATTTCTACCGCATACAAACAAACAAGCCAAGATCTATCTACTAGATTGTAGCAACGAGTTGATAGAGGAACTCACCCTCGAAGATTCCAAAGCGGTTAACGAGAGCAGATTCTCGTGGGTGATGTAGTCGTACACTTGCCGATCTCAAGATCGCGTAGACGATCCTTCCGGCGCTGCGTTCCGGCAGCGCTCCCGTAGTCGGTCACACGTTCGGTACTCGACGAAGACCTTCCTCTCCCTTGTTCCAGCAGGAAGCGGAGGTTGTAGCACTCTCCTCGTGATTCCGGCAGCACAACGGCGTGGTATCGGAAGTAGAGGGGAGATCTCGCAGGGCTTCGCCTTAAGCCGGAGCGAGTATGGTGGACTATGAGAGAGCCTTGGTGATCTAGGGTTTAGACACACCAATTAGAAGGGGCTAAACCAACGGCTAGGGCAATTAGAAGCTCTAACTCGGCGGCTTGGGAGAAATCCCTAGGCTGTGGCTAGGGTTTAGGTTTAGAGGGAGGCAACTTGTGTGTCTAGGAGGGGAGCCCTGCCCCTCCTCTTATAGGTGGAGGGAGGCGCGCCTGGGGAGGGGAGTCCCTCCCCAACTCGGACCCAAGGTGGGCCGGCGGTGGGAGGAGGAACTCCTCCCCAAAGTCGATTTCAAACCTCCTTCTCCTCTTTCCCAAAACTAGCCGTTTGACTTTCAAACTAGCCGTTTGACTTTTCAAACTAGGATTTGAATAAACCCTCTATTTGGTACAGCGATGACACCAAGTACATAATGCAATCATACCAACTTGATATAACACATTCATGTACCCTTCCCCTCCGGAGTGCCGGACATTCCGGAACCTTCTAGAACATTTCCGATGAAAACACCGGAATCATTCCTCAACTCCGAAACAGGACTTTCCTTATATGAATCTTATTCTTCGGACCATTCCGGATCTCCTCGTGTTATCTCGGATCCCATCCGAGACTCCGAACAACATTCGGTCTCTTACTCATCATTCCATAACTACTCAACAACATCGAATCCTTAAGTGTGTCTCCCTACGGTTCGTGAATTATGCGGACATGATCGAGACACTTCTCCGATCAATAACCAATAGAGGAATCTGGAAATTCATATGGCTACCACATATTTCTACGATTACTTTGCGATCGAATGAACCACTTACATACGATACCAATTTCCCTTTGTCTCACGATAGTTTACTTATCCAAGGTTATGATCGTCGGTATCTCTTCATACCTAGTTCAACCTCGTTACCGATAAGTACTCTTTTTCTCGTTCCCGTGATATGTGATCCCTTGTGAGCCAGTCACATGCTTGCAAGCTAATTGGATGACATTACACCGAGAGGGCCCAGAGTATATCTATCCGTCATATGGATGGACAAATCCCATTCTTGATCCATGTGTCTCAACCAATACTTTCCGAACACTCAATGCCACCTTTATAGCCACCCAGTTACGGTGTGGTGTTTGATGTCATCAAAGCATCCATCCGGTAAAGGTGATATGCATGATCTCATGGTCGAAGGAATTAGGTTATTATGTATCAGAAAGCATATAGCAATTGAACTATTAAAATGACTTGATCTTTATGCTACGCATATCTATAGGAGTATGTCCATCACATCATTCTCCTAATGATATGACCCTGTTGTCAATAACATCTCTATGTTCATTATCAGGAAACCATGATCATATATTAACCAACAAGCTAGTTTAACAAGAGGCTTTACTAGGGACTCTTTTATGTTTACAAATCACACAAGTATTAATGTTTCCTGTTAATACAATTATAGCATGGTATGTAAACATTTATCATAAGTATGAAGATATGATAATAACCGATTTATCATTGCCTCTTGGGCATATCTCCAACAGTCTCCCACTTGCACTAGAGTCAATAATCTAGTCTCAAACCTTTGTGTATTCAACACCTATGGCTTTCTTGTGTTGTATGTACACGATTGCTAGTGGTCAACTGATCTCCGGATCTGACACTTCCAGGTCCGTGTGTAATTGCATGTCTTTGCGTCTCTACGCATCACTCATTCTCTAATGAGATGGCTTTGTATAAATTTGGTCCTTTGGTGTGACCTTTAGTTCTTTGGGGTTAAAACATGTTGATAATATTGTCGTACAATATATCTTCATAGTATTATCCCGCTGTGAACTACACCTAGTTTGATAACAAACTACTTGACACAAATGCCCTCTTTACCTGCTATTATAGCAGTCATATATTTAGCCTTTTGTTGTAGTATCTGTCACAATGTCTTAACTTTGGAACTCATCCAAATCCATTATGGAACTTACTTTCCATCATATTCTGCCACCCTTAGTTTAGATTGAGATAAACTTAATTTGTACTTTGTGACAAAACTAGTATCAATGTAATTCATTTACAATGAACTAACCATCATTTGTCACTTCTACAAATAATATACTCTTAGTTCTTCCAAAAGATCATAAGAATATCCTTACTATTGTCCAATGATCATCTTATGAATCATTCTGGTATATGCTCATAACATTTAGAGCATAGGACATATCTGGATTTGTACATATCACAGTATGATTGATATAAATACTCTTTGTGATCTCATACATCAAGTATCAATCTATACTTGTATCTTTTTTTCACTTACCAAGTGTCAATACACTTGAATATATCATCAATATTGAACTCATTCAATCCTTTCTGTGACAAGAACCTTTCTTATAGTTTCTATATTGAACTCATTCAATACATCATCTATGTACTTTCGGCACAACCATATTAGCGTCTATTGATGCCAAATATTTGGATTTTGCCTAAGCCTTTCATCGAGATGAAATTCTTAATATGTGTTAATAAAAGATACATCATTTCCAATCAACAATATGTCTTCCACATAATGTATTAGAAATATGTCTTAGCTCTCCCACTTAATTTCTTGCAAACGCAAGCATCTTCATTGTCTCTGATGAAATTAAACTCTTTTAACAGTTTCATCATAGTGAAGATTCCAACTCCGCTATGCTTACTACAACCATTGAAGTTTGCATATGCATTTAGCATCCTTTGATTTAACAAAACCCTATGGACCGTGTCATGCACACGTCCTAGGTAACAATTCTATTAGAAGAACTTGTTTTGTTTATTCAACTATCATATAACAAAATTATATGTAGTGGTTGCTACATTAATCCGTCTAGACTAAATATCGCTATGAAAGATCAAATCTTGTCATATACAACCTTTGAACATTGTTGTGAATACTTTCCCAACATGTCGACTATTTCATAGATGTGAAACATCCATGTTTATTTCTTTTATATATCCAAATACGACTGTAAGGTCTTGTACCTTTTCAGAGGGTCTTTCAAGTTCAAAGCTTGATCTCTCCTATATGGAACTATCACGGATTTTATGGCTTCAAGCCATTTGACGGAGTCAGGGCCATCATCGCTTCTTTGTATGTAGTCAGATCATTATTGCCAAATAATGATTTAACTCTCAAATCTTGGTATTTGATTGTTTACCCGACCTACTTGTTTCAATAGAAACTTGGATCTCCGTGACCACAACCTTTGAGGTACGTGAGCCATGAGCATTGTTGCTACCTCCGGAACACTTTTCGGCGCTGCGCAACTCTGCACATATAGCTAAGGTTCTTTTAACCTTATCAAAGTTCTATTGTCCTCCCACTTTACTTTTCACGAAAAATTCCTTCCCAAAGAAACTTGACGTTCTAAGCGACAAACATTTTTGTCTCTGGTGTTATGGAGGAATATTTAACAGTTATTCGAAATAACATACAAAGACAGGTTCATCCGACTTTGGTTGCAAACATCTTTCTTATGCAAAGCATACCAATGTTTTAAGAAAGGACAACTTGGGTTTTATCCCAAACCATAACATATGGTGTCATTTCAACGGATTATGATGGAGCTCTTTTTAGTGAACAAACGGTAGTCTCTAAAGCTTTTAATCTTTAAAATATAATGGCAGTTTTATGAATTATACCTTTGATCTTACCATGTCAAAAAAGGTTTAATTACATATCTCGAATGCTCCATACTCTTATGGTGTTTCGGGAAATGCAAATCCACGGAACGATTCCATAAATCTTAGGTATTACGCTAAACTTTGTAACTCAAATATCTTCCTTTATGATCTTTATCATAAACTGTTTATATTCTTGTTACAATGATTTTGCACTTCATCTTGAAAGTCTTTGAACTTTTCAAATGCTTCATACTTCATCCTTATTAAGTAAATATTCATATATTCACTCAAATTTTCGGAGAAAGCATATGAAGTTGAAACCCATCGCTCTTGACTACACATAATGGACTTCGTACAACAATATGTACAAGTTCCAATAAGCTAGTCATTCGTTACCTTTTGGCCTATGAACGAAGTTTTAATTATTTCTAGTAAAGTTTCACAAGCGTCATTTGATCAAAAATCAAAAGACTCTAAAATTCCATCCACATGGAGTTTCTTCATGTTTTCTTTCAATATAATTTAAACGGCGATGTCACTTCCTAAGTGATCTTTCAATCAATTTGTTTTTCGACATCTTTAGCACTAGTTTTATGGATGTGATTTCTCCAACGAGATTTGTGAATCATCCATCTTTTATAGATTACGGCAATTATTTGAACAACCCTTTTGTTCTCATAATACCTGATAAAACAAATCCTGAAGGCAAGCTTTAATGTTTAACGAGCAACACAATAACCCTTTATTTGTTCTCGATGAACATCATCACATATTCTTTTGCTAGTTACTTAGGCCATTGTAGTTCATGAATTGTGTTGTTTCGTATGACGATTCACACCAACAAATTCAGTATTAAATACTTAAGAACCACATTGTTTAATAAGCAAAGAATATAGCCATAACATGTATATCATCTATATACTTAAACTGAAATATTCTAGTCTTTTCTTTTCTGCCATATATTTATGAGATTCTCTTTCAGTATTTCCTTTTCTGTTTGAAAGAATCTATCAACATCAATAGTGGAGTCATACATATGACACATAGTCCAAAGCGTGTATAGTTAAATACCAATGTCTTTGGACTTGCACTTTGAAGTAGATCACCATTATCAAATGTTTGGTGTTCTTTCAAATTCCTTTCTTTAGTAATCTCTTGGTGTAGTAAACATTTTACCTACATAAAATATTCACCCTCATCATGGATTTATCCATGATCAAGCTACTTTTAGCTTGTAACGGTGAATCGCGAGTATAATGTTGCTGTCCAAAACCTTTTTGGAGGATTAGGACAACTAGTGTCTCCAACCTTTTGCAAATTCTCATCAAATATGAGAACATGACTTTTGCCATATTATACTCTATCATGTTGCTACCAAAACTTCGTTTCAGATATCACAATATCTTCCACACATCATGGTTTCTGAAACAACTCTGTCAGATCCTAGATAACCTTGATATTAAGACAATCCTTTGAATATCAAGAATCATGGATACAAACATGATACTCATACACTAACTCTTGGAATTGTCACTCTTGTTTTAATACCAAATATTAAACTTTCATGGAGTAACCGAAACTTACTGAAAGTTTGCAATAGGACTTTTAAACTTTAGATTAACACTTTAAAACAATACGATACCAGTTCGTAAAGTAACTAACCAGAATTCTATAGTTCTATCATCTCAGTTAAAACTAAGCGCAAGGTGGTAAACGGATGCCAATGACTACAACAATTATGCAAATTCACTTTGATTTAATTTATGATAAATAGTGTTCAACTTTTAAGCATATTGTCGTTGAACTCCCACTCAAAACAATATCCCTCACATTGTTTTAGTGATCACACGAACCAAATCCACCACATCAAAACCGATCATCACGAGAGTTGATGTAGCTTGAATGGCGAACAATCAACATGTTCATCATATCTACTATATGACTCATGCTTTACCTTTCGGTGATCCGTGTTCCGAGACCATGTCTGTACATGCTAGGCTCGTCAAGATCAAACCTTAGCTGCATGAGCAAATCTGGCTTGCCCACGTTGTATACACTTGCGGAATCTAACACACCCGATCATCACGTGGTGCTTCGAAACAACAAGCTTTAGCAACGGTGCTAACTAAGGGTGAACACTTTATGACTTGAAATTCATGTGCATGAGGTATCATCTTATAATGCTACCGTCGTCTACTAAGCAATACAAGATGCATAAAGGATTAACATCACATGCAATTCATAATATGTGATATGATATGGCCTTTCTTCTTTGTGCTTCTGATCTCCATCTTCTAGCAAGAACATGATCTCCATCATCACCGACATTGCATCAAGGTCAATGATGCTTCTCCATGGTTGTCGTCCACCGGCTTCAACTATTACAACTACTTTGAATAGACACGCGGGTCTTAACAGAAATTAAAGACAACCATATGGCTCCTGCCGGTTGCCGACTTACAATAAGGAACATTGCATACATCATATATAATCACAATCATGTCCATATCACATCACTGCACACCCCTGCAAAACAAAGTTAGACGCCTCTACTTCCTTTGCATATTTTACGTGGTTTGGGGCTTTCAATAAGTGTCGTTCTAACTTACGAACAAGAACCACAACATTGGTACTAGTATTGTTAATCACCCGTTGTAAATTGGATCTTAACTATGCTAGGAGAAACAGGCACCCGCAAAGCCACTTCTGCAATACAAGTTGCATGTCAAGCGTGGAGCAAGTCTCATGAACGATGTCATGTAAGGTTAGCCCGGGCCGCTTTATCCCAAGATACCGCAAGATGCAAAGTACACAAGAAGCAATCGACAATAAAAGAATCAACGCCCACAATGACCATTGTGTTCTACTCGTGCAACAGATCTACATATAGACACGGCTCTGATACCACTATTGGGGTTCGTAGCATGGGAAACAAGAAATTTCTACTGCATACAAACAAACAAGCCAAGATCTATCTACTAGATTGTAGCAATGAGTCGATAGAGGAACTCACCCTCGAAGATTCCAAAGCGGTTAACGAGAGCAGATTCTCGTGGGTGATGTAGTCGTACACTTGCCGATCTCAAGATCGCGTAGACGATCCTTCCGGCGCTGCGTTCCGGCAGCGCTCCCGCAGTCGGTCACACGTTTGGTACTCGACGAAGACCTTCCTCTCCCTTGTTCCAGCAGGCAGCGGAGGTTGTAGCACTCTCCTCGTGATTCCGGCAGCACAACGGCGCGGTACCGGAAGTAGAGGGGAGATCTCGCAGGGCTTCGCCTTAAGCCGGAGCGAGTATGGTGGACTATGAGAGAGCCTTGGTGATCTAGGGTTTATACACACCAATTAGAAGGGGCTAAACCAGCGGCTAGGGCAATTAGAAGCTCTAACTCGGCTGTGGCTAGGAGAAATCCCTAGGCTGTGGCTAGGGTTTAGGTTTAGAGGGAGGCAACTTGTGTGTCTAGGAGGGGAGCCCTGCCCCTCCTCTTATAGGTGGAGGGAGGCGCGCCTGGGGAGGGGAGTCCCTCCCCAACTCGGACCCAAGGTGGGCCGGCGGTGGGAGGAGGAACTCCTCCCCCAAGTCGGTTTCAAACCTCCTTCTCCTCTTTCCCAAAACTAGCCGTTTGACTTTCCAACTAGCCGTTTGACTTTTCAAACTAGGATTTGAATAAACCCTCTATTTGGTACAGCGATGACACCAAGTACATAATGCAATTATACCAACTTGATATAACACATTCATGTACCCTTCCCCTCCAGAGTGCCGGATATTCTGGAACCTTCTAGAACATTCCTGATGAAAACACCGGAATCATTCCTCAACTCCGAAACAGGACTTTCCTTATATGAATCTTATTCTTCGGACCATTCTGGATCTCCTCGTGATATCCCGGATCCCATTCGAGACTCCGAACAACATTCGGTCTCTTACTCATCATTCCATAACTGCTCAACAACATCGAATCCTTAAGTGTGTCTCCCTACGGTTCGTGAATTATGCGGACATGATCGAGACACTTCTCCGATCAATAACCAATAGAGGAATCTGGAAATTCATATGGCTCCCACATATTTCTACGATTACTTTGCGATCGAATGAACCACTTACATACAATACCAATTTCCCTTTGTCTCACGGTAGTTTACTTATCCGAGGTTATGATCGTCGGTATCTCTGCATACCTAGTTCAACCTCGTTACCGATAAGTACTCTTTTTCTCGTTCCCGTGATATATGATCCCTTGTGAGCCAGTCACATGCTTGCAAGCTAATTGGATGACATTACACCGAGAGGGCCCAGAGTATATCTATCCGTCATATGGATGGACAAATCCCATTCTTGATCCATGTGTCTCAACCAATACTTTCCGAACACTCAATGCCACCTTTATAGCCACCCAGTTACGGTGTGGTGTTTGATGTCATCAAAGCATCCATCCGGTAAAGGTGATATGCATGATCTCATGGTCGAAGGAATTAGGTTACTATGTATCAGAAAGCATATAGCAATTGAACTATTAAAATGACTTGATCTTTATGCTACGCTTATCTATAGGAGTATGTCCATCACATCATTCTCCTAATGATATGACCCTGTTGTCAATAACATCTCTATGTTCATGATCAGGAAACCATGATCATATATTAACCAACAAGCTAGTTTAACAAGAGGCTTTACTAGGGACTCTTTTATGTTTACAAATCACACAAGTATTAATGTTTCCTGTTAATACAATTATAGCATGGTATGTAAACATTTATCATAAGTATGAAGATATGATAATAACCACTTTATTATTGCCTCTTGGGCATATCTCCAACACCCTCTTCCGGAGGGGCTCTCCCTCAACATCACCAGGGTCATCTCGTCTGATCTTATACCGCAACGCATTGCATACCGGGCATTTATCTAAATTCTCATACTCCTTACCGCGGTAGAGGATGCAGTCATTAATGCATGCATGTATCTTTTGCACATCTAATCCCAGAGGACACAGAGTCTTCTTTGCTTCGTAGGTACTCTCGGGAAGTTCGTTATGTTTTGGAAACTTCGGCTTCATTATTTTCAGTATCTTTTCAAATGAGGAGTCAGTTAGACCACACTCTGCCTTCCATCGCAACAATTCCAGTGTGGTACCGAGCTTTGTGCCGCCATCTTCACAATTTGGGTACAACAATTTCTTGTGATCTTCTAACATGCCCTCTAACTTCAACTTCTCATTTTCTGTTTCACAGTATCGCTTTGCATCAGAAATGACCCTACCAAGTTCATCAGCCGGCTCATCTGATGCCCGTTCTTCACCTCTTTCCTCTCCATTGTCTTCCATTGCAGTATCACTATATTCAGGAAACATATGATGATAGTTGTTATCATCATCTTCTTCTTCACCATCTTTCATCATAACCCCTCTTTCCCCGTGCTTGGTCCAGCAATTATAGTTGGGCATGAAACCTTTCATAATCAGGTGGCCGCGAATGATTTTCGAGGAAGAGTACTCCTTGTTGTTCCGACATTGAACACATGGACAACGTATAAATCCATTCTCTTTGTTTGCCGTAACCACATCGATAAATTTATCCACGCCTTTGATATACCTGGCTACGCGCCGGTCACCGTACATCCATTCTCGACCGTTCATCTGCATCATATAAGTAAGTTTATCAAAAAACAGGACATCATAAATAGTGAAATAACCAATTCACACCGACACATGAATTGTATCAATGACCTAGAAAAGATAAGATTGCTAACCTCGATCGAGGGAAATAAAGAGGAGAAAGCTCAAGTGCGTCTCGGACACCTTCTATATTTTTGTTCTATGAGAAATTCAACGGGTTTTTTCACTCAAACATTTCATCAAACACCTTCAATGCATGCATAGAAGAGAAAAAACTAGCACACCCCTCACACCTTCCAACATTCGAAAAAACAGAGTGGAGGCAGAGGGGACTGAGGCGTTGCATTTATAGAGGGCAGGAGAATACGTCCCGGTTGGAGCCACCAACCGGGACTAAAGGTGCGTGCCACGCTACGTGGCTGTGGCCAAACCTTTAGTCCCGGTTGGTTGCTCCAACCGGGACGTATTCCCCCTTATCAACCGGGACGCATGCCCCTTGGTCCCGTGCCCGCTCCAACCGGGACGCGTGCCAGCATTAGTTCCGGTTGATGGCGCAACCGGGACTAATGCTTCGAGGGGGCGCGAACGGATGGCATGTTTTCTAATAGTGCCCCCTCATTGATGACGATGTCACGGGACCTGGTCCTCGTTGATAACGATGTCGCGGGACCTGGCCCGCTAAACACTTTACGCGGCCGCCGCATTTGCCCCGCGTTGCGTCGCAAGCAACCTCTTTCGTGGCCTCCGTGACAGCGCGTCTGGAACGGTATGGTGTCATGTGTAGTTCCGCGTGCTAATAATCGAGTAGGAAAATAGTCCATTGTAGATACTAGTGTGAAAAACTTCTTTGTGGTCAACGACTAGGCCAATTATAATTCAGCCAAGAACATGTTTGCAGTCACTACCAGTAATGGAGTCATACCCAAACTTTAGGAGTCACAGCCCACTATCTTTCTTTGTTTGATTGGGATTGCAGAGATAGTCAACACAGTCGCAGTGCATTTTTCCTCTGGCATGGACGCCCGTGACACACCCCGCGGACGCACCGCCGTCGCGTACGAGGAACCAGTCGCCGTACATGGTACACAAGGTCGGCTCTCGGCATCGCTCAGCTGGTCGAGTGGTACGCACCGGCATCCGGCTAACACAAGAACCCCAAAATATTCAAACTTGGATATCGTCTGCTTTCTATAGAAACCGAAGGTGCTCCATACTCTACGTAAGATCTCGGCCACACTACATCAGACAGTAGTGGTGCTAGAAGCTTCTCTCCCGTTGCCTCTTAATCTTAGCATGCACTGGTACTGGATCTATATTGGCATAACATCGATCGATGCATCATTCCCGAAATAAGTTGACACAATTTGTTGATTCTTTCCTACCGTAGACATATATATTCATGATATTTATACGTTTGGCATGTGATGTGTGATAATTTAATAGGACATTCACCTCGGCTTTTGTGTATTTTGTAGAGCAGATTTGCCATGTTCACATTCTGTGTTAGTTGAACATCAGTACTGTAGAACACATGGCCTGTCAGACCTATCATGGCCATGAGATATTGTTTGTTTGATGAGTGAGAAAGTTCGGTTCAGAATATATAATGATGGACAGTGAACACAACATATCAAGTCCTGCTATCATCCCTTTGATAGGAACAAAAGCTAAATGTAAAACCCCGATCCTTTTGACAGACACACAGATGCACCTACTGTATTGAAATCACAGTATTAATGTTAAACCAACACAAAAATTGAACATGGCCGGTCAGACCTGCATGATTTTCTTTAAACTTAATCTCGAAAATGTCCAACATGCTCTACACTTCTACCCCTTGATCTCCATCAATTACGTCAGTTCTATCACCCATCTTCAATTATTTTGTTTAAATACACACCACGTAATTTAATCGGTTTCAAACATCACAGTAATTGCAGCCTTTTTGCAAGGAGGAGCAGCGTGAGGAGAGCTCTCTTAAATATGATAGTATCAAGACTTAACGCAGTGTGCTCACTATACATATTTATTGACTCTTAACTGAACTTTTACATTTATGAGACAACAAGAAGTTCAGACGTATATCATGGCCTACCAGACTTACAATTTTATTCAATGCACTAAACTGAAGAACAGGAGACGATATTGTACTGCTAGAGCAAGGCATGCATCAAACATCATGGCCGTCCGATCCCTCATTTGCTCGGGGGAGGGGGTGAAGCGGGGGTGAAGGGGAAAGGACCACACTCTCCGCGGATGCACACTACAACGTCGGACTCTGCAAGGAAAACACAAACATAAGTTTCTGAACGCTTGAATAGAATCTGGTTTCAAGCAGGAAATGAACAGTTTGGAAGCACTAACCACTGATCCCACGGGCTCCGTGGCAGACGGAGCCGCTCATGATCACCGTGGAGACGACGAACAACGCGATCTGGAGAAGCACAAGGAAACTGATAGCTCGGGTGAACAACGCCATTGTCGAACCTTAGCTAGCTAGCTTATTGTCCTGTGACTTGCTTGTTCGGGGATTCGAGCTGTATATATCCTGCCACTTGCAGGGATCCCGTCTTTATAGACGTCGTTCATTACAATAGAAAGGAAAAAAAAGATCACCTTGGCCTCTTAATTTTGCTATGCTTTTCTCAAGCATTTTTGCCGTCGAAGATACTCTTCTTGGGGGTGCACACGTGCGTGATTGTTGCTCACTCTGGTTAGTCAAGGATAGCGTTGAAATTTCTATATGGTTAAAAATGATTGTTGAAATGATGAACAACCAGACCCACTTATTTCTGCGGCTTGATTTGTTATGTAATGGCATAACCTTTTTGTTAGTCAAAGACTTGTGAACGGGAACCTGGAAATTTCTCTTTTCTAGTCAAAGATGGTGAGCAATGACTAGTCAAATAATGGACAGTTTTTGGATTAACTTTGTCTAGAAAATACAATGATAATAGTGCTAACAATATAAATCACGGACGAGAAACCAGATATCAACGAAGTAGTACTAAACTAGGATATCTATTAATTTTGCATAACAATAAGCGCATGAACCCAACAATAAAAAAGAAATGGAGCAACCAAGATCATCATAGCAAAAGAAATGGAGAGAAGGTGTGTGAACGACTAGGCAAAGTAGTTTCATTGTTTGTTACGGTCAGGGTTGCCATGATCCACTTCATATCCATTTGGTAGGACGTGAGAGGATTAATCATCGTATGATTGGTAATCATCGTATGATAGGTAACCAGACCTATTTGTTCGACTTATAAAAACGGGGCCTTAAATTTTGTACACACTTAAGAACTAGTATAACAAAATCACACGTTTAATTTATATTGTATAACTTCCAAAAAATATCAAATATTCATTCTAAAATAATAAACAAGAAAATCATGCGATAGCTAGCAGGTTTTCGTTTGCACAATTGCACTGTAAAAGGCATCGATTATTTTCTACTAGTTCCATAGCTATGGAAGTGTGAGTAGCAGCATATATTATTTTCTACTGTATGTATGTACTCCAACAGATCGTTACCAGCTGCATGCGATAGCCGACTCGCTAAGGCGCTGAGCTGATCGGCTGATCACTGTGATTTTCTTGGACAGGCTGGGCGGCGGCGCTGGCGAGTGAACAGGCCGGCTGGCAAGGGTCACGACTCGGAGACAGTAGCCTGCGGGCAGCGGCGATCTCGGGAAGACGACACGAGTCATGCGAACCATCAAACGAACATGAAGAGGAACGATCTTGCCATCTCCAACGCCAGCCGAGTGACGACCCGAACGATTTCTGCTGGCTGCTGGGCCTGGGCCATGACGGAGTATTAGAAGGCTGCACAAAATCGCGGGCCCTCCAAAATCGGGGTCTGTTCGGTCGAGCACATGGAACCTGTGCATCGACGGGCATGTTGGTAACCGGCTCACTTCCTTCTTTTCAGAAAGGGCATTGAGACCCTCGGCATCTACATCGGAGATATACATACGGTATTTGTTATTAATTTATTCAACAAAGGTCTCACAAAAACATACATCAAAACACCCAAATCACCACGCAACACCTACAAAACCATCATTAGAAAAAAATACCTACGAAGCCGGACAATGGGTGAAGATCATGCCATCAAGATCTTGTGTCCTAGACTCACATACAACGCCCCACAAGCTAGGTACCGCGGGCATCACCCAGTCACCCTATGGCAAACCACAAGCACATATTTGGTCCAATGGATCCTCATTGAGCACCTTACGCACATGCTCTAGAAGTCGTCACCATTGTCAAACTGTTGAGACATCTTCAGGGCCGAGATCCATAATCTTCGTCAGACCTACGTTCGATTCCACCACAACTCTAGACAGCACATCTGCCTTGCACGCGTCCCTGCTGAGACCTTGCTACACCATGTTGCTGAGATCCTCCTTGTCGCCGCGGTAGATGCCACGCCGCTGCCCTCAGAGGGGAGAACGACAACATAGCGTCACAATCGTCCAATCCGGGAGACTTAGATCTAGGGTTTCCCAGAAGCAACCCAAGGGAGAAAGCACTCACTAGTAGGAAAAAAGATTATAGGTAGATGCCTACTAGTGTCGCATCCAAACTTACATACGCCACCGCTAAATTTATTGGCGTAGCCAAATATTGCATGCGCCACTAGTATAGGCTTATTGGTGTCATACCACTATTTTGGTACGCCACAAGTATGCATGACCAGGATGCCTGGGACCACGCCAACTACTGGTGACATATAATATTTGGATAAGCCACCAGTAACAACCTTACTGGTGGTGTATAGCTGTCGTCGTAGTGATGAAAGATGTCCCATAAGGGGTCCTTGAGGCGTGAAAAGAAAGTGGGGTGAAACATGACGATATCCGGGACGAAAACACATAGGTTCAGATCCGACTGCGGTGACCGAGTCGTAATCCTACTATCAGTCCACTATAATCAGTAGAGCTGGAGGTTTATAGATGGTTTGATTGTGGTTCGCTTGTGCGAAGTGACATTGCTCGTGCCCTAATGGTTGTCCGTATGCCGGCTTATATAGTCATTCATGGCATAGGACTTATGGGGATAAACGTATTCGGATACAATATAGATTACAATATATTCGGTAACTACTACATATTATACTCCAAGTCTTCTAACTTCAGGCCCAAGTCGGTAAACCTTCTGGTCCTTCTCGTAATCGGACGGGCCTCCATCCTTATCGTTGACTGGGCCGCCCGTGGAACCATAGTGTTTAAGCACCAGTGGGCCACCATGGTCTCCAAGTATAATTGCTAGCTATAGGTACCCAAAAAATATAACCTGACAGTAGACCTCGGAGCACTCCAAGATCCTTGTGTCAGATTAAGTCTTTAGCTCCAGTGGTTTTTGACGTGAAGAATCTTGAAGGTTCCAGATACTGTGGATCAAAGAACACCCATCTCATTCCGCAGTGGCGGACCTACAAGGTATGCCAGGTATGCTCCGGCATACCCTGCAGCCCACCGTGCTATGCATAGTACTGAGCTGATGAATGCAAAAATGCTCAGCTGATTTCGACCAGCCCAGCCGTGCGCGCATTGTGTAGTACTAAAAAAATGGGCAACTGGTAGCTTGATTCAAAGTTTCCAACGACTACCCCGCCACCGCGCCATTACCCTATCGCGAACGATTGTTTGCCGAACTTGGCGTTGCCGCACGCCAGGACCTGGGCTCCGCAAGGTTGAAGAACCAGCTCGCCGTTCGCCGGCCGCCACGATGCCATGCCGACCGTTGAGAGCCCACGACCATGAGACCAAAAGGTAATCTACGCCAGCATGCCTTGTCCACACCGTAATTATCCAAGTAGATGTTTTCTAGTATTTTAGTTCTAGAATTATATATGGATAAATAGTTAAAAAGACAAATCAATTGTGAACATATATTATTTTATTGATCGTATTCTTTACTCCGAATTGTATCCTCTATAATTATGAACTATGAATCTATCATAGAATGTAAGTTTTGTTACCCACATGGTCCATACTATCAGTTGATGCATTTATATGCTTCTGAATTATTTGGATATGAAGAGAGTCAGAGACATTGCATCCCCTTTTAAAAACATGTTTAGCAAAGAAGGTTGCCTCTGGCTCAAATCCTTATCCGGTTGAAATTGTGGTGTAAGAGCACACTGAAGAGCATGAAAGCATAAATTCAAAAAATTGTGAATCATATACCCCCACTTTATGCATACTTCGAACTATTAATAAGTTTGACATTTGTAATTTATGCAACTTTCCAACTTGATATTTCTATTACATATTGCTTCTATACCGTATTAAATGTGAATTTTAGAATGATGTATTGTATAGGTTAGTGTATTCTACCAAAAAAAGGCTAATATTTTGGTGTGGCATACCCATTGATTAAATCCTAGATCCGCCACTACATTCCAGATGAAATTGGAAATTGGAACCGACATCTTGTGATTGAACTTTGCACGTTTTCTTTTCAGACTAGTTTAACCATCAGTTCTTCCGTGACCAGCGCCCGCACACGTGCACTGCTGCACTTTCCTTCCATGTACACTCCATATGTAAACTAATAATAATACTGACCCCATCCATAGGAGAAGTTATGTACATGGACCTTCAATAATCAAATTCTCCAGGAAACGGGCAGCTTGAGCTCCGACGACACCGGGCCTCGTACCGCTGCCATATGCTACAAAGATCCAGTCGTGGACCATGACGCGCCACCGTTGCACTCATAGGCCACTGGCTCGTACCCGAGAATCACTACAGGACGCGCGCGCTAAGCCGAGGGCAAAAAGCCGTCGGCGTAGGCTAAAATATCCTCGGCGTATGGTACGCCGACGGCTGTCCTCGGCGTAGCCTCATCGGCAAAGGACTCCCTCGGCGGAGCACATAGAGGCCGTCGGCGTATGCTTGACGACAGGTTGCAAAAATATATATTTTTAAAAAAAATATTATTTTTTATTTTTTTCTCAATTTTTGAATCTTTGAATTGTTTGACTCGTTAATCTCTCACTATGAACTTTTTAACACTAATTACACTTAATATTTAATTAAATCGCAGTCTTGGTCAAATTTCCTGGCTGGTCACCCATCCTAATACTACTCCAGCTCCAGCACGTTTAACTTCCTTGTTCCTTCAAAATCTGTTTTCGCAAAGTAATTCATACATTGTTATTAATACTATGATATCAATCCTATTAACACTTATATCAACATGTCACATGTTTATATTTTTTGAAATTACAAACAATTATTTAAGTAAACATTAATGAATAAGTAAAAATAATATTGAATTCAAATAAAAATATAATAATTTTACTTTTTTGTATTTTTCTATTTAATATGGAATAATTAATATCTTTAAATCTGTAAATCGGAATTTAACAAATAATATGTCTAAATTGATCAGAAAAATGAGAGGAATCCAAATATAATATACATATCAACTAATCACAAACCCTCCGTTTTTGAATTATCTATTTGGTGGTTGCTTTAGAAAATTCCCTTTTTGAGCTCGGATAATGAAAAATGGCTTTTTGGTGCGATGAAAAGGAAAACTTGCATTGGATCTTTGATAAAATAGCATATTGTGAACCTAAAATGATTTTTGTAAAAAAACATGAGCATCGGATCATGTACCTGTAGTTCATATCTGACCCACTTCCTACCGATTCGGCAGGAATTTGTCTTTTTCACCAGAGGTGAACGAAAAGTTTTCGGATCCCCCTGTTGGGACATTGTTCATATAAGGTGGTATAATATTTTTGTAAAATGTGGTGGTAGCATTTTGAATTAGCCATTTGGTGGTTGCTTTACAAAATCGTTCGTTTTTGTGCTCGGAAAATGGGAAATGGCTTTTTGGTGCGACAAAAAGGAAAACTTCCTCCTGCAACATTGTTCGCCATCCCATGATGCATGTATATGCACAATATGGGCACATTATTACAAACTATGCCTTGATTCTAGCCATAACATTGGTCATTTGACCCGAAAGCCAAGAAACCTCAAATGAGATAGGTCATTTTGTGAAGGTTTTTTTGAGACATAATCAATATATCAAGTTTGATATTTTTACTTGTAACTATATCACATAATATGACACCACACGAAGGTTTTGTTGGAGATATGCCCAATAGGCAATAATAAAGTGGTTATTTTCATATCTTCATGCTTATGATAAATGTTTACATACCATGCTATAATTGTATTAACAGGAAACATTAATACTTGTGTGATTTGTAAACATAAAAGAGTCCCTAGTAAAGCCTATTGTTAAACTAGCTTGTTGGTTAATATATGATCATGGTTTCCTGATCATGAACATAGAGATGTTATTAACAACAGGGTCATATCATTAGGAGAATGATGTGATGGACATACTCCTATAGTTAAGCGTAGCATAAAGATCAAGTCATTTAATATAGTTCATTTGCTATAAGCTTTCTGATACATAGTAACCTAATTCCTTCGACCATGAGATCATGCTAATCACCATCACCGGAAGGATGCTTTGATGACATCAAACACCACACCGTAACTAGGTGGCTATAAAGGTGGCATTGAGTGTTCGGAAAGTATGTGTAGAGGCACATGGATCAAGAGTGGGATTTTTCCATCCATATGACGGATAGATATACTCCGGGCCCTCTCGGTGGAATGTCATCCAATTGGCTTGCAAGCATGTGACTGGCTCACAATAGATCACATATCACGGGAACGAGAAAAGAGTACTTATCAGTAACGAGGTTGAACTAGGTATGCATAGATACCGACGATCAAAACCTCGGATAAGTAAACTATCGTGAGACAAAGGGAAATTGGTATCGTATGTAAGTGGTTCATTCGATCGCAAAGTAATCGTAGAAATATGTGGGAGCCATATGAATTTCCAGAATCATCTATTGGTTATTGATCGGAGAAGTGTCTCGGTTATGTCCGCATAATTCACGAACCGTAGGGAGACACCCTTAAGGATTCGATGTTGTTGAGTAGTTATGGAATAATGAGTAAGAGACCGAATGTTGTTCGGAATCTCGGTTGGGATCCGGGATATCATGAGGAGATCCGGAATGGTCCGGAGAATAAGATTCATATAAGGAAAGTCCTGTTTCGGAGTTCGAAAATGATTCCGGTGTTTTCACCAGGAATGTTCTAGAAGGGTCTGGAAAGTCCGGCACTCCGGAGGGTAAGGGTACATGGATGTGTCACGAAAATGTGGAATGGTTGCATCATGTACTAGGTCACTTGGCTGGACAATATGGAGAGAGAAATCAAATCCAATTTTGAAAGTCAAACGCCAATTTGAAAAGTCAAATCTGAAGTTTGCATGGTGGAGGGAGAGTAGGAAACCTACTTAGGGAGGAAGTCCTACTCCCTCCACCCGCCGGCCAAGGAGGAGGAGTTGGAGGAGGAGTCCCTCCTCCCAAACCGCCACCCTCCACCTATATAAGGAGGGGTAGGGCGCCCCCCTACCCCTCACACCCAAACCCTAGATCCTAGGCGCCACCACCCTCCAAGTGCTGCCGCCAACTAGAGCTTCTCCAAGTCGCCGAGTTGGGGCTTCTCCAAGCCCTAGGCGTCGGCTATACCACCTCCCCTTGGTGCCTCTAAACCGTAGATTGCCAAGTCCCTCTCTTACTCCACCATACTCGCTCCGGCTTAAGGCGAAGCCCTGCAAGATCTCCCCTCTACTTCCGACACCACGCCGTCGTGCTGCCGGAATCACGAGGAGAGTACTACAACCTCCGCTGCCTGCTGGAACAAGAGAGAGGAAGGTCTTCATCGAGTACCGAAAATGTGACCGACTACGGAAGCGCTGCCGGAACGCAGCGCCGGAAGGATCGTCTACGCGATCTTGAGATCGGAAGTGTACGACTACATCATCCACGAGAATCTGCTCTCGTTGACCGCTTTGGATCTTCGAGGGTTAGTACTCTATCGACTCGTTGCTGCAATCTAGTAGATAGATCTTGGCTTATGTGTGTTCATGCGATAGAAATTTTTTGTTTTCCATGCTACGAACCCCTACAGGTTTCGCATTATTTTGATCATTTTTGAATTTTTTATGCCCGTTTTAAACTATCGTCAAACTTTGTCGAACGACAGGCATGAAGATTCTTAGCTCGGGGCCGAGCCTCGCTAAACTTGCATTGGATCTTTGATAAAATAGCATATTGTGAACCTAAAAATGATTTTTGTAAAAAAACATGAGCATCGGATCATGTACCTGTAGTTCATATCTGACCCACTTCCTACCGATTCGGCAGGAATTTGTCTGTTTCACCAGAGGTGGACGGAAAGGTTTCGGATCCCCCTATTGGGACATTGTCCATATAAGGTGGTATAGTATTTTTGTAAAATGTGGTGGTACCATTTTGAATTAGCCATTTGGTGGTTGCTTCACAAAACCGTCCATTTTTTGTGCTCGGAAAATGGGAAATGGCTTTTTGGTGCGACGAAAAGGAAAACTTCCTCCTCCAACATTGTTCGACATCCCATGATACATGTGTATGCACAATATGGGCACATTATCACAAAATATGCCTTGATTCTAGCCATAACATTGGTCATTTGAACCGAAAGCCAAGAAACCTCGAATGAGATAGGTCATTTTGTGAAGGTTTTTTTGAGACATAATCAATATATCAAGTTTGATATTTTTTACTTATAACTATGTCACATAATATGACACCACGCGAAGGTTTCGCATTGTTTCGATCGTTTTTGAATTTTTTTATGCCCGTTTTAAACTATCGTCAAACTTTGTCGAACGGCGGGCATGAAGATTCTTAGCTCGGGGCCGAGCCTTGCTAAACTTGCATTGGATCTTTGATAAAATAGCATATTTTAAACCTAAAAATGATTTTTTGTAAAAAAACATGAGCATCGGATCATGTACCTGTAGTTCATATCTGACCCACTTCCTACCGATTCGGCAGGAATTTGCCTTTTTCACCAGAGGTGGACGAAAAGGTTTCGGATCCCCCTGTTGGGACATTGTCCATATAAGATGCTCTATTATTTTTGTAAAATGTGGTAGTAGTATTTTGAATGAGACATTTGGTGGTTGCTTCACAAAACCGTCCGTTTTTATGCTCGGAAAATGGAAAATGGCTTTTTGGTGCGACAAAAAGGAAAGCTTACTCCTGCAACATTGTTCGCCATCCTATTATGCACATGTATGCACAATATGGGCATATTATCACAAACTATGCCTTGATTCTAGCCATAACATTGGTCATTTGACCCGAAAGCCAAGGAACCTCGAATGAGATAGGTCATTTTGTGAAGGTTTCTTTGAGACATAATCAATATACCAAGTTTGATACTTTTCCTTCTAACTATGTCACATAATATAACATCACGTGAAGGTTTCGCATTGTTTCGATCATTTTTGAATTTTTTATGCATGTTTTAAACTATATATAATGTTTTATGTTTTACTTAATTTTTATTTACAAATTTGTAATATTTGAGTTTAGATAGATAGGTCTTATTTTGCTGCAAATTTTGATATATTATTTGTATTTTTCCGAATTAGAATAATTTAGTTATGATTTTTCAAAGTTTAATGAGATAAAATAAAAAATAGCTACGCCGAGGGCAGCCGTCGGCATAGCATAGGATATGCCGAGGGCAATTCTACGCCGACGGCTGCTTGGCAGGGCTGGCCTAGACGATAGCTACGCCGACGGCCCCGACGTTTGGCCGTCGACGTAGCGACCGGCCGTCGACGTAGCTTCCCATTCATGTAGTGAATCGGTTTTCAAGAACCCAAAACTATTCAAACTTGGATTGTGTTTGCTCTCTATAGAAACCGAAGGTGCTGCATACTCTACGAAATAGCTCGACAACACTACATCACAAGGTTGTGGTGGTAGAATCTTCTTTTCCGATGCCTCTTAATCTTAGTGTGCACTATACTAGATCTATATCGGCGCAACATCAATCAATGTATCGTTTCCGAAATAAGCTTACCCAACTTGTTGTGAGTCTTTCCTACTTTGGACATATATGCATGCTCTTTATACGACTTCCATGTGATGTGTGACAATTTAATTGGACACCCACCTCTCCTTTTGTGTATTCTATAGAGCAGATTTGCCATGTTCAATTTTTGTGTTGGTTTAACATTAGTACCGTGATTTCAATACAGTAGTTGCATCTATACCTCTATAAAAAAGGGTCGGAGTTTTACATTTAGCTATTGTGTCTACCAAAGGGATGATAGCAGGACTTGATATGTTGTGCTCATTGTCCATCATTATATATTCTGAAGTGAACTGTCACAACAATAAATTCATATAACCTGCTAGTGGCACACGTCGCCCCCCCCCCCCCCCCCCCCCCCCCCCGCTAGGCAAAATCTGACTACTGTTTATAGCTATTTGGCCCATTTATCAATAGAACTGAAGCCTATATTTCAACCCCCACCCCACCCCACCCACACACACACAACAAGATATTGGCCCAAGGTCCGCCACTGCTTCTACCCCTTGATCATGATCAATTCCGTTAGTTTGGTCATCCATCTTGAATTCTTTTGTTTAAAAACACACCACGTAATTTAATCGTGGTTCAGTTTCAAACTTCACAGCAATTGCAGCCTTTGTTGCCAGAGGGAGTAGCACGAGGAGAGATCTCGTTTTCTCTCTTGACTAAACATGATAGTAGCAAGACTTGACGCCAGTATGCTCACTATCCATCTTTATTGACTCTGAACCGAACTTTAACATTGATCAGACAACAAGTTCGAACATATACCATTGCTTGCCAGACTTAAAATTGTATTCAACGCACTAAACTGAAGAACGCGAGACGATATTGTACTGCTAGAGCAAGGCATGCATCAGCCATCAAGGTCGTCTGATCCCTCATTTGCTCGGGGGAGGGGGTGAAGGGGAAAGGACCGCACTCTCCATTGATGCACACTACAACGTCGGACTCTGCAAGAAAAACACAACCATCAGTTTCCGAGCGCATGAATAGAACTTCGTTTCAAGGAAATGAACAGTTTGGCAGCACTAACCACTGATCCCACGGGCTCTGTGGTAGACGGAGCCGGTCATCATGATCACCGCCAGGGCGGATCTAGGCTAATTCAAGGGTATGCAATGAATACCAATATCTATCTATTATATACTAAAAGTAATATAAGAGGTTGTACTAGAGGCGCTACGTTAATCCACATAGCCTTAAAGTATATAATCTGTTGATCTTAATCTTAACGGTTGAGATTAAAAGATAAAAGGTGTTACGTAAAACATAAAGATGTACACATAATAACTAGCATGTCACGTTGGTACAATAGGAAATTCATTGCCATAATCGGTCACGCAAGATTGCCACCAAACATATAAGCCGTATCCTCCCAGGAATATATTAGAAAGAAAAAAGAGACCCTTCAGCCATTTGTTTGAATATTATAATGCCGTAGTATCTGGACTGTTTGTAACACGTACCGATCAAAGAAAACAGAAAATCAATCACCATGATTCCTTTCTTGCTGGACTCTTCGTTTCTTTATTTGTTAAAATTTGGATGAACCTACATACTAAATAGTATTGAGATTTATCTAAATTTTGAAATCTGAGACATCTATTTTGGGACAGAGGAAGTAGTAGAAGCTAACTCCAAAATGGATCGTGCAATGAAAAAGAAACCGGAAAGCTCCATACGATGTGATAGTACCGTAGGCGTGTAAGTGCAGAAGTAAGACTTGGAATTTTTTCTTGGACAACTCGAGTTATACCAAGACATGGTGATAGCGGCAGGAAAATATTCTAGATGCTCTATATGTAAATTATAATCTGTACCAATATATCAATATCACCGAATATACCAAATAAAAAATTGTAAAATCTAAATAGACATCAAAAGGGTTTGAAAAAAAGTATTTTCTATGCATGCTGATTTTAGACTTCAAAGTTTAGGACCCTAATTGGTTGGATGCACAATGGTGCGCAGGGAAACAATCCTCACATCACACACCGTCTAAACACTACTCACAAACGACAACCGAGCTGCGAAAAACTTTATGAAGGTACAAGCCACGAGAACCACAAGTTCCATTAACTCTTGCAAACTAAAAATAAACAATTTAGACTAACCTTAAATATTATGTAAATATCGTATAGGAAGTTGAGTAGGATCCCAAGTCATTGGTTACACAGTGGTGTCAAATACACACTCCTCACAACATAAACCCAACGATTTTGCCGAGTTGTCGAGAAAAACGAAAGGATAAGACAACGATTAGGATGATAAGTATACTGCTATTATAATATTTAATTTGCATTTCTTCTCGCAAAAATTATGAGATAGATATGTGTTTTTCCACAGGAACGTATATATGATTTATCTTAGGTTTAGATTTATTTTTCACTAAAAAATCATTCTTCATAGGCATAGTTTCTAATTATACTACTTGGACAAAATGAAAAATGCATGGTATGCCTTATTTAGTTCTCACCACACATGCCACCAAAGATAATCTAATCCAATGGGTATATACACAATTGTGCCCCTACAAACATGCATATATTCGTAGAACATAGGTAGTATGAACAATTAAAATTATACTACATTCGTTCTGTGTTATACTCTATAGACAATTAAAATTATACTACATTCGTTCTGTGTTATAGAACATTTTGGAAAACTAAATTAGTTTTCCGAAACATTCTATTATATGGAACATAGGTAGTATGAAATTTTTGACGAGAGATACATTAATAGACGTGGCTGATTAGAGATTAGGAATAAATGCATCGATGGAGGAGTATGTGGAGTAGCGCAGAATTATATGGAATCTATGGCTTGAGGACGTGGATGTCACTAAAATTTCATTACTATTTTCTATTAAAGATGGATCTAATCATATATGCACACAAGAATCCTGGTATGTAACTTTCTGCAAGGGGGTAACATGGGACTATATAGGCATGTGCATTTTGACCATAGGCATATAGCCTGAGCTTGTGAAAATGATTTAACAATGGTAGGTTCACACGATGTTGTCACAACTACAGTTCTAACTATATAAATAGTTAGTGAAGAGAATTGGTATCATTGCATTCCTATGAAAGGATGTTTGTGTGATTCTGGAAGAGTTGGAATAAATATGCTCAAGAAATATCCATGGATAATAAATTAATCGTTAGAACTTCCGGCATAATAAAGAGGATGCCCTCGCATTTGAGAGGGCCACAATGCTAGTTATATATTAAAAGCAATATAAGATTGTTTTTTAAGGCATCTGGTTGATCCACATCACCCAAATTATATTAACCGTTAGATCTTTAATTTACGCATATGATCTAATTAGTTTTCACGTACCTAACTTATAAAACGTACACATAGGATCTAATTAGTTTTTCAGGTACCTAACCTATAAAACGTACCCATAGGATCTAATTGGTTTTCCATGTATACCTAGCTTATAAAACGTACACGGCTGCTGCCCTAGGAATATGTCTGCCGCCATGGCCATGGCCTTGCGCAGGCCGTCCGCCCTCCCAGGTGTTCCCAACGACGTGGTACGCAGAACCAGTAGAAACTAGCAACCTTGCCGCCACCCAACCTTTCCCCATTTTCCCTAACAGTTGTCCCGGCGACATGATATGCCGTGCCATTAGCAACTTTGTCATGGCCCATCCTTTACTCGATTTACCAGACGGGCTACTGATCATCTCCATTATTGGTACGTGTTCACAATCAAATTTGGGGCAAGGAGAATCTATCCGATTGCAACCTTTGCAGCCTTGATGTTGAGACGCACAACTACTCAGAGATAATATAAACACTACTCCCTTCGTCCCAAAATAAATGTCTCAAATTTGATAAAATTTAGATGAATCTAAACACTATTTAGTATATACTCCCTCCGTTTGGAAATATAAGATGTTTTAGGTTTGTGAATGAGATGTATCTAGACACCTTTTAGTGTCTAGATTTATTTAATCTATACACTAAAAGATGTCTACATACATCTCCTTTCCAAACCTAAAACATCTTATATTTCTAAACGGAGGGAGTAGATTCATCCAAAATTTGAAAAACTTAAGACATCTATTCTTGGACAGAGGGAGTATTTTTTTCTAGTTTGATCAATTACTACTTCACTGACTACCAAGCATGCAGCCTGAGCACTAGCTCTCACATTGGGCGAGTCTGAACTTTGCTAGACCTTTGATTGTGTGTATCTTACTTTGGTAATTTTTGCACTCTTCGGCCACTACTGCATGGGGCGGCCAGGTTTCTTGCAAAAATAGCTTTGATTTATTATGTTGCCGGAGGGCTATTCATCGATCAGTCATGTATGCAAGAAAAAGGAACACGATCAAACTAGCATGCACTTCTAAGTTTAAATTTAAACCAGGTGCTATGTCATGTCGTCAGATCTGAAACTTTTCTGTTCTTAGTATGCGTATAGTTATTGTCGATATTTAAATACTACCACACGTTCAGATCTAAATCTAGTTTTTTGGTCAGGCCTACTGTGTTGTTCTCCTAATTGCGCACCAGCTTCTGTTGATGCCTACCTAATAGCTCTCCTATGTACCATCTGTATTTCTAATACAGTTGAGTTGTTGACTCTAATTAGCACTTCGAGCTTCTGTTTTGGCAAGCATAGCAGAAATACCACCATACGAGCGTATCTGCCACATGAATCAGGATAGGAGATTAGTGACCGGTCATTTCCTGCAAATACTTTAGTAGTGTTGTCCCTACTAATATTTTGAATAAGATATTGCGCATATTATTTTCCAGTGGCATGGAGTATGGAAATCCACGGGAAGCACATGAGTTGAATTTCTAAAAACATGTTTCCTTGTGTTTCCTAGGGGAAGTTTAGATTATTTGATGGATTCTGAGTGGAAGTAAAGTGTGGATCGTTGTTTGATGGATTATTTAAATCTTTGTATCATCATCTATTCTTGCTAACATGAGCTATTTTATGATCTCAACCATTTGTTCGGATGAGGAGTGCCATCAAGGTAAATCATGTTTATTTATGGTTTGCACATACTAAGAAAGAAGCATTCTTAAAAATATTGTAGTATTTTGTATAAAATGCAGTTGTATAAGCATACTTGCATGCCGTCTATTTACAAAGTACAATTTTCTTGATATATGCCTTTGATTGTAAGTAAATAAAGCTCTACAGGGTGATGATAAAATATATACAATTGATCTTACTTTCACCAGAGAAAACATTCAAATGAAATTACATTGCAGATGTAAATGTAATTTATAGGTTCATTTCTTACAACCGATATGTTATTTTCTTAGCAATGTAGTCTATATATATAAATAATAATTATGAATTTAATTATCAAAGTTTAGCTTTGCATGTTTTGCATCGTTTATTTGAATGAAATTTGCTAATTGATCATGGTTCATATATTCTCATCGAACAACTTCGGTCAAATTGGTTTATTTAATTATGACTTATATTTTGAGCATGCAATGCATGTCATTGTTGACCATATAACTACAAAAAAAATTACTGCTATTTGTCCTTCTCTCTAATATTCCAGATTATATGGAACAATTTTTTACATAGGAGACTCGTAGAAAACAAGTAAGTTATTATGCAGAGCTATATATGGATGTTGGATTACACAATTGCATAGCGTGAGAATCTATCAAGGTAATATTTACATATTCCAATGGGAAACACATGGATGCCCATATACGACATGTATGGATGTAGAAGAAACCAATCAAGGTGCACTCAGAAGTCAGAAGGTATTTTCTTGGCAGATTTATTTATCGTGTATCTGTAAAAGCCTTAGAAGTACAAAGAAAATATGTTGATTTTACTTTGAAAAATGTAGTTCGTGGATTTAATTTAGAATTAATGAAAGAGAAAATAAATTTTATATAGTTATTTATATAAAGGGAACCATGAAGAACACATAGTGTAAACTAGACAACGGTGTGCTGCATAGTTAGAGATCCTTAACAAAACATACAATAAAAGGTGGACTTATGTGCACATATTATCCAATGTACAATCTTTGGTTGGAGGATGTGAAAGAAACTCACGCGTTTGGCCCAACAAACTAGCTGCTTTTTGTAATTATGTGGATAGAATTGTTCTCCTTTTGCTTGATATATTTTTGCGGTTTCTAAGGTTATGAATTACTTACCTGATATTAGCATGGAAAACTCTGGGAGGGTACCAAACATGTCAGATGGTTCAATGTGGTATTGTACTTTGTCAACCTTATTTCTACATCAAGAATTTGATGGTGTGGACATCGTGTTGTCTAGAGTTTTTTCCATGTTGGATATTTCCTTCCTATAATAATTCTTTTATTGAGGTATAAACTTTTGGACCCTTTTTAATGGTTCATTTAAGTAAATATTTTTATACTTATAGGAGAAATCATGCAATATAAGTTTTGGGTGTACTAATATCTACTATGAAAATTAATATTTACACTTGCACGACCTCCACAATAGTTTCCAAGTAAAAAAGATGTAGATTTATCTTTGAATTGGCCTATGAGGCAATGACCATTTCATGGATGTGATGTATTTGAATGAAATTCGATACTCGGGCATCAAACTTCCACTCAACAATATACTCATGTATTTGCAACTGACAATGGAAATAATTCACTTGCCCTTTCCAACATATACATTTTTAATACCATATAAGAAAACTAGAATATTAGCATGAGAAGATTTTAATACCATATTTGGATTATAAAAATACACTTGGTCTTCTGCAATCTTTGACTATGATGGTCAAACCAAGATCCAACAAAAGATGTGTCCATAGGTTATGTTTGTCGTTTTGTAATTAGGAAAAATGATGATGATACAACAAGAGTATCAATTCCAACATGCTTGATTGTTCTAAGATGAATTAACCAATAAGTTTCTGTATTTTTTATCAACAAAGGAAATCTATAATTTGAACATATAGAAATTTCAAACTGATTTTGCAAAAAATCTTTCAAAAGTTTTCTACTGAGATGGTTCAGCATATGATTAGAAATCATAAGAATTTATTTTCAATTTTATCACACAGTTCAAACAAAAAGCTTATGTTGGTCTAATACTTTGGAAAGATATGTTGGACTCATGAATTTGTATGTATTTTTCAAGGTGTAACTATTCTCTTCTGTCTTATATGGTTTATAATCTTTTAAGAATTTTATGGACATGGCATTGGAAATGTAGTTTTGATTATTTATGTGCCCTTTTAATCATCTTCTATTTTTTACTTAAAATATTTTGATCCAATCAAATACTATGATGATGCTACTGAGATGTCAACAACCGATATTATAGAATCCGGTGGTGCCATTAGATTTAAAAAGGTGATTTAGTGAGGACATGTAGTAAACTCTCAAACCAAGTTGGCATAGTCATGTTATTACAACTAATACATCAAGGGAATTTAAGAGTTTGAGATTGTAGGAGAGTGAAAATAAACCAGTTATAAGCAATGTTCAAGAATATGGAGAGATATTGTTTTTGGGAGTTCATAATATCATTCGTCCATAAACTAAAAACTCATCTTATGTTTTTTGCGCCATTAATATAATAATATTGTGTTGAAATACATATTTTAAATGTTTATTGAAATGTAAATTTATTTTTTGAAAATGTTCAATTCATTCAAAATGTTGCCCTCGCATTTGCGAGGGCCACCTGGCTAGTTTTTGGCAAAATAAAACCAGCCTATAAGCTCATATACACATGTATATGTGTATTGGCTACCTTTTTATGTGTAGAACACTGCTAAAATGGAAACATACAGACATTCCCAGCCGTCACACGACGCGTGCTCCCTACCTGGGCCTGACTTCACATTGTGCTGCTGGCGCTACTAATTTTCTCAAAAAGTCCGGCACAGATGCCTAGAAAGAGGTTTTTTTGTTGACAGCCTAGAACGAACAGTTAATTTCTCATTTTCTTATTATCTCCAGCTAAGAATGGATAATCATTGTTTTGTACTGGTCAATTCATTGTAGAAACATTTTTATGTTTAACATTTGACTGATATGTATTGTATATTTGTATGTGCAAAAAATGATGAGTTAAATTCTATGTTTCTTCACCCATAGTTTTTCTTGTATTTTTTTCATTGTTGTCACTGTGTAACTAAATAACATTGTTAGTACTATGAAATATTTGTAGTTTTATTGATGATATTCTTGAAAAAAAGTTCTGTAACTTCGCATACCCATTAAGTAAATCCTGGCTCCGCCACTGATCACCGCAGAGACGATGAACATGGAGATTTGGATGAGCACCAAGAAACTGACAACTTGGGTGAACAAAGCCATGCGTGATTGTTTCTTACTTCGGTTAGTCAAGGATAGCGTTAAAGTTTCTATGGTTAAAAATGACGGTTGAAATGATGAGCAACCAGACCCGTTTATTTGTGCGGCTAGATTTTTTATGCAATGACATCACCTTTTGGTTAGTCAAAAACTTGTGAATGGGAACCTGGAAATTTCTCTTTAGTCAAGGATGGTGAGTAGTGACTAGTCAAATAGTGAGTTGTTTTTAGATTAACTTAGTTTAGAAAAATACAATGATAACGGTGCTAGCAATATAAATTACACACGAGAAACTAGATATACACTAGACGGGTTCACACACTTCGCTACGACGTCTTCCCTGCGTTGCTCCATTCGTTGTGGTGTGTGGTGTGCCATGCCGTCGGTATTCTATTCGTCTATTGCAGAAACTCAGTTTTTATTTTGTGCGAGGGGTCGTTTTAGTGGGCAAGATAGGTTGGCAGTCTTAGTCATCGTTTGGCTGTGGTGAATGGCAACCACAAAAAACTACTTTACCAACATGCCTGAAGCCAATAACTTTGTATAAAGAGTGAAGAACCTATCTCTATATTGTAATGACTATGATATTGTATTATGTAAAATATATAGGAACAAACAATTCAAGACATTTATGTTCCTATATACAATATATTTTAGGATGCGAGCAAATTCTATAAGAAAATATGAATTATTAAGAGCATAGGTGAACTTACAATGTAATCTCCTTCATATTCAGCGAATGTTTGATAATTCGCTTCAAGCATGGTGCTAGTGTGATCTGATATTGACTCATGACATGCATGCAAAATCACATGACAAAATTGCATGCACAAGAAATACCAGAAGATATATTCAAGAAATGATAGATGATATAATAAAGATAGCTTGGTCTGCAAATAATAAACTCGCATCCAACCTCAAGCATTCAATTTGGTAGAATATAGAGGTGATTTTTTTATTCATTCAAGATCAGTAAAGTAGATAGTGTCACCATGAACTTGCAAACCAAAAACCTCTACAGCCTTAGCAGTAGTGCCCAACAAAGTTTTTCCTAAATCTAACACCAACTCCTTGTGGGAGAATTTATCCAAAAGACCAAAGTTAGATTTCTGTCTATACTTACTACCCCACATCAGATTCATAGCAAAAAAGAGACAGGAATCACAAATAACATACACTAACAGAAATAAACTTTACATGCATACGCACTCTCGCACACACTGATGCTTCTTAGAACGCAAATAAAAGCTAATATGGCATGTAACTCTCAAATACGAATGGGTATATCCTAAAATTGGCATCATCATCATGCACCTGCAGCAAACCAACGGTGATATCAATTACTAAGATGCAATGATGGCTACTGATGTTTCAGAAAGGATCAAGGGGGACTTTTCATTGGTGCTGTAATATACTTGTATTCAACTGGGCGAGATAGCTGAGCAATATACCCTGAGCGCTATTGGCACCTCTGGTAATCACGAGTGGAACCTCAATTGTATGTGCCATTATGGAGAGCTTGAATAATAGTAAACAATGAGCTCGTGATATACCTCCTTCTCGAGCTGCCGCCACCCTGTTCATGCATCATATATGAATTAGAAGGTTGCATGGCACTTTCTAATGCATGGATGTGTGACTCGATAATCATATTCTTAGATTAGGGTCAGTTGTACATCAATAAATTAGATGTGCATAGCTATCCACATTCTACCTCGATTGACATAAGGTGTTTTGCTTTTTCTGTGATAGATTGTTTTGGAAGTCCAATTCCACATCTACGCATAGCCTAGCATTAGGATATCAAATTAATCTGAATAGAAGAACAAAATCTACAGCAAAAGCATGCATTTTTTTAGTGACCCACTGTCCGCAATCCTGCAAATATCATACCTAAAAGTGAAGTTTAGGAACCCCGGGTGTAACTAAAATAATCTAAATTTACAATGTCCATGGATTATGATAATTTAATTTTTGTACATGGAGAAAGGAGCTATGACCCCCATTTAAAAATAGACCTCAGGAACAATTCAAAGAATGTCTACCTCCTTGAAGATAATTGACATGGGTATGTCCTACGGGTGCTTGATGTTAGTCTACCCGGTACAGCTATGAAACTCTTTGAGGAGATACTCTTCTCTCGCAATAGCCCGCTCTGTCTTGGACTTCCAAACATCCGCATGGCCACGGATAACAAGGATATCCTTCTCCAAGCTTCGGATGCGGTCACGCAATAACGGCAACTATGATGCCTCACTCGTTTCTGGACGGGCAACAACCAAGGCAACTGACGAAGCACTGGATCAACACTCAAAGGGCTCTAAAAGACGCACAAATGAAAAAGTATAAGGATAAGAGGAACTGATATTAGTACAATAAGAGGCATATATACACATTTAAATAACCATTGTGTGGTACAGTCAATAGTCATCGAGTACAAGACATTACATGTGCGGCAGAAAAAGAAAACGTCAAACTACAACAGCAACTACAAAGCAGAAGGACCCTAAGGAGCAACCGCATCCTGAGCAACTTTGGACTCCGAGGCTCTCGCCTTGACCACCCATCGCTGCTCTAACACATATGTGGCTAGAAGATCAATGAGGCGACGACCATGAGGCGAAGGAGGCAAAATCTACCTCAGTGCCATCTGTTGCCACTGGCATCTTGGAGGTGACCTGGCTTAGGTTCGGCTGCACGCCAGATGCCATCGCCATTGCCAGGCCAAGGGTAGCGCCCTTCTGGATATTTTGATAATGTACAGGCGCAACACCCGTCAAGGCATTTGCCAAGGAGTCGACATCGTCAAGGGCAACGCCCTTACGAAAGATATCTTGGTAGAAGCGGCCGAGGACCTCCTTAGCCTTACCCAGCGTCTCGACGGTAGAGCTGCAATGATCCTCAACCGCTGCAACCACATCCACGATGGGGTCCCCATTATCCAAGAAATTGCGATCAAATGCAATGCCAGTGGCATCTGCAGATGCATCAAAGACGGTTCGGGTCAAACGAAAGAAACGCACCAAAAAAACTTAGGAAAACAAAGAGTATGGTGACTCACGAGACAATGCCTTGGTAGCCGCCATAAGATCCTCTGTCATCACCTTCTCCCGAGATGCAGTGGCAGCTGCAAGTTGTTCCTCGCGCTCCCGGGCCTCCTGCTTACATGGCTCAAGGGCCTTCGCAGCATCTTTCACCTTGGTTTCTGATACGTCGGAAACGTATCTATAATTTTTATGCTCCATGCTTATTTAGTATCTACTTTGCTTTGCTTTGTCTACACTTTAAGGCGTTTTTATCTGTTTTCTGGAACTAACCTATTCACAAGTTACTGTTGGAGATATGCCCAAGAGGCAATAATAAAGTGGTTATTATCATATCTTCATACTTATGATAAATGTTTACATACCATGCTATAATTATATTGACAGGAAACATTAATACTTGTGTGATTTGTAAACATAAAAGAGTCCCTAGTAAAGCCTCTTGTTAAACTAGCGTGTTGGTTAATATATGATCATGGTTTCCTGATCATGAACATAGAGATGTTATTAACAACAGGGTCATATCATTAGGAGAATGATGTGATGGACATACTCCTATAGTTAAGCGTAACATAAAGATCAAGTCATTTAATATAGTTCATTTGCTATAAGATTTCTGATACATAGTAACCTAATTCCTTCGACCATGAGATCATGCTTATCACCATCACCGGAAGGATGCTTTGATGACATCAAACACCACACCGTAACTGGGTGGCTATAAAGATGGCATTGAGTGTTCGGAAAGTATGGGTTGAGACACATGGATCAAGAGTGGTATTTGTCCATCCATATGACGGATAGATATACTCTGGGCCCTCTCGGTTATTGATCGGAGAAGTGTCTCGATCACGTCCGCATCACGAACCGTAGGGAGACACAATTAAGGATTCGATGTTGTTGAGTAGTTATGGAATGATGAGTAAGAGAACGAATGTTGTTCGGAGTCTCGGATGGGATCCGGAATATCACGAGGAGATCTGGAATGGTCCGGGGAATAAGATTCATATAAGGAAAGTCCTGTTTCGGAGTTGGGGAATGATTCCGGTGTTTTCATCGGGAATGTTCTAGAAGGGTCCAGAAGGTCCGGCACTCCGGAGGGGAAGGGTACATGCATATGTCATAACAAGTTGGAATGATTGCATCATGTACTAGGTATCATGGCTGGGAAAAATAAAGGGATAAATCAAATCCTAGTTTGAAAAGTCAAACGCCAATTTGAAAAGTCAAACGGCAAGTTTGCTTGGTGGAGGGAGAGTAGGAAACCTACTTAGGGAGGAAGTCCTATTCCCTCCACCCGCCGGCCAAGGAGGAGGAGTTGGAGGATGAATCCCTCCTCCCAACCGCGCCTCCCTCCCACCTATAAAAGAAGGGGTAGGGGTGCCCCCTCTTCTCTACACCCAACACACCCAAACCCTAGCCCCAAGTCGCCGGCCACCTCCTGCTGCCGCCGCCTAGGGCCTCCTCTAACTCGGCGAGTTAGGGTTTCCCCAAACCCTAGCCACCGGCCAAGCCCTCCCCTTGGTTCCCTCTAAACCCTAGATCACCAAGGCCTCTCTCATACTCCACCATACTCGCTCCGGCTTAAGGCGAAGCCCTGCGAGATCTCCCCTCTACTTCCGACACCACGCCGTCGTGCTGCCGGAATCACGAGGAGAGTGCTACAACCTCCGCTGCCTGCTGGAACAAGGGAGAGGAAGGTATTCATCGAGTACCGAACGTGTGACCGACTGCGGAAGCGCTGCCGGAACGCAGCGCCGAAAGGACCGTCTACGCGATCTTGAGATCGGAAGTGTACGACTACACCACCCACGAGAATCTGCTCTCGTTAACCGCTTTGGATCTTCGAGGGTTAGTATTCTATCAACTCGTTGCTACAATCTAGTAGATAGATATTGGCTTGATCATAGATTAGATCTTGATTGTGTGTTCATGCGGTAGAAAATTTTTGTTTTCCATGCTACGAACCCCTATAGTGGTACCAGAGCCGTGTCTATATGTAGATCTATTGCACGGGTAGAACACAATGGTCATTATGGGCGTTGATGCTTTTGTTGTCGATTGCTTCTTGTGTACTTTGCATCTTGCGGGATGGTGGGATGAAGCGGCCCGGGCTAACCTTACATGACATCGTTCATGAGACTTGCTCCACGCTTGACATGCAACTTGTATTGCATAAGTGGCTTTGCGGGTGCCTGTTTCTCCCAACATAGTTAAGATTCAAATTACAGTGGGTGATTGACAATACTAGTATCAATGTTGTGGTTCTTGTTCGTAAGTTAGAACGACACTTATTGAAAGCCCCAAACCATGTAAAACATGCAAAGAAAATTAGAGGCGTCTAACTTTGTTTTGAAGGGGTGTGCTGTGATGTGATATGGCCATGATTGTGATTATATATGATGTATGCAATGTTCCTTATTTTAAGTTGGCAACCAGCAGGAGCCATATGGTTGTCTTTTAAATTCCGTTAAGACTTGCATGTCTATTCAAAGAAGTTGTAATAGTTGATGCTAGTGGACGGAAACCATGAAGCGGCGCCATTGACCTTGACGCCACACCAGTGATGATGGAGATCATGTTCGTGCTTGAAGATGGAGATCGGAAGCACAATAAGAAAGGCCATATCATATCACATATTATGAATTGCATGTGATGTTAATCCTTTTATGCATCTTGTATTGCTTAGTTCACGACGGTAGCATTATAAGATGATACATCAAGCACAAAATTTCAAGTTTTAAAGTGTTCGTCCTTAGTAAGCACCGTTGCTAAAGCTCGTTGTTTCGAAGCACCACGTGATGATCGGGTGTGTTAGATTCTGCGAGTGTATACAACGTGAGCAAGCCAGATTTGCTCATGCAGAAGCTAAGGTTTGATCTTGACGAGCCTAGCATGTACAGACATGGTCTCGGAACATGGATCACCGAAAGGTAAAGCATGAGTCATATAATTGATATGATGAACATGTTGATTGTTCGCCATTGAAGCTATATCAACTCTCGTGATGATCGGTTTTGATGTGGTGAATTTGGTTCGTGTGATCACTAAAACAATGTGAGGGATATTGTTTTGAGTGGCAGTTCAACAACAATATGATTAAAAGTTGAACACTATTTATCATAAATTAAATCAAAGTGAATTTGCATAGTTGTTGTATGTGGCATCCCGCAAAACCACTACTAGATAATCGCGTTGTTTTTGTGCATTGCATCATCATGACCGCGTGCTCATGTCATCATACCACATTGCATTTGAGCATCGTCATCATCATGCATATTATTTTACTTGAAACTAGGTTGCGAAAGTCTACTGTTTTCTGAAACTAGCCCTCCTTTTATTTCAAATTAAACCCCGGAAGCTTCCGGATATTTTGTTTGTCTAAAAACTATTTACAAAAGTTTATTGCAAATTAAATAAAAGTTAGATTATTTTTAGTGGGGGCAGCCAGACCGGGACGATCCGACCCAGTCGGCCACCCCCAGTACAATCGGTCCACCTAAAATCCTTTTATACCTAGACCTAATCTACCACCCCTCCAGCCACATCACCCCCTCCTATCGCGAGACGCCACCTCACCTGGCCCTATCCTCCCTCCAACCAGAGCCTGCCACTTCACCCCCACCCGCCAGCACACCCAGGCACACCCACACCACCTGGGGCGATTTCCACCCCACCCGGACCAACCGGCAGCCTGGCCCCACCCTGACCCGCGCGTCAGGCCCCACCCCAACACCGACACCCGCCCGTCCTCGCGTCTTTCTCTCCCACCCCGACGCTCCTCTCTCTCCCCTCTTCCTCCCCTCCGGCGCTCTGCTCGCTCCCTCCTCGCTCACCCTCTCCTCAACCGCCGCTGCCCCGGAGCTCCCCCTCGCCAGCGACCCCGGACGCCGCCTTCGCCCTCGCCCCCCTCCACTGCCGTTCCCGCTCAGCCTCGCCCGCGCTCGCCCCGCCTCCGTCGACCCGGGGCCCGCGCCGTCTCCGGTGCTCCCCGCCCCCTCCAGTTCCGCCTCCGCCGGCCTCAGGTCCTCCGGCGACGCCGCGTCCCCGCCAGAGCTCGCCCCGCCGGCCGCCTGCGAGCTCCCCGTCGGCCGCCGTCCTCGTCCGCTGGGCCGCCTCCCTCTGCGCCTTCCTGTACCGCGTCGGCCCTCTCTGTCCGCAGGCGCGGCCTGCAGCAGCTCGCCGGCCTCCCCTCCCGCGGCCCCACGCCCTCTTCCTCCAGCGCGTCGGCCGCCCGCGACCTCCCCGAGCGCCGCCGTCCTCTGTGTCCCAGCATCGCCGAGGTCCCTGCAGAGCCGCTGCCCTGTTCTAGCTGTGCTTCTCTAGGTTGCAGGTAGTGTCCATCGTGAGTTCCTCCCAGAGTTGTGTGCCCCTGTGGCCCTCTAAAGGTTGTAGTACTGTCACCAAGAACGACAGATGCCAAGATAGTGGGAGGTCGGACAAGGGATACTCTGGTTCGGTGCGACCTAAGACCATCGGCTAACGATCCACGAACATCACCGACCACAAGATCTTCAACATGGCCCCCGATGACAAGATTGATTCTGTCAAGTACCCGCAAGATCTTCTAGAGTCACTGCCGCTCGAAGGCCATCGACACAAGTTCCAGTTCACGAAACAACAAGTACTCCGACATGGAACCCTGAAGACCCCGTTGTCGAGCCCCAAGTTCGCCACCCATGATCAGGATGATACCCCAAGATCGCCTTCCCGGAATTTGATGCCTCGATCCTGCGGGCCCGAAGACCACGGATGCGACAAGGTCTACCTCACGGAACACCGAGAACTTCCCCCCTGAACGCCAAGGTCGCCGACACGGATGCGCCAAGTACTTCCTCGAGGACGCCAAGTTCTTCACCCGGACATCGAGACCCTGGACGACAAGTCCTCCTTCCCGGAAGCATTGACGCTCGTGCGACAAGATCTACTACCCCGATCCGAAGACCCTAATCCTGGAGTCCGAGAACGATCCGTCGAACCCTGAACCCTGAGACCGACCTCGAACCCCGTCGAACCCTAACCAAGATCTTCGACCCCGATGTGTGACCCCTTTTCTCTAGCCCTATTTTATAAATGAAATAACAACTTGTTGCATATTAATTGTTCATCTCGCATGCATTTTGTGTGGTTGGGGGCCTTATGCCGATTCACCTTATAATTAAATATGGGGCCCATATGCGGGCAAATCTAGTCTAATATCGGCCCCATTTAAATTTGTGTAGCGAACCGGTGATATATTTTGCCATGTTAAGACAACATTTAATTGCGGGGTAGTTTAATAACTTGAACCATATGATTAAATGTCGGGACCCCGGTTCCGCTTAATATTGCCTAATTGCATCGCACCTTTGCCATGCCATACATCATTCATGCATCATGCCCGATCTTTCGCCGTAGTATTAAATATTGCATCCGGTGTTCCTTCTACTGATTTGCTTCTTCGCGGATAAGGCCGTTGAGTTGATGTGAGCTTCGACCCGATCTTCGGTTGAACCTTCGGCAATGTTTTCAGGCGAGCATCCCCCCTTTCTACCTATCTTACTTTTATAGTATTTATTCCCTCCTGTTGATCTATTGCTATCTGTGTTGCGATGCTCTAGTTTTTCGTACCCGTGATATCCCTTGCAGCCATATAATGCCTTGGACACATCCTATTACCTGTTGTTTGGTAGATAGTTGGACTTGCGCGTCGTAGTCGCTTGCTCAAGTGCTGTTGCGTGTCATCAAGTACCACAGTTGTTGGAGCATTGCCACATGTTTGATGTTGGAGATGGTCATGGCTTTACTTTTTGTTCACTTTAATTACTGCTTAACAACTAAAATTGAAGTAAGTAAGCAGAGGCACATGTGGGCAATAGATGTTATTTGGTTGTTAACCGTCCACTTGTGTCCCGTAGGACCCCGAGTGCTTGATACATGTTCCTTGATTTATCGCGCTATCCACATCCGGGAGGATTATGGGACCCCGTTGAGCCAGAGCTTGATTCTTATTTCTTGGGTCCACAAACTAGTTTGAGGTTTTATTTACTATCCTGTACTTATGCCATGATACTGCTTTAATTACGATTGTGCGAGGAGCACACTGTACTGTTTAGGTAAGCGGAATGTTTTCGCGGTATCGACAAGCCCAGTTTTGGGTTCCCAGTCGTTTACAGCCATTGTCGCAAACCTTGAGTCTGTCTCGGAGTCAGCTGGCTTCGGTGCGGGTCTACTCAATGGGGTGGCCCCCTGAAATAATTCTGAATCCTGTGATTGCTTTGTCGTGAAGGCCTCGTTGGGTTTTGATTTGGTTTTTCCGAGGTTGATCGAGCGTGTGTTGCTATTGGTGCACCCCGGCCGGGTAAAACTTTCTGAAAGCCGTGTCCGCGGTTATGGACGACTTGGAGCACAATATCTCGATCATAGACAACTATAACTAAAGTAGTGCTATAAATTTGACTTTATAATGACTAGTAATCAGCTCCACTATAATGGAATGGCTAAATAATACTGCCCACAATTGCTTGTTTGGAGTGTCGCTTGCGACCATTGTACCTGACTAGTAAGTATTGCAACTATAACGGAATGGCTAAATAAAAGTACCAACAACTGCTGGGTTTTGGGTTATCTCATGCTAATTGTATCTGACTAGTAAGTGTTGCAACTACAACGGAGTGGTTAACTAAAATGGCACACTGCTTATTTTATCAGGATGATTATCTATACCTGACTAGTAATTACTGCAACGATAACTGAATAAATAAAACTGCCAACGGTGTGAGTTCCTCGGTTGACTTCCTCGTTTGGTCTCGAGGGGAAACACCAGGATGGGTTTGTTTGGTGGTAGTATCAGGTTGGTCTCGAATAGGTCTTTCTTATCCCTCTCTGATAGCCGACAGTTGTTTCGAGTCTCTATAGGTTGTTTAGTGCATGCTGCCGCTGCCGCTTCAGTCCACCATACCTATGTAGGCGAGGACCGCCGAATTCTAGCCTCGCCGTGTACTGGCCTCAGTACTGACGCTCCTCTTTTTCCTTTGCCCTTTGTCGGCACCCCTTTTGTGTAAGCAGGTTTTGAGATCGACGTCGTTAGCAGGGTTACCCTTCCGGCTTGGCCTGGGCAGGGTTATGGACGCCATTGGTTATTCTTCAGGGCTCTTAGCCCCATTTGCATCTTGTCCGTAGTCGGACGCTCTATCGTTTTCAAGGTGATTTGGATCTTTGTATATTATATCTGTATTCTTGACTCATGGAGTCGCTGTTATATATATATATATATATATATATATATATATATATATATATATATATATATATATATATATATATATATATATATATGTTCTGTGGGTCCCATCGAGGACTGTTGTGTAATGTTATTACTTCGTTTTCCACCCGCACGAAAGTGCCTGGTGGGCACCTTTGAATCGTTTCTATGCGGGTTTGGCGGGTTTCGCTAAAACTTGCATAGGTCCGATTCTGAGGGTGTTACATTGTAGTCATTGGCATCCGTTTACCACCTTGCGCTTAGTTATAATTGAGATGATAGAACTATAGAATTCTGGTTAGTTACTTTACTAACTGGTATCGTATTGTTTTGAAGTGTTAATCTAAAGTTTAAAATTCACATTGCAAACTTTCAGTAAGTTTCGATTACTCCGTGAAATTTAATAGTTGGTATTAAATCAAGAGTAACAATTCTAGTGTTAGTATATAAGTATCATGTTTATCTTCATGATTCTTGATATTCAAAGGATTGTCTTAATATCAAGGTTATCTAGGATCTGAAAGAGTTGTTTCAGAAACCATGATGTGTGGAAGATATTGTGATATCTGAAACAAAGTTTTGGTTGCAACATGATAGAGTATAATATGGCAAAAGTCATGTTCTCATATTTGATGAGAATTTGCAAAAAGGTTGGAGACACTAGTTGTCCTAAACCTCCAAAAGGTTTTGGAGAGCAACATTATACTCGTGATTCACCGTTATAAGCTAAAAGTAGCTTGATCATGGATGATTCTATGATAAGGGTGAATATTTGATATAGGTAAAATGTTTACTACACCAAGAGATTACTAAAGAAAGGAATTTGAAAGAACACCAAACATTTGATGATGGTAATCTACTTCAAAGTGCAAGTCCAAATACATTGGTATTTAACTATACACGCTTTGGACTATGTGTCATGTGTATGGCTCCACTATTGATGTTGATAGATTCTGTCAAACAGAAAAAGAAATACTGAAAGAGAATCTCATAAATATATGGCAGAAAAGAAAAGACTAGAATTGTTCAGTTTAGGTATATAAAGGATATACGTGTTATGGCTATATTCTTTGCTTGTTAAACAATGTGGTTCTTAAGTATTTGATACTGAATTTTTTGGTATGAATCGTCATACGAAACAACAGAATTCATGAACTACAATGGCCTAAGTAACTAGCAAAAGAATATGTGATGATGTTCATCGAGAACAAATAAAGGGTTATTGTGTTGCTCGTTAAAAGCTTGCCTTCAAGATTTGTTTTATTAGGTATTATGAGATCAAAAGGGTTGTTCAAATAATTGCCGTAATCCATAAAAGATGGATGATTTACAAATCTCGTTGGAGAAATCGCATCCATAAAACTAGTGGTAAAAATGTCGAAAGACAAATTGATTAAAAGATCACTTAGAAAGTGACATCGCCGTTTAAATTATATTGGAAAGAAAACATGAAGAAACTCCATGTGGATGGAATTTTGGAGTCTTTTGATTTTTGATCAAATGATGCTTATGAAACTTTCCTAGAGATAATTAAAACTTCGTTCATAGGCCAAAAGGGAACGAATGACTAGCTTATTGGAACTTGTACATATTTTTGTATGAAGTCCATTATGTGTAGTCAAGAGCGATGGATTTCAACTTCATATGCTTCCTCCGAAAATTTGAGTGAATATATGAATATTTACTTAATAAGGATGAAGTATGAAACATTTGAAAAGTTCAAAGACTTTCAAGATGAAGTGCAAAATCATTGTAACAAGAATATAAATAGTTTATGATAAGATCATAAAAGAAGATATTTGAGTTACAAGTTTAGCATAATACCTAAGATTTAAGGAATCGTTCCGTGGATTTGCATTTTTCGAAACACCATAAGAGTGTGGAGCATTCGAGATTTGTAATTAAACCTTGTTTGACATGGTAAGATCAAAGGTGTAATCCATAAAACTGCCATTATATTTTAAAGATTAAAAGCTTTAGAGACTACCGTTTTTCGACTGAAAAGAGCTCCATCATAATCCGTTGAATTGACACCATATAAAGTTATGGTTTGGGATAAAACTCAAGTTGTACTTTCTTAAACATTGGTATGCTATGCATAAGAAAGATGTTTGCAACCAAAGTCGGATGAACCTGTCTTTGTATGTTATTTCGAATAACTGTTAAGTACTCCTCCATAACATCGGAGATAAAAGTATTTGTCACTTACAATGTCAAGTTTCTTTGAGAAGAAATTTTTCGTGAAAAGATAAGTGGGAGGACAATAGAACTTTGATAAGGTTAAAAGAACCTTAGCTATATGTGCAAAGTTGCGCAGCACCGAAAAGTGTTCCGGAGGCAGCAACATTGCTCATGGCTCACGTGCTTCAAATGTTGTGGTTACGGAGGTCAAAGTTTCTATTGAACCAAGTAGGTCGAGTAAACAATCAAATACCAAGATTTGAGGGTTGAATCATTATTTGAGAATAATGAACGGACTACATGCAAAGAAGCGATGATGGGCCCTGACTCCGTAAAATGGCTTGAAGCCATAAAATCCGTGATAGTTCCATACATGAGAAATCAAGTTTTGAACTTGAAGGACCCTCAAGAAAGGTGTAAGACCTTATAGTTGTGTTTTGATCTATAAAGAAATATACATGAATGTTGCACATCTATGAAATAGTCGACATGTTGGGAAAGAATTCACAACAATGTTCAAAGGTTGACTATGACAAGATTTGATCTTTCATAGCGATATTTAGTCTAGACGGATTAATGTAGCAACCACTACATATAATCTTTTTATGTGGTAGTTGAATAAATAAAATAAGTTCTTCTAATAGAATGGTTACCAAGGACGTGTGCATGACACGGTCCAAAGGGTTTTGTTAATTCAAAGGATGCTAAAAGCATATGCAAACTTCAATGGTTGAAGTAAGCATCACGGAGTTGGAATCTTCACTATGATGAAACTGTTAAAGGAGTTTAATTTCATCGGAGATGATGAAGATGCTTGCATTTTCAAGAAATTAAGTGGGAGCGCTAAGACATGTTTCTAATACATTATGTGGAAGACATATTGTTGATTGGAAATAATGTATCTTTTATTAACACAGGATAAGAATTTCATCTCGATGAAAGACTTAGGCAAAACCCAAATATTTGGCATCAATAGACGCTAATATGGTTGTGCCGAAAGTACATAGATGATATATTGAATGAGTTCAATATAGAAACTACAAGAAATGTTCTTGTCGCACAGAAAGGATTGAATGAGTTCAATATTGATGATATATTCGAGTGTATTGACATTTGGTAAGTGAAACAAAGATTCAAGTATAGATTGATACTTGATGTATAAAATCACAAAGAGTATTTTATCAATCATGCTGTGATGTGTACAAATCCAGATATGTCCTATCAAACTAGGTTTTATCAATCATGCTATTATAGCAGCTAAAGACGGCATTTGTGTCAAGTAGTTTGTTATCAAACTAGGTGTAGTCCACAAGGGGATAATACTATGAATATATATTGTACGACAATATTATCAACATGTTTTAACCCCAAAGAACTAAAAGTCGCACCAAAGGAACAAATTTATACAAAGCCATCTCATTAGAGAATGAGTGATGCGTAGAGACGTAAAGACATGCAATTACACACGGACCTGGAAGTGTCAGATCTGGAGATCAGTTGACCACTAGCAATCGTATACATACAACACCGGAAAGCCATAGGTGTTGAATACACAAAGGTTTGAAACTAGATTATTGACTCTAGTGCAAGTGGGAGACTGTTGGAGATATGCCCAAGAGGCAATAATAAAGTGGTTATTATCATATCTTCATACTTATGATAAATGTTTACATACCATGCTATAATTGTATTGACAGGAAACATTAATACTTGTGTGATTTGTAAACATAAAAGAGTCCCTAGTAAAGCCTCTTGTTAAACTAGCTTGTTGGTTAATATATGATCATGGTTTCCTAATCATGAACATAGAGATGTTATTAACAACAGGGTCATATCATTAGGAGAATGATGTGATGGACATACTCCTATAGTTAAGCGTAGCATAAAGATCAAGTCATTTAATATAGTTCATTTGCTATAAGATTTCTGATACATAGTAACCTAATTCCTTTGACCATGAGATCATGCTTATCACCATCACCAGAAGGATGCTTTTATGACATCAAACACCACACCGTAACTGGGTAGCTATAAAGATGGCATTGAGTGTTCGGGGTATGGGTTGAGACACATGGATCAAGAGTGGTATTTTTCTATCCATATGACGGATAGATATACTTTGGGCCCTCTCAGTGGAATGTCATCCAATTATCTTGCAAGAATGTGACTGGATCACAAGGTATCACATACCACGGGAACGAGAAAAGAGTACTTATCGGTAACGAGGTTGAACTAGGTATGCAGAGATACCGACGATCAAAACCTCAGATAAGTAAACTATCGTGAGACAAAGGGAAATTGGTATCGTATGTAAGTGGTTCATTCGATCGCAAAGTAATCATAGAAATATGTGGGAGCCATATGAATTTCCAGATTCCTCTATTGGTTATTGATCGGAGAAGTGTCTCGATCATGTCCGCATAAATTCACGAACCGTAGGGAGACACACTTAAGGATTCGATGTTGTTGAGTAGTTATGGAATGATGAGTAAGAAACCGAATGTTGTTCGAAGTCTCGGATGGGATCCCGGATATCACGAGGAGATCTGGAATGGTCCGGAGAATAAGATTCATATGAGGAAAGTCCTGTTTCGGAGTTGGGGAATGATTCCGGTGTTTTCATCGGGAATGTTCTAGAAGGGTTCGGAAGGTCCGGCACTCCGGAGGGGAAGGGTACATAACTGTGTCATAAGAAGTTGGAATGATTGCATCATGTACTAGGTATCATGGTTGGGCAAAATAAAGGGATAAACCAAATCCTAGTTTGAAAAGTCAAACGCCAATTTGAAAAGTCAAACATCAAGTTTGCTTGGTGGAGGGAGAGTAGGAAACCTACTTAGGGAGGAAGTCCTACTCCCTCCACCCGCCGGCCAAGGAGGAGGAGTTGGAGGAGGACTCCCTCCTCCCAACCACGCCTCACTCCCACCTATAAAAGAAGGGGCAGGGGTGCCCCCTCTTCTCTACACCCAACACACCCAAACCCTAGCCCCAAGTCGCCGGCCACCTCCTGCTGCCGCCGCTTAGGGCCTCCTCTAACTCGGCGAGTTAGGGTTTCCCCAAACCCTAGCCACCGGCCAAGCCCTCCCCTTGGTGCCCTCTAAACCCTAGATCACCAAGGCCTCTCTCATACTCCACCATACTCGCTCTGGCTTAAGGCGAAGCCATGCGAGATATCCCCTCTACTTCCGACACCACGCCGTCGTGCTGCCGGAATCACGAGGAGAGTGCTACAACCTCCGCTGCCTGCTGGAACAAGGGAGAGGAAGGTATTCATCGAGTACCGAACGTGTGACCGACTGCGGAAGCACTACCGGAACGCAGCGCCGGAAGGACCGTCTACGCGATCTTGAGATCGGAAGTGTATGACTACATCACCCACGAGAATCTGCTCTCGTTAACCGCTTTGGATCTTCGAGGGTTAGTATTCTATCGACTCGTTTCTACAATCTAGTAGATAGATCTTGGCTTGATCATAGATTAGATCTTGATTGTGTGTTCATGCGGTAGAAATTTTTTGTTTTCCATGCTACGAACCCCTACAGTTACCACAGTGTCAGTTGCATGTTTTCTTTTGTGTTTGGTTCCAGAAAGGCAGAAAATCTAAGTCCAAAGGGGAGACGGAGAGGCGAACCAGGGCCGCCACCCCCTAGGCGCGGGTGGGCCCACTCCGCGCCTGGGTAGGGTGTGGGCCCCTGGCCGCCTCCCAGCCTCGCCTCTTCGCCTATAAGAATCCCCCGATGCAGAAACCCTAGGAACTCGATCAAAACTCCACGAAACCTTCTGTAGCCGCCGCCACCTCCGTCCCTAGATCGGGGGGGTCTGAAGTTCTTCTCGGCACCTTGCTGGAGGGGAGATCATCCCGGAGTCCTTCTCTCTGGTATGAAGTGTGAGTAGTTCCACCTTGGACTATGGGTCCATGTATTAGCTAGATGGTTGTATCTCCTTCTTGTGCTTTCATGTATAGATCTTGTGAGCTCCATTCATGATCAAGATCTAATCTATTTGTAATCATGCATATTGTGTTTGCGGGGATCCGATGGATATTGAGATTACTATGTCAGATTGATTAATGGTTTTGTCTTTATCATTATATCATGTCTGTGTTGTTTGTGATCTTGCATGCTCTCCGTTGTTAGTAGCTATCTTGGCCAAGTAGTTGCTAGTGACTCCAAGAGGGGGTATTTATGCTCGATAGTGGGTTCATGCCTCTAGTTTCCAAGGGAAGTGACGGAAATCTCTTTGGTTGTAGATGTTTTGTTGCTACTAGGGAGAAAACAACAGTCTCTTGTTCATGGAACAAGTGGATTGTTTACCTTACACACTTTGCTTAAAGCAGTTGTCTATTGCTTGCAACTTAATACAGGAGGGGGTTCGAATGATAACCTGAAGGTGGACTTCTAGTAATAGATGCAGTTGGATAGCGGTCTATGTATATTGTTATATTTCTCAATCGAATCTCATAGGATCTTTTGGTCTGGTATTGCATTGTTATGCCTTGCTCAGTTCATTTGCCCTGCTATAATTTGTTTACCCTTCATTCCATGTTGTTTATCTAAGGAGAGCACCTCTAGTGAACTATGGACCCCGGTCCAATCTTTACCATTGACACATCTTCCACTCTTACATGTTTACTTGCTGCAAACCATTAGCTTCTACACCATACGTGTAATCCTTTGTTACAGCAAGAGCTTGACAACCTCACTAATTCGTTGGGGGAAAGTCTTGAGTCTATGTTGTGCAGGTTTCCGCGTTGCTTGCAACACCTGTGTGACGTTTCCTTCCTCCCGCTGGTTCGATAACCTCGGTTTCTTAATGAGGGAAAACTTGCTGATGTGCTGCTTCACACCCTGCTGTTGGAGTTCCCAATAGGCTCCACGTCAGCCATCAGTTTCCGCCTGGCTATGCCTCTTCCCGAGTGCGTCTAGATTACAGAGGGCCTCGTTGTTATCATCTAGGAAAAGCGAAAGGAAATAAGATTAGAGACAACATTAATCATTGACACCTAATGAAAATAGAAAGTAATATACACACCTTGGAGCTGATGGATGTTTTCCTCCAAGGTGAGGTATTGTTGCCCGAGGCGGTTCATGTCGCGAATGAAGGGCTGCAGCAAGAAAGAACCAATCATGTAAATAAATGGCTCAAGGGATCACCCGCGTCAAACGGATAGTACTCACATGGCCACCCGAAGACTCCGAAGGAGTAGCTTGTGTCTTCCGAGTAACAACCGCACGAGTCCTCGGCTTCGAGGAACTCGATACGCCATCACCGGAGTTTGCCAACATCTTCGGGGAGGACGTCACAGGATTTGTGTGTATCATCTTTGACTCCACGGCTACCTCTTCAGTCTCATCCTTCATGGATTCACCTGAGGAGGACCCCCTACTACAACAAAACGAGAAAATCACTCAAAACATCAAGAAGGCTAAAATTCAGCGCAACCAAAACACAGGAGCATCCGATACTTATGAGGGGATATCGGAGGGGATATCCGGGCCGAGGGGCCATAGCCTAGATGGGCACCGCAAGAATAGGGGAGGTAGCACCTTCATCCACATAATGCCGCTGCAAGAAGGCGGGCCCTTTTGGTGACGACGGCATCATGGCATCCGAGCTTTCGCTTCGGGCTCTCTTGCGAGAATTCCCTTCGCTATGCTCGGGGGCTTCCTCCATCGGCAAATGAGCAGGGGGGGCTGTGGAATCATATTACGCATCCCTGCCATCTGGCGCAGACATGTATTTCTCAGGAAGGGGAGGCATCATGCTCTCCACCTTAAGTTCCTATGGAACACCAAAGGCTGACATCAAAATTAAGAACAAAATACACAAACAAAAAATGTATTACATGCAAGTAAAATATTCACCTGAGGAACTTCCTTCTTCGCGTTAAAGGGGGCAGTCAACGACTTCCCCGGCAACTCCTCGTCGGCCTAGAAGCATAGCACGGGTCGAAGCGCCCGATCGAGGTCGGTTGAGGACAACTCCTCATTCGATACTCTCGTCAGGTCACTGGCACCAGAGTACAGAAACATTGGGTACGCCCTCGCCTGGAGGGGTTGCACTCGACGCTTGAGGAAGGACCAAATGATGTCGATGCCAGAGATATCCTTGCCTCGCACCAATTGGAGCTCCTCCACCCGCGTGTACATCTTGTCAACCACTTCGGTTTCACCATCAAGAACGTCATTTGTGTAGGGGTTCGTAGCATGGAAAACAAAAAATTTATACCGCATACAAACAAATAAGCCAAGATCTATCTACTAGATTGTAGCAACGAGTCGATAGAAGAACTCACCCTCGAAGATTCCAAAGTGTTTAACGAGAGCAGATTCTCATGGGTGATGTAGTCGTACTCTTGCCGATCTCAAGATTGTGTAGACGATCCTTCCAGCGCTGCGTTCCGGCAGCGCTTCCGCAGTCGGTCACACGTTCGGTACTCGATGAAGACCTTCCTCTCCCTTGTTCTAGCAGGTAGCAGAGGTTCTAGCACTCTCCTCGTGATTCCGGCAGCACGACGGCGTGGTACCGGAAGTAGAGGGGAGATCTCGCAGGGCTTCGCCTTAAACCGAAGCGAGTATGGTGGACTATGAGAGAGGCCTTGGCGATCTAGGGTTTAGAGGCACCAAGGAGAGAGGGCTAGGCCGGCGGCCAGGGCTTGGGGAGGGCCCCAACTCGGCGGCTAGGGCAAACCCTAGGGCGGCGGCAGCGACTTGGTGGCCGGCGGCTAGGGTTAGGGTTTTGGTGGAGAGAGGTGTAGGTCTAGAGGGGCACCACTGCCCCTCCCTTTATAGGTGGGAGGGCGCGGCCAAGGGGGAGGGAGTCCTCCCCCAAGTCGGCCTCCTTGGCCGGCAGTGGAGGGAGGAGGACTTCCTCCCCAAGTAGGTTTCCTACTCTCCCTCCACCAAGCAAACTTGCCGTTTGACTTATCAAATTGGCGTTTGACTTTTTCAAACTAGGATTTGATTTATCCCTTTATTTTTCTCAGCGATGATACCTAGTACATGATGCAACCATTCCACATTTTTATGACACATTCATGTACCCTTCCCCTCCGGAGTGCCGGACCTTCCGGACCCTTCTAGAACATTCCTGATGAAATCATCGGAATCATTCCCCAACTCCGAAACGGGACTTTCCTTATATGAATCTTATTCTCCGGACCATTCCGGATCTCCTCGTGATATCCCGGATCCCATCCGAGACTCCGAACAACATTCGGTCTCTTACTCATCATTCCATAACTACTCAAACAACATCGAATCCTTAAGTGTGTCTCCCTACGGTTCGTGAATTATGCGGACATGATCGAGACACTTCTCCGAACAATAACCAATAGAGGAATCTGGAAATTCATATGGCTCCCACATATTTCTATGATTACTTTGTGATCGAATGAACCACTTACATACGATACCAATTTCCCTTTGTCTCATGATAGTTTACTTATCCGAGGTTTTGATCGTCGGTATCTCTACATACCTAGTTCAACCTCGTTACCGATAAGTACTCTTTTCTCATTCCGTGGTATGTGATCCCTTGTGATCCAGTCACATGCTTGCAAGCAAATTGGATGACATTCCACCGAGAGGGCCCAGAGTATATCTATCCGTCATATGGATGGACAAATCCCATTCTTGATCCATGTGTCTCAACCCATTCTTTCCGAACACTCAATGCCACCTTTATAGCTACCCAGTTACGGTGTGGTTTTTGATGTCATCAAAGCATCCTTCTGGTACTTGGTGATAAGCATGATCTCATGGTCAAAGGAATTAGGTTACTATGTATCAGAAAGCTTATAGCAATTGAACTATTAAAATGACTTGATCTTTATGCTACGCTTATCTACAAGAGTATGTCCATCATACCATTCTCCTAATGATGTGATCTTGTTGTTAATAACATATCAATGTTCATGATAGGGAAACCACAATCATCTATTAACCAACAAGCTAGTATTATGAAGAGGCTTCACTAGGGACTCTTATTTAGTTTACAAAACACACAAGTATTAATGTTTCCTTGTTAATACTGTTATAGCATGAATGTAAACATTTATCATAAACACAAAGATATAATAATAACTACATTTATTATTGCCTCTAGGGCATATCTCCAACAGTTTGACCACAAGCATTTTCGGGTGATCACCTTGCTGGCGTCGAAGGGGGCCAACACGTAGTGCTGGCCATCGAGCTTGGAGTTGCGGATGTTGAACCACTTGTTCCTCCATCCTTGGACAGATTCGCAGAGGTGGAAGGTGAAATATTGAAGATTGGGGTGGATGGATATTCTGCACCCACCCAGGGCATACACCCCACCAGTTCCGGACTGCCTCTTCAGGGAATAAAGTTTCCCGAAGAGGTTAAAATGCGGCTCGATTCAGAGCCAGCACTCGCATAGCGTAATAAAGCATGCGACATGCAAAAGGGAGTTGGGCGACAACTCATGGAGTTGAATCCCGTAAAGAAAGAAGCCCACGAAGAAATCCGTGGGCTGGAAGGGAAACACCGCTGATGATGAAGGCGTAGAACATTACCCGGAAACCTTCGGGTGGATCCGGGGTCACCTCCGACTTGGGGATAATGGTGTGCCCTTCTCCTGCGGGATCAGGCACGCCTCACACAAGTGATGCAAGTCCACTTCCCTCATCGTCGACCGCCGCCAGCCACCATCGATGACATGGCCGGCGGTGGTGGTTTTCTTGGAAGCGTCGGCGACGCTCGTCCCAGCGGTGGCAGAAAAGGACTTCCTTGGCTTGCCCATATTGCTAGCTCGGTGCGTGGCACGATGAACATGAAGAAAATAAGAGGGAAAGGTGCAGAGAATGTCTAGTAAAAAGGGCGGGTGAGCTTTGGAAATGGAGGAAGCAAATCAACGAAGGAAGAAGTGAATGGAAAAGTTGCCACAGCTCCTCGCAGTATAAAAAACAAAGACGGCGATGCAGGTCCGTCGATTCATCAACCCTAAAACGTGTCCTTCATCACATCATACACGTGGTGCATATCGTCCGAACCATCACGAGCACACCGTCCACTACGCATGAAAATCGAGGCAACATGGTAAATATTGCGTAAACTATGTGTGACTAGTCAAATCCTAGTCAGAAAGTGGGACACACGATCGTTTCGTCCCATTGTCTTTGCTGCTGCAGACGGTTGAGCTCACCAGGTGTCAGCAATGACATAAGCAAAATCAATGGCCAGCAACAGCTCTAATATTTCGACTCAAATTAAAAGTACTTACTCGAGTCTGCGACTCAACCAACTACTTGGGGGCTACTCCTATCAGGAGCGCTGGTTGCGCACTTGAAAATTTGGTAGGGCCCTGGGTCAGTCGAACGAACTCACAAAAGCTTCGAGTCCTTCTTTGAGTCTGCGAATCCATTACGGACTCGGGGGCTACTCCCATAGGGAGCATTGGTCGCGCATTCGAAAAAGTGTCGGCATTTATGGTATTTTTGCAAGGTCATCCAAAGAACTTCTGGATCGCCGTAACACACAACTAACAACTATAATTCTCTGCTCGAGTCTACGACTCGGACAGACACTCGGGGGCTACTCCCATAGAGAGTGCTGGTCGTGCATCCTATGAATTAAATAATTGAGATCCTTTGGATCCTTCATGATTACAATAAAGCATACATCATAATCAGCAACTCTTCTCAAAATAACGCTAAGGGAGACAACGTCACCTTGGTCACTCGAAACGCCTCCACAGTGATAAACTTTAGGATGATGTGTCTACGACGCAAAGGTAAGACCTACAGATATATCTGATGGCCTCGCAACACACCCGACTGTGTTTTTCTAGTAATATTTCATATCAGCGGGAACTATAAAAAATTCTGACAGATGCGTTGGGTATATAACTTAGAAACACTGGAATTTGACTCCTATAAGACCTCCGTGGCCTGGGTCGAATTACGCCAGCAATTTTCTGGATTCGATTCCGAGGACTCGATTCTAAAGTAGATAGCGTTGTTTTGCCCAAAGGCAGTGAACTGACCCTGATCTGTCAGGAGATCCAGGCACATATCGACAATCCCTATGAATCAACACATTGACCCGAAACTTGTTCGGATGAAAGCACTCGAAAGACTTAAGAGTCTCCAATCGAATCTACGATTCAAATGAGCACTCGGGGCTACTGACATGGGTATGCCCTACGGGTGCCTAATGTTAGTCTACCTGGTCCATCCTGGCAGAAGCCCATACAATCACTAGCTCTGAATGGCAAAGCACAGGAAGGATTCGGGTGACCTAGGCCCATGAAGGATGCGATCCCTTGGAAAACACGGTCATCTTTTAGATAGAAATTCAAAGGGTTAAACCCTAATTTGTAACCTACTCGACCTATCTAGTGACCTGGCCTCCCCATATAAAGGTCAGGAGGGCACGGCGATGAGGACCACACCTCATACTCTAGCACACAATCTGCTAGATCTCATCTGTGCACTCCTGTAGCCTTCGGCATCACCATCAATCAAGAACAGGCAAGCAGGAGTAGGGTTTCCTTCCGGGAGCCTGAACCTGGATAAACCTTGTGTCCCCGCATTGGTCATTCTGCGATCTCCAGCGTCCTCTCCTTCTCCAAAACCCAAGTCCATAACAATGGGCATTGACGAGTCGAACCCTCGTCAATAACAATAGAACTCTTTTTTTCATCAAGCACAATATCCATGCACGGTACACTACTGTGTGATAAGATTTACCTAGAGATAAGTATTTAAGTAACAATTAAAATATAGGAAAAGAGTAACAAAAAATATTTGAACCTTAGTACCTAGTGGACATTAGATCAAACATCTGCAACGTAGTATACATATGGTCTTGCACATATGTCATTCCAATTTATCCCCGTGCTTGAGACAACGCCACCGCGGTAAAAAACTGAAAAGTCATATGAGAATCCGTTGGAAAGAAATAAATTAGCAGATGCAGGTCTACCCAATCGCCATTAAACGACTCTCGTGGCTAATTTGGGATGAAGGAGAGGATCGAGGACGCGCCATGGATGGCAAACCCCTCCCTTGCCTAATTTTCCGCCAACTGAAGAACCTCAACGTGATGGAGTGAGCAAGCCACTGGAGGAGAAGAGGGAGAGGAGCCAGGGTGACACTGGAACGTCCGACTGTCCATCACTAAGAACAACATGATTCGACCTGCGGAGGTGCCCAAGTCCATCACCGTGAACATCTCAACCCCTCAACCGGGTCAAAACACCAAAGAAACCAGGGGAGACGATCCCGCACCCCCATGAATCAACACAAGAAAAAACACCCCACCAAAAATACATCCTGAATGACAAATCTAGGCCCACAAACAAAGGGCCACCCATCAGGCGACACCGAACACCCGCCCGACCTTGGAACAACACAGGCGCAAACCCATCCACCGTCCACGTGAAGAAGCACAGAAGCAACACCTCCGTAGGCCCACAAACAGTGACAATACCACCAAAAGCACACATGCACGATCGGCGGTTCAACCAAAAGCCCCAAACCAGAGCCTTTGTCGGTTTTCTAAGTGCACTGAACCGCTCGCGCCAGAATAAATCGGTAAAACCGTGATCCGATAGCTGGCTTTACGCGCTAAAACAGGTTTCTGGTTTGACTGGTTTAAACGTATGAGCAATTAGAAAAATATATATGAAGCGATCAGATATCATATTCAGTAGCAAATCTTTAGTGGCAAATCTAAATACAAACCTTTTTATCCTATTATCCACACATATTGCCGAATTCAACGTACGGGACACCAACTGCTCGCAGCTTTGCTCTATATGCAAAATGCATGTAGCTACTTGGTCGTTGATGTCTTACTGCTAACTGTGCTAACTGGGAGCCTACGTGAATTAATATGTGTTAACATCCGGATTTTTAATCTGAGATGCCTGTTATGCCATACCTCGCAATTCCAGAATTACCATTTTTACGAGACATAACAGAATTGGTATCACAGTATATCATCCATTACAAACCATAATAAAGGTCTTACAAATAAATGATCTCATGATCCAGTCTTAATACAATCAACGCAGCGGAAATTAAATGTAGCGGGGCTTCATCTTCAGGGTCACAGGCAATGATGGCGATGAGATATGATCCTAGTTCTCATAGACCTCCTGCTGTCTGTTATCCTGGTAGTCCTCCTCATAGTCTGGCCATGGGAATATTCAGGAACAAAGCCATGAATAATCTTTAAGTACTCACAAACTATCACTAACAAGTAAAGTAGTTCGACTAGGAATCCTAAGCTCTAGGTTTATTTGCAAAAAGTCAGTATTATTTCATACTGAGTTCAGAAGTAAAGAAAACTAGTTTACTGTTCTACAACACCTAAGTGGAAACTTAGTTTTCATGTTCACAACCCTGTTGTGGTCAAGTAAAAGTCATAGTTCATTTCACAAGTTATTTTGAAAAACATCTGACGACGGAACAGTATGGCCACTCCAAATGTCCATGACCGCAGACGCGACTATTCGAATAGTTTGACACTCTGCAGAGGTGGTACACTTTCACCACAATATTCTACATCCGTCAGGGATAACCCTGAATCATCATACTTAGTATGCGGATAATCAATCCTAACCTTTCAATTACACACTCTAGTACAGGCACCTCCCCTATAAGTTTGGCCTCCCAACCATGACCATCTGTCATCTTGGGTACTGCATAGGTGGACATTCATCACGAGGTAGCCTCAGCTCAACCTCTTTCCGCAAGGAAACCCATACTAAGAAATATAAACTTCTAGTTAAGCCCTACCCAATTCAGGTATTGTGGTTGTATGGTAAAATTGGAATGGTATCGCATCTAAACCCAACCATCAATTTTTAAAAAGGGTTAAGTCTCATGCCTCAACATTTTCATCATCATATCATCTTGTGTTCATAACACATGTCAAAACATTTCAATAGAATGAATCTTAATTCTAAGGTTTTCATAATCCTTTTTCACCAAGTATTCCCATCTAAAGTGATCAACTTTTATGCTTAGCACTAGCCACTAAAGTTGAGGATATTCACTAATGAGGAGTGCTAGTCAAGTGTAACTATCCAAATCTAGTCTTATGCTTTTTGATGACATCTAGTTCTTAACTACTTAGGCCTAGTTTTATGCTCTTTATGCTATCTATAGTATCTTTCCAAAACTCACAAGTCATTAAGTAAAGGTAAAGAAATTTGGTAGAGATAAAAGAATAAAGCTTGCAAGTAAAACTGGGAATTGGTATAATCAAGGTTGCATAACCAAGGCATGCCTAATGCATCCTACATAGGTTATTTTGCATTAGATAGCTTGCATAGGTGGGTACTATCATGCAAAGTTCTAGCTTGCATAGTTCACTTGTAGTGTTAGGCTTGCCTTGAGTAGTGCAGTGGTTGAAGTTTTCTTCTTCGTAGTAGTAGTACTCCTCCTCCTCGTAGCCTTGGTGGGTACTAGTGTCTATAAATGAATATGAGGTACACAATCACCAAACAATACTTAACTACCTCTAGTTGGCACACAAAGGCTCACACTAGATGATCTAGCATCATCACAAACATCACTTGAAATAAAGACCTAGTCTGATTTACATTATTTTGGAAAAGTAATTTCTACTCATTGAAAACTACTTAAGATTTAATATTCCCCAATTAAAATATGGGATCGTGTTGACACATGTCATCACCACATATTCTAATACTTGGGAATGTGATTTAAAGTGGTGGACATATTTTATAATGTTTAAAGTTACTATTTTATACAATTAAAGTGACTAGAAATGCCTATATAGCATTCTTTTAGTACTAGCCCAATGTCACTGCATGTAAACCTAAATATTTTTACATATTCAGACAGATCTTGTCAAATGTGATTTTTGAGAGTTGGAATCAACTCAAAAGCATTTATGGTTGTTTTTTGAAAAATGTTTGAATGTGGAAAAGCTCTGTCTTGTTATTTTTACTATAGGTGATCTATAATTTCAAATGGTTTGAATCCAACGGTCTTGGATAGGTAACTTGGATACCTTTCTAACAAAATTGGAATCATGAAATTTGGTTTAGTAAATCTATCTGAATTAATTTTTGAATCTACTGACAGAATCTAGGTTTAACTAAAATGGAAAAAGATTATTTGAATCACTGGGCTACGCGCGGGAACGATACTGGGACGGCCCAACTGCACTGCGCACGCATAGTAGGCTGCTGACAGGGGGTCCCGCTAGTCAGCGGCTCTATCTAAACGAAATGGTATGTTTCAATCTAGGCCCTGCGATTAGACTAAGATCTACGGTCGACGTTCGTCGTCTCTGTCGCACAGCTCCAATGAGACTGAACCCTAACAGCGACGGTGGGGGTACGTGGTGGCTCACCTAGGCTCCATCTAGGGTCGGCGATGGGGGCGAACGACATTGTCGATGATGGCGGTTCGAATGGTGGTCGCAGCAGCTCCTGGGGTGGCTCCGATCGACGACTCCTCTCCTCCTCTGTATCGGCGGACTCCGGCCAAATTCCGGCAGGATGGTGCTAGCCTTGCTCCGGGGAAGGGTTAGGGGTGGTTCTGAGAGAGAGGGGAGTGAGATGGTGTGGATAATGAGGGCTGGGGTAGCCTCTATTTATACACCGGCGAGAGGTACAGAGCGGCATGGGTTGGTTCCTCTGGCGACGTCGTCGCAGTGAGATAACGGCATGGCTAAGGGTGTAGGACGGTGTAGTGTTTCCTGGCGATCATCACGGGCTTAAAGGAAAGGCACGGGCGGATGGTCGGGAGCGGTCCGTGCTCTGTGCAGGAATCGAGGCGTTCGAGATGGCGTATAGGGGCTACTGGTCGCGCGGCGGCAAACGGGCATGTCTGAGAGGTAGCTAGTGTCGCGGCGAGTGCAGGCACGCACGGTGAAGGCGAGGTGTGGCGTGTGCGCGTGTGTCGGCTACGGCGCTCTGGCGCGCTCTCAGCATGGCGACAGAGAAAATGGGAGCGGCATTCTTGGGTGGTACATGGCTGGGCTGCGATCGAGGGGTGGACAGGGAGTGGCGGTGGATGGTGCCTGTCTCCTAGACATCGTGGACGGGCGTGGGGCTGCATGTGGCGAGTTTCCCATGGTCGACCGGCAAGGATGGCTTGGGTGGCGCGACACTGGTCCCAGCAGTGAAGGGGGTGCTGCTTCAATGCAATGCTGGGCACTAGGGGAGACCAGGGGAGTGAAATGGGGAAAAAGGTTTGATCAATTACTTCTCACCACAGTAGAAGTTAGGCAAGGTTGATCTGTGTCCACCAGGTGTTTGATGAAATGGCCACATAAATTCAAGTTTTGTATTTTTTGATGAATTTTGGTGAGTGATCTTGTCATAAGCTTGGTAGTTTGTGGTTGCTAGGTTTTGCCAAGAGGAATTGGTTTGGTTGGTTTTTGAGAAATGGCCATCTTAGTATCTATTAAGGATTATTTTTGAATGCCTCTCAAATGGATTTGAAAATAGTTTATGCAAGATTGTGAGTTTGCTTGGGTTCACTTTTACTTGGTCTAGCAAGGGGTGAAAATAATTGGATTTGTTTCTGTTAGAAATCTTTGACTAGGAACACCCAAAGTGGTCTAGTGAATAAGTTTGGCCAAAATGACCATTTGCTTATATTTCTTATATTTGATTTTCTCTTCATTTGATTTTTCTTGGGAATGATCTAGATGATATTGTTTTCATCTTTAAACTAATCCTTATCATTCATAGAAATCAAACATGGCAATTGCAATTATTCATGCATTAATCATACACACACATGCATTCATATTAATTTTAATAATAAAAGTTTTTGTTAACCCTAAACTTGGGTGATTAGAACTAGATAATCTTGTTTAATATTTTGGGGTGTTACAAACCTTCCCTCCTTAAAAAAAATCTCGTCCCGAGATTTAAGAAAAAGAAAACTAGGAACTAAAGAGATCTGGAAACTCGGTCCTCATGTAATCTTCGTGCTCCCAAGTAGCTTCTTCTTCAGTATGGTTACTCCACTTGATCTTGAGAAACTTGACACTCCGGGTTCTGGTGGTTCTAAAGGCTTCTTCCAAAATACGAATGGGTACTTCACGATAAGTTAGGTCCTTGTTGATCTCTATGGTTCGGTGATCAATATCCTTGTAAACTTTGGTCTTCTCCGGAACTTCTAGGCATTTGCGAAGTAACGAGATATGGAACACATCATGCATGGTTGACATCTCCTCCGGCAGTTCCGGTTGATATGATACTTCTCCTCGACGATTCAAAATCTTGAAGGGTCCAATATATCTGGGGCAAGCTTTCCTTTGAGTTGGAAATGATGCATTCCTTTCAAGGGTGATACTTTTAGATACACAAAATCTCCGATATTGAAGGCCAGGTCTCGACGTCTCTTGTCAGCATAAATCTTTTGGCTGGATTGGGCAGTCTTGAGGTGCTCACGGATCTTGTGAAATTTCTCTTCGGCTTCTCTTAGGATGTCGGATCCAAAAATCTGACTCTCTCCTAATTCCGACCAATTCAGTGGGGTACGGCGCTTCCTTCCATACATGAACTCAAATGGGGCCATTTGCAAACTGGCTTGGTAACTATTGTTGTATGAAAATTCGGTGAAAGGCAGACATTCCTCCCATTTAGATCCATATTCCAACACACAAGCTCTCAACATATCTTGAGTGTCTGATTTACTCGCTATGTTTGTCCATCAATCTAAGGGTGATAAGTTGTGCTGAAATCTAGTTTGGTTCCTAATCCTTCTTGGACTTTCTTCCAAAATCTCGAGGTAAACTGGGTTCCTCGATCCGACACAATGTTCTTGGGGATTCCATGCAAACTGACTATCCTAGCAATGTACAACTCTACTAGCTTTGAGCTCTGATAAGTGGTCTTGACCGGTATAAAATGGGCTACTTTGGACAGTCTATCCACTATGACCCAAATAGAGTCATTTCCCCTACTAGATGTAGGCAAACCGGTGATAAAATCCATTCCTATAGAATCCCATTTCCATTCCGGAATCTGCAATGGTTGCAAAATTCCAGCGGGTCACTAATGTCCCGCTTTGACTCTCTGACAGATATCACACTTGGCTATGTAGCTTCCGTTTTCTCTCCTCATCTTGTGCCACCAAAATTGCTCCTTCAAATCTTGGTACATCTTCGTTCCTACCTGGTGGATGGAATAAAGAGTATTTTGGGCTTCTTGCAAAATAGATTGTTTGAATTCTAAATCTTCTAGCACACAAATACGTCCTTTGTACCACAAAACTCCTGCTTCATCTTCGGTGAATCCAGGTATATTCCATGTACCGATACAATGTTTGATTCTGTCGATACTAGCATTTCCTTTTTGCGCCTCCTTGATCTGACGGATCAAAGTGGGTTGAAGTTCTATGCTAGCCAAAAACCCTTCACTAACTAGATCCATTCTGAAATTTTCCATCTCCTCATGCAAACTTGGCTAGGCTTGTTTTATCATGGTGTTCAATCGACATGGCAATCTGCTAAGAGCATCTGCTACCACACTGGCTTTTCCGGGGTGATAGTGAATGTCAAGGTAATAGTCCTTGATTAACTCTATCCATCTCCTTTGCCTCATATTTAGCTCCTTTTGGGTGAAAATATACTTCAGACTCTTGTGATCCGAATAAATCTCACAGCGCTTACCCATGAGGTAATGTCGCCATGTCTTCAAGGCTAAAACTACGGCTGCTAGTTCGAGGTCATGGATAGGGCAATTCTGCTCATGTTGCTTCAGTTGTCGGCATAGATAGTATATGACTTTGCCTTCTTGCATCAACACACATCCGATACCAACCTTGGATGCGTCACAATACACATCAAAAGGCTTCTTGATATCCGGCATAATCAAGAGTGGGTCTAAAATCAATCTCTTCTTGAGCTCTTGAAAACCTGTTCACATTTGTCTGTCCATTCAAACTTCTTATCTTTCTTCAACAACTGGATCATGGGTCTTGCGATGCTCGAGAATCCTCCTACGAACTTGCGGTAATATCCCGCTAATCCGAGAAATGCGCGAACTTGGGTTTGAGTGGTTGGGGCTTTCCATTCTTCAACATCCTTAATCTTGGTGGGATCAACAGCAATTCCTCCTGTCGACACGATATGTCCTAGGAATCCTACTTCCTTTAACCAGAACTCACATTTGCTAAACTTGGCATACAATGAAAATTAATAGAATTTTTTTCTTCAAATCCAAAAAATTTCTCTTTTTTTATAGATAGGTTGTCGATTCGGCATTGGATAAAAAAGGGCAGGGTGCTCCTTTTTCTACTGATGCTCTATAAGGGCTTCAAGGATGGTCCTCAGGTGTATCTCATGGTCTCTTCTGATTTGGAATAGATCAGAATATCATCGATAAAAAAACGACAAACTTATCCAGGAAGTTCATAAAAATCTAATCATGAGGTTCATGAAATAAGCGGGGGCATTGGTTAATCCAAAAGAGATGACAGTGTACTCACACAATCCATATCTGGTGGTGAAGGCAGTATTTGGAATATCCGTTGAGAGAATCTTGAGTTGATGATAACCAGTTCTAAGATCAATCTTAGAAAACACTTTGGCATCGGTCAAAGTCAAACAGATCTTCTATCTTCGGTAGTGCTTATTTGTTCTTAATGGTGATATCATTTAGCTTCCGGTAATCCGTGCACAAACGATTACCTCCATCTTTCTTATCCACAAACAAAACAGGTGATCTCCATAGCGGCACACTTGGTTGAATCAAATCTGGCTCCAGCATAGCATCCAGTTGCTTCTTTAGCTCCGCTAACTTAGACGGGTTCATACTATAAGGTCTCTGAGCTATGGCTCCAGTTTCAGGGATGCCGATCTGGGGGCATACTGGGAAATTCATCTGGGAATACGTCAGGGTATTCACAGACTACTCTGACTTGGTCAATGGTTGGTTGGGCTAGACTCTTGTTGCACTTGAATTGACGGGGCAAAGTCTCAAATACATGATCTACTGATACTCCAGTGGCACTAGTCATGGTTATGGCTTTCTTGGCACAGTCGATTAATCCTTTATGTTTCGACATCCAATCCATTCCTAGTACTACTTCCAAACCTTTGGTTCCAAGTACTATTAGATTAGCATAAAAATCTATTCCATGGATTCTGATAGGTATGGCCTTGCAAATTTGTCTAGCTTTGGTGGTTGAACCAGGTATTTGAACTATCATAACATGCTTCAATTTTGTTGGTTGAATCTTACTAGTGCATGCAAATTCTTCTGTAACAAATGAGTGCGATGCTCTAGAATCAAACAACGCTCTTGCAAGTACTGAGTTAACAGAAAACATACCCAACATGACATCTGGCGCTTCCTGAGCTTCTTCAGCATTCATGTGAAACAGAGGCCTTTGCGGTTGAGTGAGTTCCCTAGGGCAAATCTCCTTCCAGGCTAAACACGGTGTTGTTGCTGAGCTGGTGCATTCACATTGGTGGTTGCTGCAAGCTTCTTGGGGCACTCGTTGGAGTAGTGACCCTTGACTCTGCATTCAAAATAAGTAATCAGATACTTGTCTTTTCCTGCAACAGGCACGAAATTGCTTCCAGTCCTTGGGGCAGTATTTTTGTTGTTGGACTTGGGCGGTGCACAGTTGAAATTGTTGGAGTTGTCGGGGCTGTTCTGGTTTCCTCCGGGCCTTGGGTTTCCTCCTCCACGGTTGGGATAGTTCGGACGGGACATAATGGGTCTATTTTTTCTCGGGGCATATCTTGCAGACGGGTTAGGGCGATACTTCAGGGTATGGTGGGATCCTGGTTGATGCATAATTCGACGCTTGCGATTCTCGTTGTCTTGGTTGATCTTTCCTTCCATCTGGATTGCAGAATCCACTAAGGCTTCCAGATCAGTGAAGGGAATGTTGACCAGCACTATCTTCATCTGATCATGCAAACTATTCAGAAATCTCTCCTTTTTCTTGGCTTTAGTACCAATCTCATCAGGGGCATACCTAGACAAAGACAGAAATCTATCACGATACTCTACCACAGTCATCCTTCCCTGCTTCAGCTCCTTGAATTCATCCCTCATCCACAGAATCAAACCCGGCGGCACATGGGTTTGGCTGAACTTGAGTTTGAATTCATCCCAAGCCATCATATGTCCTCCATTCATGGTACGAATGCTATTCCACCAAGCTCTTGCATCACCTGCCAGATAGTGGGTGGCAAACAGTACTTTCTCATTGGCCTCCACTCCTGTGACCTCTAAGTTGTTCTCCATGGTCTGCAGCCAGTCATCAGCATCTAATGGCTCTTCAGACTTACTAAATATGGGGGGATTGGTGTTTTGAAAGTTCTTGAGCTTGGATCCATGGTTATCCTGGTTTTCGTGTCCTTGATTATTATGGTCCATCTGAGCTATCTGTTGAAGGGTGGCTAAATTAGCTTGACGTTCAGCTCTTCCAGCTTCACGGTCAGCAACCAACATCTGTAGGATTTTCAGCATTGGATCCTGAGATGAACTGCTTCCTCCGCGAGTCATCTGAAGATTGAGATAGATAGTGAGACAAGAGGGAAATTTCTAAGGTTCATGGATTTGTTTTTGAAAAGATTTTAAAATTTGAGTTTGACTCTGGTTTTGCCAACTAGCAATTTCCTTTTTATTCATTCATTCATAGCACCCCATACAAACACACACCACACTAAGGTAACATATGGTTTTAGGAACCATTTTGTGAAGCTACGATACAGTGGGACTGGATACAACTCACACCTACGATAGTGCTCAAGTGCTACTAATCATCAGAACCGGTGGCTTCTTCATCATTAATGAAGGCGGAATCATCATCAGTGTGGAAGTCCATGTCGAGGTCCTCTAGGTAGTCATCATCATCACTGAGGTAGGAGTAGGGATCTCCACTGATATCTTCCCCTTCGTTCTCCCTCTCCTCAAGCTGCATGTCCTGCTCATGGACGGTCTCCTCCAAAGATGACAACTTGTGACGAAGGCGGGAAATGATGTGATCCTTCTTGTCACGTAGATGGCGAAGTGACTCGCTCCTTCACAAGGATGGCGAGGCTCTGGTCCTTCCTGACTGCAATGGCATGGTTGTGGTTGGCGTAGGCGCAGGCGTTGTCCAACTCCTTCTGCCTATCATACATCATGAAGTCGAGATGATCCACCTGATGCTTCAGCTCTGGATGGCCTGGCACCTCCATTGGTTGTCCCATAGAATCATGGCTTGCGTAGTAAGCAAAGCGAGTGCCATTGATCTGGTTGATGTTTTGCCCACGCAGATGGGAAAGAGTCTCCTGCATAGCCCTGGCGAGTCCGTCTAGCTAGTTGTTATCCCTCAAGATGAATTGGATCCTTTCTGAGGTGGGTGCCTCCATCTTGCCTCTGAGCTCGACACCTATCAGCCATTGTAGTTCTCATCCTTGCTGATCATTGAGCTGTTCCCCATAGAACTCGGGGTGCGGGCGTTCAAGAAATTTCGAGAGTTGGCTTAAGTCGCGCTCGAAGATGAGTTCTCCTTCGTTGCCCAATTGGTAGAACTTTCTATACTTGACTTCCATCTATAAGAATGTAGGATGAGTAGGTTAGTGGGGTGATCAAGTGTGTCAAATTTTATGTAGGATTGCAAGAATTTTTTAGGAACATGAATTTTCTTGAAAGAATCTCTGTGATAATAATGAGAATAGGTTTTCATAAATACTCACTTCTTTTGTTTTGAAACTAAGTTTTTGATTCAAGCATCCATTCTAACTAGGGTCTCCTATGGTTAGTATGGCTCTGATACCAACTTGTCAACACCCGGATTTTTAATCCCAGATGCCTGTTATGCCATACCTCGCAATCCCAGGATTACCATTTTTGCGAGACATAACAGAATTGGTACCAAAGTACATCATCCATTACAAACCATAATAAAGGTCTTCCAAATAAAGGATCTCGTGATCCAGTCTTAATACAATCAACGCAGCGGAAATTAAACATAGTGGGGCTTCATCTTCAGGGTCACAGGCAATGCTGACGATGGGAGATGATCCTAGTTGTCATAGACCTCCTGCTGTCCATCATCCTGGTAGTCCTCCTCATAGTCATTCCATGGGAATAACTAGGGACAAAGCCATGAGTACTCTTTAAGTACTCGCAAACTATCACTAACAAGTAAAGTAGTTCGAGTAGAAATCCTAAGCTCTAGGTTTATTTGCAAAAAGTCAGTATTATTTCATACTGAGTTCAGAAGTAAAGAAAACTAGTTTACTGTTCTACAACACCTAAGTGGAAACTTAGTTTTCATGTTCACAACCCTGTTGTGGTCAAGTAAAAGTCATAGTTCATTTCACAAGTCATTTTGAAAAACATCTGACGACGGAATAGTATGGCCACTCCACCTGTCCATAACTGTGGCATCCCGCAAAAACCACTACTAGAAAATCGCGTTGTTTTTGTGCATTGCATCATCATGACCGCATGCTCATGTCATCATGCCACATTGCATTTGAGCATAGTCATCGTCTTGCATTTGCTTGCATAAAACTATTTGCAGATAAACCTAGTTTTGTTTTCTAAAACGCCCCATCTTCATTCAAACACGCAAAACCCGGGTCCCCGGATTATTTTGTTTTTTCCGCTGTCGGATTGCAAAAGCGCTGGTTAAAAATAAATAATTTAATTAATTATTTTAGTGGGGGCAGTCGAACGGGCCGACCCGACCCGAACGACCACCCCCGGAACCTAAAATCGGTCCACCTAAAATCCTACAGCTACCTACACCTAATCTACCCCCCAACCATCCACCTCATCCCAACCAACCCCCTCCTGACACCTCACCCTCTCTCCCCCTCTACCCAATCCTAAACTGCCACCTCAGCAGCCCCTCTCTCCTCTCACCCCCACTCCCATCCACCTCACACTCAACCCACCCTGCCCACACACTCACGCACGCACACACAGCACACCTCACAAACCCACCCACACCGACACCACCCAACCCACCTGGCCCGCCCCTGGGCCCCACCCACGCACGCCACCCCGCACCCCTGGCCCGCCCCGCTCGCGTCGCTCCTTCCTCCCCTCCCTCTGCATGCTACCGCAACCGCCTCCCTCGCCCTGCCCCGCGGCCGGCCGCTCGTCTCGCCTGGCCGCCTCGCGCCCCTCCCGCTCCGCCGCGTGCGCCGCTCCGGCCTCGTGTCGCCGCCGCTCCTCCCTCCCTCTCCCCCGCCGGCTCCCTCTTCTTCCTCTTCCCCGTCGCCGGCTCGTCTGCCTCCTCCCCGGCAGCAGCAGCGGCGCCGTCGGCCACCACCTGCGCGCTCGCCGGCCGCGCCTTCCTCCGCTCGCCCTTTCCCCCGCAGCTTCCTCCCCCTCCTCCGCGTTCGCCGCCTCCCCGTCTGGCCGCCACCGCCCCTCCCCGGCAGCGAGGCTCCCCGCCGCCGGTCGCCTCCGCGTCGACCTCGCCGTCACCCCTCGCCTCCGCACCCATCTCCTCCTCGCCAGAGCCGCCTCACCTCCGCTCCTCCCCATCGGCGCTGTCCCCCGCCCCGCGTTCCTCGCCGGAGGCCCTCTGCGGCCGTCGTTCGTCGCCAGGACGCCTCCACCTTCCATCTTCCCCGCCTCCGGCCGCGTCCCGCCGGCCCCAGACCGCACCCTCCTTCTCCGCTACGCCTGCAACCGCCCTCCCCCTCCGGCCGACGAGCTCCCCGTCGCCCGCCTCCAGCAGCAGTCGCGGCCGCCTCCTCCCCATCGCCCGCCCCGCCGCCGGCCTCTCTTCCGCGAGCCCGCTCCCCGAGCCCTCGCCTCCCCTGTCCGCGTGCAGCAGCCGGCCCCGCCTGGACCTACCTGCCCCGCGGGACCCACCCCGTCGTCAAGATGCCATCCGCCTCCGACCGTGCAGCAACCCCCTCCAGCCCCTGCGGGTGTGCTCCTGCGTGTATGTGTTGGTGCTTGTGTGTTGTACCAAGTCAACGTCCGAACCCATGGTTACAGTACCCGTTCTCTGTCTCAAGCCCGTCAACGCCATCTACACCGAGAGCCCGCGGTACCTGGAGGACGACATCAAACCGAAGCGCCAAGTCGCCGAGACCCCGTTCCCGAAGGCCTCCGACAGCGAACCACGCACCACGGACGCGGAGAAACCCTCGGACGCCAAGATCTTCTCCACGGAACATCGGGAACTCCCCCGGACGCCAAGACCGACTCGATGGCGCGGGCCCGACAAGACCCTCGCAACGGCAAGATCGGCCCCGTGGGACCCGACAAGACCTTCGCGACGACAAGAACGGCACCGACCCGGAAGAAGACGATGCGCCCCGACACAGACCCAAGTCCTGCTTCCCGGACGCGACAAGAACTACCCCGATATCCGAGAATGATCCCGGAGTCCGAGAACATTTCCGTCGAACCCTGGACCCCGAGACCAACCCCGAACCCCGGACGAGGTTCGCCGAACCCTAATGTGTGAACCTTTTCCCGAGCCCCTATTTTATAAATGCTATACATAAAACCTGTTGCATATCAATCACTCATCTCGCATGCATATTGTGTGGTTTGGGGGCCTTATGCCGATTCACCTAATAATTAAATATGGGGCCCATATGCGGGCAAACCTAGTCTTATATTGGCCCCATCTAAATTTGTGCATCGAACCGTTGTCATCTTTTGCCATGTTAATAAAACATTTAATTTGCGGGGTATCTAAATAACTTGAACCATTTAATTATTGTCGGGACCCCGGTTCCACTTAATATTGACCTAATTGCATTGCACCTTTGCCATGCCATGCATCATACATGCATCATGCCGATCTTCTGCCGTAATCTTAAATATTGCATCCGGTGTTTATTCTAGCGTTTTGCTTCTTCGCGGATAAGGTCGATGAGTTGATGTGAGCTTCGCCCCGATCTTCGGTTGAACCCTTCGACAATGTTTTCAGGCGAGCATCTCCCCCTTTCTACCTATCTTACTTTTATAGTATCCATTCCCTCCTGTTGATCTATTGCTATCTGTGTCGCGATGCTCTAGTTTTTTCGTACCGTGATACCCCTTGCAGCCTTATATTGCCTTGGACACATCCTATTACCTGTTGTTTGGTAGATAGTTGGTCTTGCGCGCCGTAGTCGCTTGCTCAAGTGCTTTAGCGTGTCGTCAAGTGCCACAGTTGTTGGTGTATTGCCGCAAGTTGATGTTGGAGATGATTCTAGTTTTACTTACCGTTCATTTTAAATTCCTGTTTAACAACTAAAATTGAAGTAAGTAGAGGCATCGGTGGGTGATAGATAATATTTGGTTTCCGAACGCCCACTTGTGTCCCGTAGGACCCCGAGTACTTGATACATGTTCCTTGTTTTATCGTGCTATCCACATCCGGGAGGTATATGGGACCCCCCTGAGCCAGAGCTTGATTCAGTCTTATTTCTTGGGGCCACAAACTAGTTTGAGGTTTTATTTACGATCCTGTACTTATGCAATGCTACTGCTTAATTTAAATTGTGCGAGGAGCACACTGTACTGTTTAGGTAAGCGGAGTGTTTTCGCGGTATCGACAAGCCCAGCCACACTTTCGGGTTCCCAGTCGTTTACAGCCATTGACGCAAACCTTGAGTCCGTCTCGAAGCTAGCTTACTTCGTTGCGGGTCTACTCAATGGGGTGGCCCCCTGAAATATTTCTGAATCCTGTGATTGCTTTGTCGTGAAAGCCTCGTTGGGTTTTGATTTGGTTTTTTCTAGGTTGATCGAGCGTGTGTTGCTATTGGTGCACCCCGGCCGGGTAAAACTTTCTGAAAGCCGTGTCCGCGGATATGGACGACTTGGAGCACAGTATCTCGACCAGAGACAAGCATAACTAAAGTTTATTGCTATAAATTTGACTTTATAATGACTAGTAATCAGCTTCACTATAATGGAATGGCTAAATAATACTGCCCACCATTGCTTGCTTGGATCCTCGCTTGCGACCATTGTACCTGACTAGTAAGTATTGCAACTACAACGGAATGGCTAAATAAAAGTACCAACAACTGCTGGGTGTTGGGTTTATATCATGATATATGTATCTGATTAGTAATTGCTGCAACTACAACGGAATGAATAACTAAAAGGGCCCACTTCTTCTTTTATCAGGACAATTATCTACACCTGACTAGTAATTGCTGCAACGATAACCGAATAAGTAAAACTGCCAACTGTGTGAGTTCCTCGGTTGACTTCCTCGTGTGGTCTCGAGGGGGAAACGTCAGGATGGGTTTGTTTGGTGTTAGTATCAGTCTGGTTCCGAATAGGTCCTTCTTACCCCTCTCTGACAGCCGCCAGTTGTATCGAGTCTTGCTGCCGCTGCCTCTGCCGCTTCAGTCCACCATACCTATGTAGGCGAGGACCGCCGAATTCTAGCCTCGCCGTGTACTGGCCTCAGTACTGACGCTCCTCTTTTTCCTTTGCCCTTTGTCGGCACCCCTTTTGTTTAAGCAGGTTTTGAGATCGACGCCGTTAGCAGGGTTACCCTTCCGGCTTGGCCTGGGCAGGGTTATGGACGCCATTGGTTATTCTTCAGGGCTCTTAGCCCCATTTGCATCTTGTCCGTAGTCGGACGCTCGATCATTTTCAAGGTGATTTGGATCTTTGTATATTATATCTGTATTCTTGACTCATGGAGTCGCTGTTATATATATCTGTTCTGTGGGTCCCATCGAGGACTGTTGTGTAATGTTATTACTTCGTTTTCCACCCGCACGAAAGTGCCTGGTGGGCACCTTTGAATCGTTTCTATGCGGGTTTGGCGGGTTTCGCTAAAACTTGCATAGGTCCGATTCTGAGGGTGTTGCAGAGTGGTATCAGAGCTCAGCAGTTGCGATACCCCACAAGTCCAGCCTGTAGGATAACCTAGCTAACGGTCGAAGTAGAGTGTCAAAACTATTTTTGCAAAATCGGTTGGATAGTTCTGATAGGTCTGATTTTACTCCTTACCCCTTTGCTATTCCTCTCTTACCTCTACGTGTTTTGAATCTGCTCTCTTATCTTTTCTTCGAGTCCAGGATTTCTCGTGGTTGGGTTTCCGTCGTACCTTCAGGGTTTCGCTTTCTCCCTTTTGTAACGGAGGTGCTACGATCATCAATCTGCAACTCGTCTGTTGTACCCTTCATCCAATCTTTTGTTCTTGAGCTCTTTATACATATGTGTTCCTTGCTGGATATCCGTGTCGTTGAAAAACATATGAGAAGGACGAGCATTGGTGAAGTTGGAGTATACCTTGAGCATGTGTTGTTCATGCCAATGGAACCATCGCGGAACCTAATCATTGTGTCTTTCATACGATTTCTGTTGTATCTTCCGGTGTTTCCCGATGTGATGACCTCATCTACATCAGATCCAATGCAGAGTCTGCATCACTCCTTTGTTCCGAACCTCGCTTGTCGAGATCTTCAGTCTGATTCCGAGGGTTGGTTGCATAATCCGCCTATTCGTGTGCAGAGTAATGGTTTGGGTGCGCGATGGACTGATCACCATCCGACTACTCTTAACATTCGCTCTTGTGCATCGAATCAGTGGATCCAGCAGTTTTACTCCGTCCACGGAAGTTAGGGGTGGCTTTATTGTGGATACCTCTACCTTCGACCTTTTGTTTCCGGAGTGTTCTCTCGACGGTCACGGACAACGACCTCTTGTTAGTGGTGTCGCGAGGAACTACACGAAGTGAGAAGACGCAGATCGCCGACCTTTCCTTCCGGTACCATGAGGCGGATCTCGAGGGCGAGATCCATTGTTAGTGGTGTCGAATTGTGGCATCCCGCAAAAACCACTACTAGAAAATCGCGTTGTTTTTGTGCATTGCATTATCATGACCGCATGCTCATGTCATCATGCCACATTGCATTTGAGCATAGTCATCGTCTTGCATTTTCTTGCATAAAACTATTTGCAGATAAACCTAGTTTTGTTTTCTAAAACGCCCCATCTTCATTCAAACACGCAAAACCCGGGTCCCTGGATTATTTTGTTTTGTCCGCTGTCGGATTGCAAAAGCGCTGGTTAAAAATAAATAATTTAATTAATTATTTTAGTGGGGGCAGTCGAATGGGCCGACCCGACCCGAACGTCCACCCCCAGAACCTAAAATCGGTCCACCTAAAATCCTACAGCTACCTACACCTAATCTACCCCCCAACCATCCACCTCATCCCAACCAACCCCCTCCTGACACCTCACCCTCTCTCCCCCTCTACCCAATCCTAAACTGCCACCTCAGCAACCCCTCTCTCCTCTCACCCCCACTCCCCTCCACCTCACACTCAACCCACCCTGCCCACACACTCACGCACGCACACACAGCACACCTCACAAACCCACCCACACCGACACCACCCAACCCACCTGGCCCGCCCCTGGGCCCCACCCACGCACGCCACCCCGCACCCCTGGCCCGCCCCGCTCGCGTCGCTCCTTCCTCTCCTCCCTCTGCACGCTACCGCAACCGCCTCCCTCGCCCCTGCCCCGCGGCCGGCCGCTCGCCTCGCCTGGCCGCCTCACGCCCCTCCCGCTCCGCCGCGTGCGCCGCTCCGGCCTCGTGTCGCCGCCGCTCCTCCCTCCCTCTCCCCCGCCGGCTCCCTCTTCTTTCTCTTCCCCGTCGCCGGCTCGTCTGCCTCCTCCCCGGCAGCAGCAGCGGCGCCGTCGGCCACCACCTGCGCGCTCGCCGGACGCGCCTTCCTCCGCTCGCCCTTTCCCCCGCAGCTTCCTCCCCCTCCTCCGCGTTCGCCGCCTCCCCGTCTGGCCGCCACCGCCCCTCCCCGGCAGCGAGGCTCCCCGCCGCCGGTCGCCTCCGCGTCGACCTCGCCGTCACCCCTCGCCTCCGCACCCATCTCCTCCTCGCCAGAGCCGCCTCACCTCCGCTCCTCCCCATCGGCGCCGTCCCCCGCCCCGCGTTCCTCGCCGGAGGCCCTCTGCGGCCGTCGTTCGTCGCCAGGCCGCCTCCACCTTCCATCTTCCCCGCCTCCGGCCGCGTCCCGCCGGCCCCAGACCGCACCCTCCTTCTCCGCTACGCCTGCAACCGCCCTCCCCCTCCGGCCGACGAGCTCCCCGTCGCCCGCCTCCAGCAGCAGTCGCGGCCGCCTCCTCCCCATCGCCCGCCCCGCCGCCGGCCTCTCTTCCGCGAGCCCGCTCCCCGAGCCCTCGCCTCCCCTGTCCGCGTGCAGCAGTCGGCCCCGCCTGGACCTACCTGCCCCACGGGACCCACCCCATCGTCAAGATGCCATCCGCCTCCGACCGTGCAGCAACCCCCTCCAGCCTCTGCGAGTGTGCTCCTGCGTGTATGTGTTGGTGCTTGTGTGTTGTACCAAGTCAACGTCCGAACCCATGGTTATAGTACCCATTCTCTGTCTCAAGCCCGTCAACGCCATCTACACCGAGAGCCCGCGGTACCTGGAGGACGACATCAAACCGAAGCGCCAAGTCGCCGAGACCCCGTTCCTGAAGGCCTCCGACAGGGAACCGACAAGATCTGCATCACGGACGCACCACGGACGCGGAGAAACCCTCGGACGCCAAGATATTCTCCACGGAACATCGGGAACTCCCCCGGACGCCAAGACCGACTCGATGGCGTGGGCCCGACAAGACCCTCGCAACGGCAATATCGGCCCCGTGGGACCCGACAAGACCTTCGCGACGACAAGAACGGCACCGACCTGGAAGAAGCCGATGCGCCCCGACACCGACCCAAGTCCTGCTTCCCGGACGCGACAAGAACTACCCCGATATCCGAGAACGATCCCGGAGTCCGAGAACGTTTCCGTCGAACCCTGGACCCCGAGACCAACCCCGAACCCCGGACCAAGTTCGCCGAACCCTAATGTGTGAACCTTTTCCCGAGCCCCTATTTTATAAATGCTATACATAAAATCTGTTGCATATCAATCACTCATCTCGCATGCATATTGTGTGGTTTGGGGGCCTTATGCCGATTCACCTAATAATTAAATATGGGGCCCATATGCGGGCAAACCTAGTCTTATATTGGCCCCATCTAAATTTGTGCATCGAACCGTTGTCATCTTTTGCCATGTTAATAAAACATTTAATTTGCGGGGTAGCTAAATAACTTGAACCATTTAATTATTGCCGGGACCCCGGTTCAACTTAATATTGACCTAATTGCATTGCACCTTTGTCATGCCATGCATCATACATGCATCATGCCGATCTTCTGCCGTAATCTTAAATATTGCATCCGGTGTTTATTCTAGCGTTTTGCTTCTTCGCGGATAAGGCCGATGAGTTGATGTGAGCTTCGCCCCGATCTTAGGTTGAACCCTTCGACAATGTTTTCAGGCGAGCATCTCCCCCTTTCTACCTATCTTACTTTTATAGTATTCATTCCCTCATGTTGATCTATTGCTATCTGTGTCGCGATGCTCTAGTTTTTTCGTACCGTGATACCCCTTGCAGCCTTATATTGCCTTGGACACATCCTATTACCTGTTGTTTGGTAGATAGTTGGTCTTGCGCGCTGTAGTCGCTTGCTCAAGTGCTTTAGCGTGTCGTCAAGTGCCACAGTTGTTGGTGTATTGCCGCAAGTTGATGTTGGAGATGATTCTAGTTTTACTTACCATTCATTTTAAATTCCTGTTTAACAACTAAAATTGAAGTAAGCAGAGGCATCGGTGGGTGATAGATAATATTTGGTTTCCGAACGCCCACTTGTGTCCCGTAGGACCGCGAGTACTTGATACCTGTTCCTTGTTTTATCGCGCTATCCACATCCGGGAGGTATATGGGACCCCCCTGAGCCAGAGCTTGATTCAGTCTTATTTCTTGGGGCCACAAACTAGTTTGAGGTTTTATTTACGATCCTGTACTTATGCCATGCTACTGCTTAATTTAAATTGTGCGAGGAGCACACTGTACTGTTTAGGTAAGCGGAGTGTTTTCGCGGTATCGACAAGCCCAGCCACACTTTCGGGTTCCCAGTCGTTTACAGCCATTGACGCAAACCTTGAGTCCATCTCGAAGCTAGCTTACTTCGTTGCGGGTCTACTCAATGGGGTGGCCCCCTGAAATATTTCTGAATCCTGTGATTGCTTTGTCGTGAAAGCCTCGTTGGGTTTTTATTTGGTTTTTTCCGAGGTTGATCGAGCGTGTGTTGCTATTGGTGCACCTCGGCCGGGTAAAACTTTCTGAAAGCCGTGTCCGCGGATATGGACGACTTGGAGCACAGTATCTCGACCATAAATTTGGACTAAAGTTTATTGCTATAAATTTGACTTTATAATGACTAGTAATCAGCTTCACTATAATGGAATGGCTAAATAATACTGCCCACCATTGCTTGCTTGGATCCTCGCTTGCGACCATTGTACCTGACTAGTAAGTATTGCAACTACAACGGAATGGCTAAATAAAAGTACCAACAACTGCTGGGTGTTGGGTTTATATCATGATATCTGTATCTGATTAGTAATTGCTGCAACTACAACGGAATGAATAACTAAAAGGGCCCACTGCTTCTTTTATCAGGACAATTATCTACACCTGACTAGTAATTGCTGCAACGATAACCGAATAAGTAAAACTGCCAACTGTGTGAGTTCCTCGGTTGACTTCCTCGTGTGGTCTCGAGGGGGAAACGCCAGGATGGGTTTGTTTGGTGTTAGTATCAGTCTGGTTCCTAATAGGTCCTTCTTACCCCTCTCTGACAGCCGCCAGTTGTATCGAGTCTCTATAGGTTGTTTAGTGCATGCTGCCGCTGCCGCTTCAGTCCACCATACCTATGTAGGCGAGGACCGCCGAATTCTAGCCTCGCAGTGTACTGGCCTCAGTACTGACGCTCCTCTTTTTCCTTTGCCCTTTGTCGGCACCCCTTTTGTTTAAGCAGGTTTTGAGATCGATGCCGTTAGCAGGGTTACCCTTCCGGCTTGGCCTGGGCAGGGTTATGGACGCCATTGGTTATTCTTCAGGGCTCTTAGCCCCATTTGCATCTTGTCCGTAGTCGGACGCTCGATCATTTTCAAGGTGATTTGGATCTTTGTATATTATATCTGTATTCTTGACTCATGGAGTCGCTGTTATATATATATCTGTTCTGTGGGTCCCATCGAGGACTGTTGTGTAATGTTATTACTTCGTTTTCCACCCGCACGAAAGTGCCTGGTGGGCACCTTTGAATCGTTTCTATGCGGGTTTGGCGGGTTTCGCTAAAACTTGCATAGGTCCGATTCTGAGGGTGTTGCAATAACCACGGACGCGGCTATTCGAATAGTTTGACACTCAGCAGAGGTGGTACACTTTCACCACAACATTCAATACATCTGTCAGGGATATCCCTGAATCATCATACTTAGTATGCGGATAATCAATCATAACCTTTCAATTACACACCCTAGTACAGGCACCTCCCCTATGAATTTGGCCTCCCAACCATGACCATCTGTCATCTTGGGTACTGCATAGGTTGACATTCATCACGAGGTAGCCTCAGCTCAACCTCTTTCCGCAAGGGAACCCATACTAAGACATATAAACTTCTAGTTAAGCCCTACCCAATTCAGGTATTGTGGTTGTATGGTAAAATTGGGATGGTATCGCATCTAAACCCAACCATCAATTTTTAAAAAGGGCTAAGGCTCATGCCTCAACATTTTCATCATCAAATCATCTTGTGTTCATAACACATGTCAAAACATTTCAATAGAATGAATCTTAATTCTAAGGTTTTCATAATCCTTTTTCACCAAGTATTCCCATATAAAGTGATCAACTTTTATGCTTAGCACTAGCCACTAAAGTTGAGGGTATTCACTAATGAGGGGTGCTAGTCAAGTATAACTATGCAAATCTAGACTGATGCCTTTTGATGACATCTAGTTCTTAACTACTTAGGCCTAGTTTTATGCTCTTTATGCTATCTATAGTATCTTTCCAAAACTCACAAGTCACTAAGTAAAGGTAAAGAACTTTGGTAGAGATAAAAGAATAAATCTTGCAAGTAAAACTAGGAATTGGTCTAATCAAGGTTTCATAACCAAGGCATGCCTAATGCATCCTACATAGGTTATTTTGCATTAGATAGCTTGGATAGGTAGCATGCAAAGTTCTAGCTTGCATAGTTCACTTGTAGTGTTAGGCTTTCCTTGAGTAGTGTAGTGGTTGAAGTTTTCTTCCTCGTAGTAGTAGTACTTGTTGGAGATATGCCCTAGAGGCAATAATAAATGTAGTTATTATTATATCTTTGTGTTTATGATAAATGTTTACATTCATGCTATAATAGTATTAACAAGGAAACATTAATACTTGTGTGATTTGTAAACTTAAATTGAAGTCCCTAGTAAAGCCTCTAAATATTACTAGCTTGTTGGTTAATACATGATTGTGGTTTCCCTATCATGAACATTGAGATGTTATTAACAACAAGATCATATCGTTAAGAGAATGATATGGTGGACATACTCCTATAGATAAGCGTAGCATAAAGATCAAGTCATTTAATAGTTCAATTGCTATATGCTTTCTGATACATAGTAACCTAATTCCTTCGACCATGAGATCATGCATATCACCTTTACCGGATGGATGCTTTGATGACATCAAACACCACACCATAACAGGGTGGCTATAAAGGTGGCATTGAGTGTTCGGAAAGTATTGGTTGAAACACATGGATCAAGAGTGGGATTTGTCCATCCATATGACGGATAGATATACTCTGGGCCCTCTCGGTGAAATGTCATCCAATTAGCTTGCAATCATGTGACTGGCTCACAAGGGATCACATATCACAGGAACGAGAAAATAGTACTTATCAGTAACGAGGTTGAACTAGGTATGTAGAGATACCGACGATCATAACCTCGGATAAGTAAACTATCGTGAGACAAAGGGAAATTGGTATCGTATGTAAGTGGTTCATTCGATCGCAAAGTAATCGTAGAAATATGTGGGAGCCATATGACTTTCCATATTCCTCTATTGGTTATTGTTCGGAGAAGTGTCTCGATCATGTCCGCATAATTCACGAACCGTAGGGAGACACACTTAAGGATTCGACGTTGTTTGAGTAGTTATGGAATGATGAGTAAGAGACCGAATGTTGTTCGGAGTCTCGGATGGGATCCGGTATATCACGAGGAGATCCGAAATGGTCCGGAGAATAAGATTCATATAAGGAAATTCCTATTTCGGAGTTGGAGAATGGTTCCGGTGTTTTCATCGGGAATGTTCTAGAAGGTTCCGGAATGTCCGGCACTCCGAAGGGGAAGGGTACATGAATGTGCCATACCAAGTTGGAATGATTGCATCATGTACTAGGTGTCATCGCTGAACAAAATAAAGGGTTTAATCAAATCCTAGTTTGAAAAGTCAAACGCCAATTTGAAAAGTCAAACGGCTATTTTGGGAAGTGGAGGGGAAGTGGGAAACCGAGTTGGGGAGGAGTTCCTCCTCCACCGCCGGCCCACTAGGGATCCGAGTTGGGGAGGGACTCCCTCCCCTTGGCCGGTGCCTCCCACCTATAAAGGGAGGGGCAGGGCTGCCCCTCCTAACACACAAATTCTCCACCCCAAAACCCTAGCCCGGCGCCGCCACCTCCTGTTGCCGCCGCCTAGGGCTCCCCTAGCCGCCGACTTGGGCAAGCCCCAAGACCTAGCCGACAGCCCTAGCACCTCCCGCTTGGTGTGTCTAAACCCTAGATCGCCGAGGAGCTCTCTCATAGTCCACCATACTCGCTCCGGCTTAAGGCGAAGCCCTGCGAGATCTCCCCTCTACTTCCGGTACCACGCCGTTGTGCTGCCGGAATCGCGAGGAGAGTGCTACAACCTCCGCTGCCTGCTGGAACAAGGGAGAGGAAGGTCTTCATCGAGTACCGATCATGTGACCGTCTGCGGGAGCGCTGCCGGAACGCAGCGCCGGAAGGATCGTCTACACGATCTTGAGATCGGGAAGAGTACGACTACATCACCCACGATAATCCGCTCTCGTTAAACACTTTGGAATCTTCGAGGGTGAGTTATTCCATCGACTCGTTGCTACAGTCTAGTAGATAGATCTTGGCTTGTTTGTTTGTATGCGGTAGAAATTTTTTGTTTTCCATGCTACGAAACCCTACAGTACTCCTCCTCCTCGTAGCCTTGGTGGGTACTGGCGTCTATAAATGAATACGAGGTACACAATCACCAAACAATATTTAACAACCAATAGTTGGCACACAAAGGCTCACACTAGATGATCTAGCATCATCACAAACATCACTTGAAATAAAGACCTAGTCTGATTTACCTTATTTTGAAAAATAATTTCTACTCGTTGAAAACTACTTAAGATTTAAAATTCCCCAATTAAAATATGGGATCATGTTGACACATGTCATCACCACATATTCTAATACTTGGGAATGTTATTTAAAGTGGTGGTCATATTTTATAAAGTTTAAAATTACTATTTATACAATTAAAGTGACTAGAAATGCCTATATATCATTATTTTAGTACTAGTCCAATGTCATTGCATGTAAACCTAAATATTTTTACATATTCAGATAGATCTTGTCAATTGTGATTTTTGAGAGTTGGAATCAACTCAAAAGCATTTATGGTTGATTTTTGCAAAATGTTTGAACGTGGAAAAGTCTTATTTTTACTATAGGTGATCTATAATTCCAAATGGTTTAGTAAATCCAACGAGCTTAGGAATGGTTTAGTAATTTGAATACCTTTCTAACAGGCGAGGCACGGCGTGTGCGCGCGTGTCGGCCACGGCGCTCTGGCGTGCTCTCGGCATGGCGGCAGAGAAAATGGGCGCCGCGTTCTTGGGTGGTCCATGGCTGGGCTACGATCGAGGGGTGGGCAGGGAGTGGCGGTGGACGGTGGCAAGTCTCGTAGACATCATGGACGGGCGCGGGGCTGCGTGTGGCGAGTTGCCCATAGTCGACCGGCAAGGATGGGTCGGGTGGCACGACACTGGTCCAAGTAGTGTAGGGGGAGCTGCTTCAATGCAATGCTGGGCACTGGGGGAGACCAGGGGAGTGAAATGGGGTGAAAGGTTTGATCAATTAGTGCTCACCACAGTAGAAGTTAGGCAAGGTTGATCTGTGTCCACCAGGTGTTTGATGAAATGGCCGCATGAATTCAATTTTTGAAATTTTTGGATAAATTTTGGTGAGTGATCTTGTCATAAGCTTGGTAGTCTGTGGTTTCTAGGGTTTGCCAAGGGTAATTGGTTTGGTTGATTTTTGAGAAATGGCCATCTTAGTACCTATTAAGGATTCAATTTTTAAATGCCTCTCAAATGGATTTGAAAATAGTTTCTATAAGATTGTGAGTTTGCTTGGGTTCACTTTTACTCGGTCTAGCAAGGGGTGAAATGAATTGGATTTGTTTGTGTTAGAAATCTTTGACTAGGAACACCCAAATTGGTCTAGTGAACAAGTTTGGCCAAAATGACCATTTGCTTATATTTCTTATATTTGATTTTCTCTTCATTTGATTTTTCTTGGGAATGATCTAGATGATATTGTTTTCATCTTTAAACCAATCCTTATAGTTCATAGCAATCAAACATGGAAATTGCAATAATTCATGCATTAATCATATACACACATGCATTCATATTAATTTTAATAATAAATTTTTTTGTTAACCCTAAACTTGGGTGATTAGAACTTGATAATCTTGTTTAATATTTTTGGGGTGTTACAATATGCTTCTCAACTATATGGCAAATTTTGCAAGTTGATGCTTAAATAGCTCCTAAGTGCTTTGTTACGTTGTTATATGTGAATTATTATGCTAAGTTGCAAGCCTGAAATATTCTTGTATACATAATTATTTATTATATCATTTATAAGTAAAAATATATTATTTTATAAATCTTTAAAAAAATATTAAACCGGTGAACCAGCTGTCTGACCGATAAAACCTAAATCGGAGCCTCACGGATTCGATCACTGGTCCGATTTTTAAAACTATGACGAAAGGTGTCCTAAAATGCCTCCGTGCCCACCAAGCTTAAGCTATAAAATTTTGTTATATGTGAATTATTACACTAAGTTGCAAGTCTGAAATATTTTTGTATACATAATTATTTATTTACTATATCATTTATAAGTAAAAAAATATTACTTTATAAATCTTAAAAAAGATATTAAACCGGTGAACTAGCGGTCCGACCGATAAAACCTAAACCGAAGCCTCACCGGTTCGATCACCGGTCCGGTTTTTAAACTATGACATCAGGTGCCATGAAATGCCTCCATGCCCACCAAGCTTAAGTTATACAATTATGCAAACTACTACTACCTCCGTATCAAGGCTTAAGGCGTATAACTTTTTTAAAAAATCAAACTAACTAAATTTTGACCAAGTTTTTAGAGAAAAATATTACTATTTACAATACCGAATTCATACCCTTCCATACATCATGAATAAATCTGGGAGCGGTTCTTCTTTAACCGGGTCTGGCGGTTTAGTTGCATTTTTTTAGAAAAATAGTACATTCGTAGACACTCACAACACGAACATACATCCACCCCTATGAACGCACACACGGACACCCTACCCCTATAAGAACCTCTGAGAGAATGAGCTGGCAGATCAAGTCTTGAAATTGACGACGTTACCACGGGTGCCTCGCTGTCGACGAGAACGTCACCTCCCACTGAAAGAATATTCCGCCTTTTCTACAATGCACAGTGTCAAACCTGGGGTTTAAACTCTGGTGGACTGGGGTACAACCACAGGTTGGTTTGCGTTTAGTTTTGCATATGGGATCCTTTGATTTGGGGGCTGGTCGAGAAAACATGTGGGTTTGGTTCAGTTACGTCTCAAAAGCACATGGGTCCGGTCAGGTATGGGTGTGAATGGTTGTGGTTCCAAACAGTCTCAACTTGTGGTTCCAACCCGGTTCTTGAGATTGGGTCTATGTGTGTTGCTCGAGCCGCCATCTTTCTCTGCGACCGCCGCCATAGCTCGCTGCCCCGCCCCCGCGACTACAAATGCTACTTCTCATCTGACCAAGTCCTTGCATCCCCAAAGAGCTGGGGGGTCTTAGGTATTCTCTCCTCCCGTCACATGAATGTGGCGTTGATGCTTAGATGGGTGTGGAGAATCCTGAAGGATAATGGAGGCCTCTGGCTCCAGTTAATAAGAGCTAAATACCTCTGGGTATGGCCACTGCTGGCTTGTGAACGTCGGGAGGGCTCTCAGTTTTGGAGAGCCATCCAGGACATTAAGCCAGCAATACGGAAAGGGCTATCCATTTCCATAGGTAATGGGAGGGACACCCTTTTCTGGATGGACCCATGGCGCGGTGCTCGCCCCCTGCGTCACGAGGTTCTAGAGTTGTTTGCGATCTACGCAAACCCCATGCTCCCGGTAGCGGAGGCGCGCCAGGGAGGGGAATGGAAGGTGGCATTCCGGCAGAACCTTGGGGAGGCCGACAGGGTTTCCTGGGATGAGCTGAGGGACAGCCTCCCGCTGTCCCTGGCTCAGGCCCCAGATGACCTATCTTGGAGGCTGGTCCCCTCGGGGACCTTTTCGATTGGTTCAACGTACAAGGCCCTATTTAGTGGGCCCGCTCTGTCTTGGGTTTCTCCGCTTTGGAAGACCCCCCTGCCCCTGAAGATCAAAGTCTTTGTCTGGCAGTAGCTGCGTGACCGGCTACTCTCGGGTGTAGAGGTGGCCAAGCGACATGGTCCTGGCAACGGCCAGTGTCCGCTTTGTGCGGTCCCGGAATCGGGCTTACATATCTTCTTCTCTTGTCCCGCTGCTCGATTCCTATGGAACTTCATCCATGAGGCTCTAGGGCCTGAGTGGCAGGCCTCGGACCTAGGGGAGTTCCTGGAAGCCGCCGCAAACCATACCGGGAGGAGGAGGCGCCTCTTCTAGTTGGTGTTTGCGGCGATGACCTGGACTCTATGGAATATACGGAATAAGATGGTCATTGAGCGTATCTTCCTGCGCCGTGCCTCTGACTCGGTCTTCAAATTTATGGCTTTTTTGCAGCAATGGTACCCGTTGTGTAGACAGCGGGATAGGGAGCGGCTGGACGAGATGTTGGAGCACTTGATCGCGGCGGCCCGCCGACTTGCTACTCCGTCTGGCCACTGAGGGCTTCCCCTGGAGGTTGATGAGTCTTGTATTTGTGTGTGTGTTCTCCTCTGCTGGTTCTAGGCGTTGCCTTGTATTCGTTGAGGGGTGCAACTTGTGTGTGTTGCGTGTGTGGATCACTTTGTCGTTGGTTTGCTGTGAACTTTGTATAGATGTTGCTTTATTTATAAAGCTGGGCATGAGCCTGTTTCGAGGAGGAGGTCAGGGTTTTCTCCTCCTCTGTCACTTCCAGGAGCCAGAGTAGATGCAGCACAAGGGCAAGGTCAGGTGGCGGCGGTGAAGGAGGTGTGTCTGATGATCCGGCAAGGAGAAGAGGTGGCGGCGTAGCCGAAGCAACCTGCGGCCATTACCTATCGAAGATCTACGGGAGGTCACCACGAATTATACAAAGGTCACCAAGATCTACCGGAGTGTAGAATTGCGGAATATTATCTGTATTGATATTGCAAGAGGTGATTACAACGTGAGCCCTTGGGCTGTTTATATAGTACTAGAAGACTTGGGGGGCAAGAAGACTACTAGAAATATAATTGGATTACAAACTTAAACTACCAAATATAGTCCAAACCGTGATATACTGTAACATTCCCCCGCAGTCGGATCGATAGTGACGCGAACGGTCTGACTGGAGTATAATCCGAAGGCGGATATGGGAGAGGATGTCGATGTCGATGTAGCCGGAAGTAGAGCATTATAGTCGTGGTCGATGATGCCATTGGTGATGTAGTCGCCGTTGATGAAGTCGATGAAGTTGATTATGTCGTTGTGTTGTGGTCGATGTCGTCATTGAGCCGGAATAATTCATCGTAGTGGTTGAAGTAGACGTAGTTTGAGAAGTAGCTCGACCCGCAATGCCGAGCTTGCCAGACTCGGGAGCGTGTCGGAGACGAAGGCACGCGTCGGTGTTGCCGATACTGAGCGTGCGAAGACAGGGACCATCATGAGCCATGCGCACCAGAGCCGGATTGAGGAGCAAAGAAAATTTCCGTAAACGGTCGGTGTAGAAGTTGTCCGCCGTGTCGGAGTAGACGAAGTGGCTGCAAGAAGAAAATTGAGCACAGACTTGTGCAAATAAAAAATTAGACCGCGACTCTAGCGGCAAGGTCGTGGTGGACGAAGACGACAAGGTAGTTGTTGATGGCGATTGAAATTGTTGCGGTAGTTGATTTCGGGGATTAGACCCGTATTTTCTGCTTGTATGAGCATGGCGTCGCTCGTGTAGAAGAACTTGTTGGCGTTGACGATGACCATGATTGGTGGTGGCGGCGACGATGAGACGATGTTGTTGGTGTAGATGGTTATCGGCGATGATGACCACGGGTGATGAAGGTGCAGCCCTTTGTTGACGGCGAGGCGCGTACTCGGGGACTTGCGTCCCGATTGATGTGGGTGAAGACGGGTCGGCATGGTGACGACGTGAGGATGGAGAAGCCGACGTAGCGCGTGAAGGCGTCCCTTGGGGCGCCGCGCGGAGCCTCCTTGGCACGATCGTTGGCGATGATTTGCCGGAGATGAGTCGACGCCGAGGTTGAATTAGAGGCGCGTGATGACGACACGTGGTTGTGAACGACGCAATCCGATCTATGATCGGTGAAAGAAGAAGAAATGCCGGTCAAGCGGCCGGCGAGAAAAATTTGGCGAAGACAGATCTAATCTACTATTTGCGCGGCCCCTGGCGGAGAACGATCTCCCCGGGGCGGCGCGGCGGAAGCGGTGGCTAAACCCTAGGCAGAGTGAACCGCTCTGATACCATATAGAATTGCGGAATATTATCTGTATTGATATTGCAAGAGGTGATTACAACGTGAGTCCTTGGACTGTTTATATAGTACTAGAAGACTTAGGGGGGCAAGAAGACTACTAGAGATATAATTGGATTACAAATTTAAACTACCATAGTCCAAACCGTGACATACTCTAACATGGAGAGGTGTGTGGCTCTTCCCTAGTTTTCTTGCCATGTATATTTTGAGATTCAGGTCACCGAGAACCTGGAATTTATTGTGTTCCTAAATCACACCATTGAATTCGAATAAGAGTGAGTACATATCAGTGTATATCCTACTTATATACTGGAGTTGTATTAGTATTGTTAGTCCTGACTCTGTACTAATCCCAGGTCATTTTGCGAGTCGCGATCTTGATTTTCTTTTGACCTCATCGCCATATTTGATTATGCATGGCTTTCTGCTCTAGTATATATATACATGTATGACTAAAATAGTGAAAAGACACACCTCCACTCTCTGCATGCATCGTAGACGACAGAGAAGGGACCAACTTATCAATCCGCATCAGCAATGACTTAACGAACTAAAGTGGTTCATCTAGTGTGCTTTAATTATGAATCTTGGGGATCAATCGTCTGTCAACTTGTTGTTGTATATAGGCTCATTTCTTTTCTCGGATGACCATAGTGCAAATCTTGCCTTGCAATCAACTTTTATAGTTAGAGTTGTATATCAGTTTGATGGTAGACATGCAGATTTTGCCATCAGTCTATTATTTGAACATTCAAATAGGCAAGAAATGATGCTTTGACTGAAATATGTTGTGTGATATACTACTTGATAGAACTGCAAGTACCAAGCAAATGTATCTTTTTTTCCATATCTTGCCTAGCTATATGCTGGCCAGAACATGCTCTTCATCATTTCTTGAATTCATGCTCAACATTGTTGTTTATGTTCGACAATTCGAAGTACCAAGGATGTGGCTAATGTGTAGAGTTACACTCCAGAACATGGAGAGTACAAGCGTTTTAATTTTCTCCTTGACTGTTCTGGCTAGTTTTGGTTCAGCTAGTAGAAGGTACTTTGATGTTCCTAACCTTGTTTTAAGATTCAAGGTAGATTCCACAGCCAGCTGTGTCGAGTTACACTCCTATTCATGCATTTGGGGTCCATTTTTGTTCTTGTTGTGAGTCCGTCACACATTGAGCCCCCAAGCAACCGACCTTTCCAATGGTAATGTTCTAAATTGGCAGATTTTTGTACTTGTTGTAAGAACGCATTGCTAGTACACAGTACATCAACCACACAATTCATGCATTGGCTTATATTTCAATGATTATGTTCTAAATTGACAGTTTTTCTTTTCAGTTTGTTGGAGAATTTGACATAGAGAACCATGGATGCATTTGAGGACCCGAGGAAGCTTGTTCATGTCATGAATAGTACACATCAGGAAAGCAATTCACTGTCGGCAAGATCTGTAGAAGTTGGTTCAAATATAATGTATTGCTTATGATGACTGCTGTATGGTTGTTCGGATATACTCTATATGGTTGTTGCTTACATGCTTATGAGTAAACCTGGAAATGGTTTTGTATTAACCGGGTTAAAGAGTAAGTATACAATTAATGAAAATGTGTTAAACATTTGGAGATTCTTGGCACGGTTGGATCCGGAAGGTAGAGGGGCTACTAAGGGAAAGCCTCGCCATGGTCTTGTCTATAAAAGGACTTGATTGTGGATTGTGGGTAAAGTGTATAGACTCTCGAGAATATTGCAAAAAAAGCCTGATCAACTCGGACCGTTTGAGTCTAGCCAGGCGCACTGGTCTGGACACGCCGGACCATGTATCTTTGCCGCTGGAGATACCTTAATTAAAAAACTAGAAGTGCTTCGAGAACTGCTCTTGATCAGATCAACCATGGCACCTTCCTGCACACACCGCGTCATCGTGAATGGACGAGCCATGCACAACAGCACGGGTGGATAACTGAATTCAACCCATCAGTTAAAACCATGGTTCCTGGGATCAGTTTAATTTGGTTTAGAGTTCGCAAATAAAATTCAATTTGGTTTAGGTGAAAATTTCTTGCGGTTTAGTTTTGGCTGGGTTGGAGAGGGAAAAAACGCTCCGCGTCGTCCCCCGCGGGCGACCGGGGCGACGGAACCCTAGCTCTCCTCTCGTCCCCCCGCCCCCCCCCCCCCCCCTCCGCCGCCGCCAGCGAGGGCCGCCGGGCAAAGCCCGCGCGGTGCTGGCGGCGGCGGCCTTTCTTTTCCCGGACGCCAGGAGGGTCGCGCGGGGCGGCGGTGATTGGCGGCGGTGCAGGTGGGCGGGTCCGGCAGTGCTCGGCGCGGTGTGGCCGGCGCGCCGCGGGCGGGGCGGATCCCGCAGCTAGAGGCGGTGGGTGGCGTGGTCGGGGGCTCCCGTGGCGTCCTCCTCCTGCTCTGGAGGCAGCGTCGTCGGTGGCCTTCTTGGCACGCGGCAGCCCTGGCCCGCTCGTGCAGGGGCGACGTGGCGGCGGCGATTTCAGACGGGGATGCGCGAGGGCGGGGACTGCTGGCCCTGTGCGGCGGCGATGGCGCGGCCCAGGTTTGGGCCAGGCGGGCCCGATCTGGGCTAGGCAGGCCCTTTCCTTGGCTTGGCGGGCGCGGATCTGGGCCAGGCGGGCCTCGATCTGGGCCAGGCGAGCCTCGGAGGAGCTAGTCGTTGCCTCTGGTTCTGCAGGTGCTCGCATACCGTGCTGCTCTTGACTCCCTAGTCATGTAGAGTTGTGTCGGCTGCGTTCGCTTGGCGTGCATGGTCGGGTCATGGGGTGTGGCTAGACCGACGGTGGTCCGGTTGGCACGGGAGAGCACGCTGGTGATGGCGCTACCACTTGGCGGCGGGGATTTGCAGTACGGCGGGTCCTCTGGTGGGTCGAGGAGTAAGGGTCTCACGCTTGGGTTGGCGGAGACGGTGGCACCCCTGCTGCAGTGAAGCGGTGGGGCTTCACGAGCCTGTTTAGGCTCGGCCGGGCCAGTGAGGGCCCGATTTGCACTGCGGCCTCATCCGGTCGGCTATCGCCTTCGGCGGTGGAGGTAGTTCCCTTCCGCGTGCTACTGTACCGCCGACCCTCGCCAAAGCCTCTTCTCTTCGGTCGAACCAGTCTCGCAGCGTGGGTCTCGGTGAAACGACGGGGATGACTTCAAGACCGCGGTGGCGTATGTTAGTGGGAGTCGAGATTGGTGGAGCAATCCGAAGCGTCCGTGAGTGTGGTTTTTTGAGGGGTCGGGAGAAATCCTTGTCGTCTAGACACCGACGTTGTGACGCCTGCGGGTGTCGTTGTCCTTCTTGAAGGGCATCGGGTGTATCTCTTCCCCACCTCCTGTTGCGTATCGGGGGAAACCCTAGGACCAGTCCGGGCAGCAGCGGCGTTGTCGTCGTTTTCCTTCTTGGAGGTGCTGCTTGATACGCGACGCTTCGGAGCGCTAGGATTGTGGTGGAAATTCTCCGGAGGGCGCAACGGTTGCGGGTCATTCTCGATTTCGTTGAGCCACTATCGTCGGCTTTGTTTTCTCTTATTTTTCTTTTCTGTTTCTTTTCTCTTTCTTTATTTTTCTTTTGGGCGTTGTGCTGTCTGGCCCAGCAGCGGTCTTAATGTTGTTGGCTATATTTATACAGCTAGGCGTATGCCTGTTTCGAGAGTTTTGGCTGGGTTGTCTAACGCGTCACATGGGTTCAGTTTGGGTTGGGTTTGTCTAACGCGTTACGTGGGCTTAGTTTAGTTATGGTTGAGTTCCCCAACCGTTACCGGATTTACCAAGAAACAAATTTTACATGATATCTAGATAGTATAATAGTTTTTAATAATTTTTTTTAAAATTTGGTCAAACTTTATATGGCTGGCTTTTTAAAAAAATTATATGCCTTAAACCTTGGGATAGAGGGAGTAGTATTAAACTAGGACATATTTCGATTTTGCATAACGATAAGCGTGTGAACCAACAAATAAGACAATTAGAACACATGTCGGCAGCATTCATGTGTTTGCAGCTTGGCTTCTCAAAAAAAACTTATCGCCTCTCACCAGGTGCTACCTTTGCAGAGCCGGCCGCCTTCCCCCTCCGCGCGCGTGCGCGCGGTGGGGGGGGGGTGTTGGAGATATGCCCTAGAGGCAATAATAAATATAGTTATTATTATATCTTTGTGTTTATGATAAATGTTTACATTCATGCTATAATAGTATTAACAAGGAAACATTGATACTTGTGTGATTTGTAAACTTAATTTGAAGTCCCTAGTGTAGCCTCTATACATCACTAGCTTGTTGGTTGATAAATGATTGTGGTTTCCCTATCATGAACATTGAGATGTTATCAACAACAAGATCATATCGTTAGGAGAATGATATGGTGGACATACTCCTATAGATAAGCTTAGCATAAAGATCAAGTCATTTCAATAGTTCAATTGCTATATGCTTTCTGATACATACTAACCTAATTCCTTCGACCATGAGATCATGCATATCACCTTTACCGGATGGATGCTTTGATGACATCAAACACCACACTGTAACTGGGTGGATATAAAGGTGGCATTGAGTGTTCGGAAAGTATTGGTTGAGACACATGGATCAAGAGTGGGATTTGTCCATCCATATGACGGATAGATATACTCTGGGCCCTCTCGGTGGAATGTCATCCAATTAGCTTGCAAGCATGTGTCTGGCTCACAAGGGATCACATATCACGGGAACGAGAAAAGAGTACTTATCGGTAACGAGGTTGAACTAGGTATGCAGAGATACCGACGATCATAACCTCGGATAAGTAAACTATCGTGAGACAAAGGGAAATTGGTATCGTATGTAAGTGGTTCATTCGATCGCAAAGTAATCGTAGAAATATGTGGGAGCCATATGAATTTCCAGATTCCTCTATTGGTTATTGTTCGGAGAAGTGTCTCGATCATGTCCGCATAATTCACGAACCGTAGGGAGACACACTTAAGGATTCGACGTTGTTTGAGTAGTTATGGTATTATGAGAAAGAGACTGAATGTTGTTCGGAGTCTCGGATGGGATCCGGGATATCACGAGGAGATCCGGAATGGTCCGGAGAATAAGATTCATATAAGGAAAGTCCCGTTCGGAGTTCGGGAATGATTTCGGTGTTTTCATCGGGAATGTTCTAGAAGGTTCCGGAATGTCCGGCACTCCGGAGAGGAAGGGGTACATGAATGTGTCATTGCATATTGGAATGATTGCATCATGTACTAAGTGTCATCGCTGTTCCAAATAAAGGATTAATTCAAATCCTAGTTTGAAAAGTCAAATACCTAGTTTGAAAAGTCAAACGGCTAAAATTGGAAAGAGGAAAAGAGGAGGAAGTGGGAAACCGAGTTGGGGAGGGAATCCCTCCTCCAACCGGCGGCGCCCCCTCCAAGCCGAGTTGGGGAGGGACTCCCCTCCATCCCCTTGGCCGCCGGCCCCTCCACCTATATAAGGAGGGGCAGGGCTCCCTCCTCTAGACACACAAGTACCTCTCCTCCAAAACCCTAGCCCCAAGCCGCCGCCGGCCCCTAGGGCATCAACTCGCCGCCGCCTATCTAAACCCTAGCCGCCGGCTTGTTCCCTCCTTGGTGTCTATAAACCCTAGAACACCGAGGGACTCTCTCATACTCCACCATACTCGCTCCGGCTTAAGGCGAAGCCCTGCGAGATCTTCCCTCTACTTCCGGTACCACGCCGTTGTGCTGCCGGAATCACGAGGAGAGTGCTACAACCTCCGCTGCCTGCTGGAACAAGGGAGAGGAAGGTCTTCGTCGAGTACCGAACGTGTGACCGACTGCGGGAGCGCTGCCGGAACGCAGCACCGGAAGGATCGTTTACGCGATCTTGAGATCGGGAAGAGTACGACTACATCACCCACGAGAATCCGCTCTCGTTAAACACTTTGGAATCTTCGAGGGTAAGTTATTCCATCGACTCGTTGCTACAATCTAGTAGATAGATCTTGGCTTGTTTGTTTGTATGCGATAGAAATTTTTTGTTTTCCATGCTACGAAACCCTACAGTGGTATCAGAGCCGTGTCTATATGTAGATCTGTTGCACGAGTAGAACACAATGGTCATTGTGGGCGTTGATGCTTTTATTGTCGATTGCTTCTTGTGTACTTTGCATCTTGCGGTATGTTGGGATGAAGCGGCCCAGGCTAACCTTACATGACATCGTTCATGAGACTTGCTCCACGCTTGACATGCAACTTGTATTGCATAAGTGGCTTTGCGGGTGCCTGTTTCTCCTAGCATAGTTAAGATCCAATTTACAACGGGTGATTAACAATACTAGTATCAATGTTGTGGTTCATGTTCGTAAGTTAGAACGACACTTATTGAAAGCCCCAAACCACGTAAAACATGCAAAGAAAGTAGAGGCGTCTAACTTTGTTTTGCAGGGGTGTGCAGTGATGTGATATGGCCATGATTGTGATTATATTTTATGTATGCAATGTTTCTTATTGTAAGTTGGCAACCGGCAGGAGCCATATGGTTGTCTTTAATTTATGTTAAGACCCGCGTGTCTATTCAAAGTAGTTGTAATAGTTGAAGCCGGTGGACGACAACCATGGAGAGGCGTCATTGACCTTGATGCAATGCCGGTGATGATGGAGATCATGTTCGTGCTAGAAGATGGAGATTGGAAGCACAAAGAAGAAATGCCATATCATATCACATATTATGAATTGCATGTGATGTTAATCCTTTATGCATCTTGTATTGCTTAGTAGACGACGGTAGCATTATAACATGATCCCTCATGCACATGAATTTCAAGTCATAAAGTGTTCACCCTTAGTTAGCACCGTTGCTAAAGCTTGTTGTTTCGAAGCACCACGTGATGATCGGGTGTGTTAGATTCTACAAGTGTATACAACGTGAGGAAGCCAGATTTGCTCATGCGGAAACTAAGGTTTGATTTTGACGAGCCTAGCATGTACAGACATGGTCTCGGAACACGGATCACCGAAAGGTAAAGCATGAATCATATAGTAGATATGATGAACATGACGATTGTTCGCCATTGAAACTATATCAACTCTCGTGATGATCGGTGTTGATGTAGTGGATTTGGTTCGTGTGATCACTAAAACAATGTGAGGGATGTTGTTTTGAGTGGGAGTTCACCTAGATTAACTTTATTATTAATTTGAACTCAATTTGTCATAAACTTAGTCTAAACTATTGCAAATATGTTGTAGATCAATGGCAGCCCCTACCATCAATTTTAATGCGTTCCTAGAGAAAGAAAAGTTGAAAAAACAATGGAAGCAACTTCGTGGATTGGTTCCGCAATTTGAGGATTGTCCTCACAGCTGGTAATTTGACCTATGTGCTGGATGCACCGCTGGGTGACCCACCTGCAGCTGATGCTTCCGATGAAGTAAAGAATGTTTACCTCGCTCGGAAGAATCAGTACTCCATAGTTCAGTGTGCTATCTTGTATGGTTTGGAATCGGAGCTTCAGAAAAGGTTTGAGAATTCAGACCCATATGATATTGTCGAGGATCTCAAATTGATCTTTGAGACTCATGCGGCAATTGAAAGTTATGAGGCTTCTGAAATGTTCTTTAACTGCAAGATGGAAGAGGGCAGCTCCGTCAGTGAGCATGTGCTTAAGATGTCTGGGCACGCAAACAAACTTCAAAGCTTGGGTATAGTGATTCCTAATGCTTTGGGGATTTACCGTGTCCTCCAATCACTACCACCAAGTTACAAGAACTTTGTGATGAACTACAACATGCAGAACATGAACAAACAGTTGCCAGAACTGTTTGCTATGTTAAAGTCTGCAGAAGTGGAGATCAAGAAAGAGCACCAAGTGTTGTTGGTCAATAAGACCACCAAATTCAAGAAAGGCAAGTCTAAGCATAAGGGACACTTCAAGAAGGGTGGTAAGAAAGTTACCACGCCGGCGAAGAAGACCAAGGCTGGACCTAAGCCTGAAACTGAGTGCTTTTACTGCAAGGGAGAAGGTCACTGGAAGCGGAATTGCCCAAAGTACTTGGCGGATTTGAAGAACGGCAACATCAAGAAGAAAGGTATATCTGATATACATGTTATTGATGTGTATCTCACTAGTACTCGTAGTAGTGCCTGGGTATTTGATACTGGTTCGGTTGCTCATATTTGTAACTCGAAACAGGTGCTGCAGAATAAACGGAAGCTAGCGAAGAACGAGGTGACGATGCGCGTGGGAAACGGATCAAAGGTTGCTGTGATCGCGGTCGGCACGCTACCCCTTCATCTACCATCGGGATTAGTTTTATACTTAAATAATTGTTATTTGGTGCCTGCGTTGAGCATGAACATTATATCGGGATCTTTTTTATTGCGAGACGGTTACTTGTTTAAGTCCGAGAATAATGGTTGTTCGATTTATATGAGTAATATGTTTTATGCACATGCACCTTTGATAGATGGTCTATTCTTATTGAATCTCGATAGTGGAAATACACATATCAACAACATTGAGGCTAAACGTTTGAAATCGAGCGATAACTCGACCTATATGTGGCACTGTCGTCTTGGTCACATTGGAGTGAAGCGTATGAAGAAACTCCATTCCGATGGACTTCTTGAATCACTTGATTTCGAATCACTTGATAGATGCGAAGCATGTCTGATGGGTAAAATGACTAAGACTCCATTTTCTGGTATGATGGAGCGAGCTACGGACTTATTGGAAATCATACATACCGATGTGTGTGGTCCAATGAGTGTAGCATCGCGCGGTGGTTATCGTTATGTTCTTACCTTCACGGATGACTTGAGTAGATATGGGTATATCTATTTCATGAAACATAAGTCCGAGACTTTCGAGAAGTTTAAGGAGTTTCAAAGTGAGGTAGAGAATCAACGTAACAAGAAGATTAAATTTCTACGTTCTGATCGTGGAGGTGAATATCTAAGTTACGAGTTTGGCGAGCATTTGAAGAAATGCGGAATACTTTCACAATTGACACCGCCGGGAACACCACAGCGTAATGGTGTGTCCGAACGTCGTAATCGAACTCTCTTAGATATGGTTCGTTCTATGATGTCACTTACAGATTTACCGCTATCATTTTGGGGTTCTGCCTTAGAAACAGCCGCATTCACTTTAAATAGGGCACCGTCTAAATCCGTTGAAACGACACCGTATGAATTATGGTTTGGGAAGAAACCTAGATTGTCGTTCCTTAAAGTTTGGGGATGCAAAGCCTATGTAAAGAAGTTACAGCCGGACAAGCTTGAACCCAAAGGGGAAAAATGCGTCTTCATAGGATACCCGAAGGAAACTATTGGGTATACCTTCTATCACAGATCCGAAGGCAAAATCTTCGTTGCTAAGAATGGATCCTTTCTAGAGAAGGAATTTCTCTCGAAAGAAGTGACTGGAAGGAAAGTAGAACTCGACGAGGTTGTCGAACCTTCTCTCGAAATTGCGAGTAGCGCAGCACCGGAAGAAGTTCCTGTGGTGCCTGCACCAATTAGAGAGGAAGCTAATGATGATGATCATGAAACTTCGGTTGAAGTTGCTACAGAGCCTCGGAGGTCAACGAGAACTCGTACCACTCCAGATTGGTATGATCCCGTTATGAGTGTCATGTTGGTGGATAACACTGATGACCCTGAGACATATGAAGAAGCGATGATGAGCCCAGATTCCAATAAATGGCAAGAAGCCATGAAATCCGAGATTGGATCCATGTACGAAAACCAAGTATGGACTTTGGTGGACTTACCGGATGGCCGGAAGGCTGTCGAGAACAAATGGAACTTCAAGAAGAAAACAGATGCTGATGGTAATGTTACTGTCTATAAAGCTCGACTTATCGCAAAAGGGTTTCGACAAATTCAAGGAGTTGACTACGATGAGACTTTCTCACCAGTAGCGAAGCTAAAGTCTGTGAGGATTATGTTAGCAATCACTGCATATTATGATTATGAGATATGGCAGATGGATGTTAAAACAGCATTCCTCAATGGAGACATTGATGAAGAGTTGTATATGATGCAACCCAAAGGTTTTGTCGATCCTAAAGATCCTAACAAGGTATGCAAACTTCAACGGTCCATCTATGGATTGAAGCAAGCATCCCGAAGTTGGAATCAACATTTTGATAAGGTGATCAAAAGTTTTGGTTTTATACAAACTTATGAGGAAGCTTGTATTTACAAGAAAGTGAGTGGGAGCTCGTAGCATTCTTAATACTATATGTAGATGACATATTGTTGATTGGGAATGATGTAGACCTTCTTAATAGTGTCAAGGAATATTTGAATAATAGTTTTTCAATGAAAGATCTTGGCGAAGCAGCTTACATATTAGGCATAAAGATTTACAGAGATAGATCGAAACACCAAATATCATTGTCACAGAGTACATATTTGGACAAAGTTCTAAAGAGATTTGGAATGGAAGATAGCAAGAAAGGGTTCTTGCCCATGTTGCCCAATACGACCTTGAGTAAAACTCAAACTCCGACATCGGCAGAAGATAGAGAAAGGATGAGTAAGACTCCCTATGCCTCAGCCATAGGATCTCTAATGTATGCCATGCTATGTACTACACCCGACATTGCATATGCTGTTAGTTTAACTAGCAGATATCAAAGTGATCCAGGAGTGGATCATTGGACAGCGGTCAAAAACATCCTTAAGTACTTGAGAAGAACTAAGGATATGGTTCTTTCTTATGGAGGTGATGAACAGCTCGTTGTTAATGGTTACACCGATGCTAGTTGAAACACCGATCCGGATGATTCTAAATCACAATCTGGATACGTATTTATTTTGAATGGTGCAGCAGTTAGCTGGAGGAGTGCAAAGCAAAGCGTTGTGGCGAGATCTTCAACTGAATCGGAATACATGGCTGCTTCGGAGGCTTCACAAGAAGCGATATGGATGAAAGAGTTCATTACAGAGCTGGGTGTGGTTCCTAGTGCGCTGGACCCAATGTCTATCTATTGTGATAACATGGGCGCCATAGCCAATGCGCAAGAACCAAGGTCACACAAGAAGCTGAAGCACATCAAGCTACGTTTTCACGCTATTCGAGAACATATCCAGGATGGGGATATAAATATTTGCAAAGTAAACACAGATCTGAATGTGGCGGATCCGTTGACTAAACCTCTCCCGAGGGCAAAACATGACCAACACCAAACTGCCATAGGTGTTCGGTATATTACCATGTAATCTAGATTAGATGACTCTAGTGCAAGGTGGGAGACTGTTGGAGATATGCCCTAGAGGCAATAATAAATATAGTTATTATTATATCTTTGTGTTTATGATAAATTTTTACATTCATGCTATAATAGTATTAACAAGGAAACATTGATACTTGTGTGATTTGTAAACTTAATTTGAAGTCCCTAGTGTAGCCTCTATACATCACTAGCTTGTTGGTTGATAAATGATTGTGGTTTCCCTATCATGAACATTGAGATGTTATCAACAACAAGATCATATCGTTAGGAGAATGATATGGTGGACATACTCCTATAGATAAGCGTAGCATAAAGATCAAGTCATTTCAATAGTTCAATTGCTATATGCTTTCTGATACATAGTAACCTAATTCCTTCGACCATGAGATCATGAATATCACCTTTACCGGATGGATGCTTTGATGACATCAAACACCACACCGTAACTGGGTGGCTATAAAGGTGGCATTGAGTGTTCGGAAAGTATTGGTTGAGACACATGGATCAAGAGTGCGATTTGTCCATCCATATGACGGATAGATATACTCTGGGCCCTCTCGGTGGAATGTCATCCAATTAGCTTGCAAGCATGTGACTGGCTCACAAGGGATCACATATCACGGGAACGAGAAAAGAGTACTTATCGGTAACGAGGTTGAACTAGGTATGCAGAGATACCGACGATCATAACCTCGGATAAGTAAACTATCGTGAGACAAAGGGAAATTGGTATCGTATGTAAGTGGTTCATTCGATCGCAAAGTAATTGTAGAAATATGTGGGAGCCATATGAATTTCCAGATTCCTCTATTGGTTATTGTTCGGAGAAGTGTCTCGATCATGTCCGCATAATTCACGAACCGTAGGGAGACACACTTAAGGATTCGACGTTGTTTGAGTAGTTATGGTATTATGAGAAAGAGACCGAATGTTGTTCGGAGTCTCGTATGGGATCCGGGATATCACGAGGAGATCCAGAATGGTCCGGAGAATAAGATTCATATAAGGAAAGTCCCGTTTCGGAGTTCGGGAATGATTTCGGTGTTTTCATCGGGAATGTTCTAGAAGGTTCCGGAATGTCCGGCACTCCGGAGGGGAAGGGGTACATGAATGTGTCATTGCATATTGGAATGATTGCATCATGTACTAATTGTCATCGCTGTTCCAAATAAAGGATTAATTCAAATCCTAGTTTGAAAAGTCAAATAGCTAGTTTGAAAAGTCAAACGGCTAAAATTGGAAAGAGGAAAAGAGGAGGAAGTGGGAAACCGAGTTGGGGAGGGAATCCCTCCTTCAACCGGCGGCGCCCCCTCCAAGCCGAGTTGGGGAGGGACTCCCCTCCCTCCCCTTGGCCGCCGGCCCCTCCACCTATATAAGGAGGGGCGGGGCTCCCTCCTCTAGACACACAAGTACCTCTCCTCCAAGCCGCCGCCGGCCCCTAGGGCATCAACTCGCCGCCGCCTAGCTAAACCCTAGCCGCCGGCTTGTTCACTCCTTGGTGTCTCTAAACCCTAGAACACCGAGGGACTCTCTCATACTCCACCATACTCGCTCCGGCTTAAGGCGAAGCCCTGCGAGATCTCCCCTCTACTTCCGGTACCACGCCGTTGTGCTGCCGGAATCACGAGGAGAGTGCTACAACCTCCGCTGCCTGCTGGAACAAGGGAGAGGAAGGTCTTCGTCGAGTACCGAACGTGTGACCGACTGTGGGAGCGCTGCCGGAACGCAGCGCCGGAAGGATCGTCTACGCGATCTTGAGATCGGGAAGAGTACGACTACATCACCCACGAGAATCCGCTCTCGTTAAACACTTTGGAATCTTCGAGGGTAAGTTATTCCATCGACTCGTTGCTACAATCTAGTAGATAGATCTTGGCTTGTTTGTTTGTATGCGATAGAAATTTTTTGTTTTCCATGCTACGAAACCCTACAGGGGGGGGTTCAAACTTGTCGAGATGGAGAAACCAAAATATGGTGTGACTAAACAAAATAGTTCCATTGGTTTTTTTATGTACGCTTGTGGGCATACATTACTTGTATTTATGACTGTAGCAATACAAAGATGATACGCATACAAACAATAAAAAACAAGAAGAAAACAAACGATTGGACAGCTATAAACCGTTATCGCCCCAACTACTAAGAACCCAAATTCTTTGCCATTATCGGAGAAGAAGAAGAACACCAGCAGGTGGTCCATACTTTGGCACCAAAGAAACCCCTAGCCATGAGGCGTTAATGAGCCACAATAACGACCAGCCACATAAGACTGGATATTGCCTGTTGCTAAGGAACATAGGCCAGAGGAGCCCTTTGAGCATCTTCAACGCCGGATCCAAGGCCAACGCCACACCGCCTATCAAGCGGTCGGATCCTCCATCATCCACCACAAACCAGCAGCAATCCGCACTGCCGCACTCCAAGGGCGTCATGACCAGATCGGCGACGAGATTAACACCGCACAAAGCCGGAGCACATGTCTGGCAAAACCATATCCCACAGACTTCTCGATGCCGTAGACGTCGCCGAGATGGGGTTGAAGCCAGGGTACCGTTATTCGATGAAGCATATTCACCGTCATCTGAGTTACGGCACCACGACACCACAAAAACGCTAACTTTTCGGACATTGATGAACGCCAAGCATAGGTCTTGGTCCCCACCCCCTCCCGCCAGCGTGAGCGGAAGCGGAGAAGGCGAGGACCCATCAATCACTGGCGGGGGAGGAGACGGCGGCTAGGGCTTTTCAAAAAGGACGGGTTCCGCTTGCAATTTGGTTATTCCTAGGGTTGCCATGATCCTCCTCGTATATATTTTGTAGGACGTGAGAGCATTAATCATGATCTTTCTCATATTTACTCACCGTTCAGAAATATAAGATGTTATTTCTGAACAGAGGGAGCACATATTTCGTAACCGGCTCACCATGGCTGTGTAATGATACGATTTTCCTTCTTTACATCGGGTTGACGCCTAGCGTAGCCATTTATATATTTCTAAATAATAATCTCAATATATGAGCTAACTTTATCGTTGCACATCACTACCGATGCCTTCCACGAACGCCATCAGATTATGATCTGACGAGCCACCCTTCCCCAGAGCCTCCGCGACCGCACGCTTCCACCCCGCCGCCGTGCCCCGCGCGTCACCCCGCATCACCTCCTCCACTCGCCGCCTCAGCTCGGCCGCGCGCAGCACGCCGTCGCTTCCCACCTCCGCGCGCGTCCCGACGCGCCACTCGTACTCGACGAGCCACGCGTTCATCCGCTGGTCCGACATCTGGGGCACGCACACCATCGGCACGCCGCTCGCCACGGTCTCCAGCACGGAGTTCCATCCGCAGTGCGTCACGAAGCAGCCCACGGCCGCGTGCGAGAGCACCCGCACCTGGTCGCACCACTCCACCACCATGCCGTTCTTGATCCGCGCGTCCATCTCCGCCTCCGCCTCGGCGAGCTCCGCCTTGTTGTCCTTCCGGACGACGCAGAGGTACGGCCTCCCGCTCTCCTCGAGCCCCAGGAGGAGCTCGTCGAGCTGCTCCTTGGCCATCCTGGCCAGGCTCCCGAACGAGACGTACACCACGGAGTTGGCCGGCTTGGCGTCCAGCCATTCGACGTACCTGGCGTCGTCCTGCTTGAAGAGGCAGGCCTCGTCGCCGGCCGGGAGCACGGGGCCGATCGAGAGCGAATTGTAAGCTCCCAGAGCGGCGAGCGTGGCTTCCTCGAGTTCCTGGCACGTGTTGATGATAACGGTTGCTTTGGGGGTTTCCCTGTCGAGGGCGTCGAACAGGTCGCGGGTGGTGACGTAGACGCAGTGGTAGAAGTCGGAGGGGTCGGTGGAGTCGGTGACGAAGGACGGGAGGTCCCGGATGGCCTGCGGCGGGAGGCCCGGGAGCCGCACGAGGAACGACGGGTCGTGGCGGTGCTCGGCCACGACGGCCGCGTGGCCGTGGAAGTAGTGGTAGTAGATGGCGAGCACGGCGGCGGGCTGGATCCAGTAGAGCGCGGACGGCACGCCCCTCTCGCGCGCGACGTCGGCGGCCCACGGGAGGAGCATCGTGTAGACGACGCGGGTCACGGCGCGGCCGCGCGCGGCCAGCGCGTCCACGAGCTCCCCGACGCTGCGCGCGCCCGCGGCGTGGAAGGACGCCATGTAGTCGTTGAACGAGGCGGCGTCGCTGCTCCGCACGTACCCGGTCTCGGTGCCGTCCGAGAACGGGAGGAGCTCGAGGCGGCCGTCGTCGTCCGGCGCGCCAGGCGTCGCCGAGAACATGCGGCGGTGCCCGGCCTCGGTGGTGGAGAAGGTGACGAGCGCGTCGGGGGCGGCGGCGAGCAGGCGCCTGGCGAGGCGGAGCGCCGGCGCGATGTGGCCCTGGAGCGGGAAGGTGAGCACGAGGAAGTGCGGCCGCGGAGACATGGCCTCTTCTCCTGACCTCTCTCTGACTTTGCGTGGCTTTCGCTAAGCTCGAGATCGGCGATCGATCAGCAGCGACTGCAAGCAAGCGACTTGTGTGGAGGGGCGAGGGAGTGAGGTCCCGTGTGCTCGTGAGCAAAGCACGTTGTCACGTGCCTAGAGCCCACCATTCAAGAATACAGCCAACAGAAGAGAACAAAAACATCAGAAGGTTTGCATAGTTGCGTTTTGTACATTGCTTCCTAAGAGCTAACTCTAATGGATGCCCTATTATAGGGCAGGCCAAAATGATTTTAGGGCAGCCATTTTGACGTTTTAGGGCATAAATATGTTTTTTTGGTTTTCTACTAGATGTTGTATGTTAGGGCAGCTACTATGTAGCAGATGATGAAAATAAAGGAAATTCAACGTTCAAACATCGGTTTCAAACATAGTTCAAACTTCGAGTACAAGTACTACATTGCAACAAACATTGACTTTTATTTCATATTACTATCTAAATAATAATCCTCCCAGTTGTTGCTGGACCAGGAGAAACTAGAGCACACCTCTGATGAGCGGATCCATGCCGTCTAAATCTATCCTCGAGGACAAAGTCAAAGACCCAACGGGACACCGCAACCGCGCCTACGCTCATGTCTGTTTGGGTTTGCTTAGCGGTGGACGCAGACTTCCATGCGTTTCCGCGTGTCCTCCCCTTGTCCTCGTGGGGCCCACAACTTTGGAAGAGGGAAAGTTGTGGGCCATCGACACGTACATGTCCTCGTCCTTCTTAATGCAGACCCTTTGTCCCTATCGCTATCCACTCCACTCCTAGTCCCCACTCTCGCACGCTTAGAAACACTACCCATACCCTACCATGGAACTTCCATTGGCCACCACAATGGTGAAAGGCGGCAAGGGTTGGTCCATGCCTGACTGCAATGACCACGAGGCGGGGGGAGGGGGGGCAGACCATCGGCTCCAGTGGTGGAGCAAGAGATTGGAAGGGAGCAGCCGCTAGCGCCGCCATCATCATGAACTCGTGGAGATCCACGCCTGTGCCCTCCCACTTCGCCTCCTCCTCCAGCAAGCAGGCGTCGATGGCGGCCTAAAGCTCCTCCTCCTCGATCATTGGCCGCTCCACCATCAACTCGTCCTTGATGGCGTGGAGAAGCGACATCTGGGACGATGACCGCGGGTCCATGTGCGCGGTCTGTGCGTTGTAGTACTGGGACCAGTCCCCCATACTGGAATGTGATAGGGGAAACACCCAAGTCTACGCCTTCTCCTCCTTCTCCGTCTCTGAGTCGACCTCCTCATAGTCCACATCTTCGTCCAAGGCCTTGAGGTTGGCCTCGATGGCTTGTCGCCGAGCATCATGCTCGACCTTGATCGTCGGTTCCACATCAGGGAGTGAAGGCCATAGGATGGATATGTAGATCCAGAGGGAGGAAGGCCCGGCGACAAAGGATCTCCCCATGTCGCGCCATACCCCTTGCTGGAGTGATCATCATAGGCTCACACGCTTGGTTTAGATGCCACCGATGAGGCAGGTGCACATATGGCCATGGTAGTGGCACACCCGCTTCCATGAACTGTCACGCGACCTCCACCTCCACGTACATGCGTCACTCAGAGAGGGGGGCCTGCGTGGAGGCCGTGGCGGTGGCGTGCGAAAGAAGTAGTGGCCAACGGGATCGCGAGAGGACCCCCCCCCCCCCCACACACACACACACCCCACCCCACCACCACCACCCTAGATCTCCATCGAGATAGACGACGACTAGCACTAGTGCAGACCCCCCCCCCCTTTAAATCCGGTTGGGAGGGCCCTCTAACAGCGGTTCTTCAACCGTTGTTGAGGGTTCGGTGTTAGAGGGGGGCCCCTTTAACACCGGTTCTGAACCGGTGTTAAAGGGTGGCGCACGTGGGGTTGCCGCAGGCCTCAGCCCCCCCTCCTTTAACACTGGTTCAGGGCTGGAACCGGTGTTAAAGGTTCTTCTGCCGCGGCAGGCCGTTTTCCTGCCGCGGCAGGAAAACGGCCTAAATCTCTGCCACGGCAGAGTTCTGCCGCGGCAGGAAAACGGCATAAATCTCTGCCACGGCAGAGTTCTGCCTCTGCCCCGTTCTGGGCGTATTTCTGCGGGAGGGGGGAGGGGGAATCGATCGGGAGCGGTATACACATACATCGTCATCGGTACATACGAGTACATGAATAATTAAGCAACTATTATTATACACAAACATCGTCATCGGCACATACATCGTCATCGGCACATACATCATCATCGTTCATTTTGGTGGATATCTAAAGAGTTCTCCGCCATGCGTGACGACCTCATCAAGTATGAACCCCGCCAATTCCTCTTGAATGGCTCGTATGCGTTCAAATGGTAGGAATTGGTCCTGCATCCGTTCGATCTGAATATATATGAAGAATGGGCCGTCAATATATATAAGAATAAAACTCAACACAATTGATGGTAATAAAATAATGTTGTGGACTTTGTTTACTTACTTTAAGTTGTTCTAGTGCGGCTTGGCCCGTCGCACATATCGTGTTGCGAATGAACTCGCAAACATAGTACCCACATAAGTTATTGTCGTGTCCCTGATGCGCGCACTTTACGAGAATAGAGAGTTCAATCAAAATAATAATCAATAAAGCATGATATAATGGAATTGGAAACTAGCTAGTATTACTTACATTTTGGTCTACAAATTTTAGTTCTTTTGACCATTCACCCACGGCCCTGCCCGTGAACCTTTTCCAAACCCCGTCCGGCAAAGAAAATAGATAAAGGAGTAATTAATTACTTGTTGTCACGAAATTTGCCGATCTAGTGCGATAATATGATTGAAATTACCTCTGGAGCATCTCTCTAAAGTCTGCCCATATCTCTTTTTCTTTTCGTAACGAGTCCATGACAAGGACTTTTCCTGAGTCGGGTTGAATGACTAGCAGAATAAAGTGGAACCCACGCACACATAACTCATCATCAGTTACACTTAACATCGAGTAAGCTGAAATAGAATCTGTACAAGAGAGAGGTGTCGTGGTGGTGGCACGGCAGATGCCATGGGTAGGCTAAAGTATGGGGCCAATGAATGCTAGTGGGATCTGGGGAGGGAAGATGCAACTGATTCCACCCTCAAGAGGTTAAGGCTAAGATCTTTATTTCTCTTCTTTTTGGTTACAAGTGCTCCTTGAGCTGTATACAGGGAGAAAAGATGAATCTCACCAGCCTAACGGTACTCAAAGAGTCGATGCCCTCCTCAGGGTCCAAGCCTCCCCTTATAAAGGAGTGCCTTGGGTGCCCTTAGGGCTGACGAGGCAAGCATATTCGAGGAATATGCTTGTCCCAAAATAGTAGTTCGGCGGCCTCCTTTCCCTGTCGCCCTTCTAATGACGGCAAGGCTCCAGAGGACCCCTCCTGCGTGCCTCGGCCTCCAGGACTGTCACCTCCGTGACCTCCTTCTGCCCCTCTGACGCTCTGCATCTGTGTCTCTTGTGCTTGGCTCCGCTCTGATTCCTTCTAGCCTGCAGCTATAGTTTGACCTTGGGTTTCTCCTTCTCCTGCAAGCTTCGTATCACTCGGCCTTACCTTACCTTGCGTAACTCGGCTTGTCCTTTACCTGCATCGAGATTACTCGGGCTAACCCGGCCGACCCTCGCAGTAACTCGGCTGGGTAACTGCTTGATACACATACACGGGATTCTCGCCTCCGTACCTCGGCCGACATATTCATGATTCGGCCAACCTAGACCGTAACTCGGAAACTAGACGGGGTTGTACCTCTGTCTTTCCCCGTCTCTGACCTACCCGAGGTCAACCGCCCGACATTAGTCCCCGAAGCTGGTGTGGCCCCGTCGATAGCTTCGGTCGGGTCGTATCAGCTTCAGTTTTGTTTCCGAGTTATATCTTCTTCATCCGAGGTTTCCTCGTTCCTTACCTCGTACGCCATGTCCTACGTGTCACCCCCATCATCGTTCTTCTAGTTTTTTGGTCCCTCTACAGTACTCACTGACAGTCTACAGTTAACTTTGTACCTGCTGCGCCGCCGCTGCGACGCCTCAGGTGCCGTTCCCCTTGGGGATCGTAACGCTCTCCCTTCCTGTGTGGCCGTTGGTGTGGCTCCACTTATCGTCGTGCGTTCGTGCCGCACCCACGATCTACACGGTCAACCGCTACACCCACGATCCCACTACCTTGTTCATGGCTCGATTATAAAGAGGGGGACGGCGTTTGGGGAATTTACTTTCCCCCTTCTCGCTTGTCTCCGTCCTCTTCCTTCCTTCCGCCGGCGCGTCCTCTCGCAGCTCCGCCGCCGCGCGCTTGCCAGAGCCTCCGTCGGTGAAGACTCCGCTGTGCCGTTCTGCCTGCCTCGCCTGCGCTCTGCGGCTTTGGCCCCGTCGCCGGTGAGTCCTCTTTTTCCCTAGACTCATCTGTTTCGATTCCGTGCTCGTGCGGCGGTTCCTCTGGTTTTTCGCCATTGTTCTCGTGCAAAGTCCCGACGGGGCCTTGCAGCTCTAAACTCTCCTCCGCCGCCAGTCTTTCCTCCGGCGATCTTTCCGGCGCACATATGTCTAGTTCGTTTAGCGGCGCTATGGTTGAGGACGACGACGCTGGCTCCGGGCCCGAGCGAGGCTCGTGGCAGGGCTCTTCTGTCACACGCCGTGAGATCGAGTGGCTCATCCGGACTCGAAGAATTCCCGCCGAGGTTTCTTGCCGTTTACCCGGCAGCGAATCCTCTCCGGATGTTAGGGAGGGCGAGTATGTGGTTTTTATGTCGCACTTCACGCGTGGCTTCGGTCTCCCTCTTAGCTATTTTGCTAGAGAATTCCTCGACTACTTCGGCCTTCAGCCGCATCATCTTCCTGCGAACGCTATCGCTTCTCTTTCTGCTTTCATCTCCGCATCGGAGGGATACTTCGGCCTGTGGCCGTCAGTGCATGTCTGGTCGAAGTTCTTCCAGATTCGCTCCAACGTAGTCCCTGACAAATCTCTGCACCCTTTCGAGAAGTTGCTTACCCAATGTGGGGCAGCGTCTATTACACCTCGGAGGAAGTCCGTGTTTCCTCGTGTCACCGGGTTGGAGTCGTGCAAGAAATGGCACAAATCATTCTTTTATGTCAAGAACAGAGGGGCAGAGGACAAGATTCGGCTCCCTGCATTCTCAATTGGCCCACCTTCTAAAGTGAACTGGCTCTACAATCCGAGGAAAACTCATGCCTTGACCGAGGCCTTCGAGATTCGGCTTAAAGAGTTGATCCGGGCCGGGTTATGCGGCGAAGACCTGATGGCTACTTTCATTAGTAGCCGGATCTGCCCATTCCAGAAGCGGACTCACAAGATGTGCTACATGAGTGGTCCCCTTGACCCTAATCGAGTCTCGACCGTGGAGCTGGACAACTACCTTATCTATAAGCGCGTCCGAGCTATCTTTAAGACAGAGATGCCTGAGGATTGGGCTTGGGGATTAAAATCGTTCACCCGCGATCATCCGCCTCCTGAGGTGCGCTTAATCAACAACGTTCTGCTATTCCATTATTTTTGTAACGGGTTTATCTAACTCTCTTTTTCCTTGTCTTGCAGAGGTTCGCAGAGCAGAAAAACGAGGACGCCGAAGTTCTGCTGCTCCCTTGGCCCGCGGACAGGAGTACCCCGGATACTGGTGAGTCGGACTCCGAGGAGTTCGTCCCTAAGTCGGATCCTGCCCCGGCTCGAGCTCGTGGCAAGACTTCGGCGCACGAGGAGGAAGGTGATTCGGACGAGGTCCAAATTCTTGAGGTAGTTGCCGCCATGCCTATTTCTTATGCATTTCCGGCTTCTACTTTCCCAGCTAATCCGGCCGGTCAGGTTCACGACGCTGAGCCTATTGCTTCTCGACCCCCTGTTACCTCGGGGAAACCCGTGGCTCCTGCTAGTGCCTCGGAGGCGGTTCCCAAGAAACGAATGAAGAAATCCGCTCCGAACCCTCCCAGGCGCAAGACTATGCCTGGGGTCGCCGGGTAAGTTCCTTTTGCTTATATTTCTTGTTTCTCTCTTTCTGTTTTTCATACTGACGATTCTTCTTTCTTATTTTTGCAGTGCTCCTCTTTCTGTTAAACCCGGCGGTCCTAGTATGACTAGCCGCCCGATTCGGCCGCCGTCTCCTCCTCCCGCTGATGATACCAGGATTCCTAGTCCTATTCGTCCTGCTTCTCCTCGAGCTCCGAATACGTCGCCTCTTCGTCGCGATGTGCCTGAGACCCCTTCCATTGACCTGGATTCGAATCGGCCCTCTGAAGTTTTCGTCGAACCCGCCGCCCCTTCTATGGGCCCCAGCGCTGCTACTGAGCCTCTATCTACTCCGGCAGTTTCTACAGCCATTCCGACCTCGGCCAAAAAGGTCGTTATCTCGGCGCCTTCTGCGACCATAACCCCTGCTGCTCCTAAAGACGCCGTCCCCACTTCCGAGGCGTCACTTCCTGCTAATGCCTCCTCTAAGGCGAGAAAAGCTGTTGCCGCCAAGACTTCCTCTTCTCAGAAAGGTCTTGTCGGCTCTTCTCAGCCGAGTATTGCCGACGTGCTGCGTAAGGGAGCTGCGCCTACTAAAGTCCCCGTTGCCTCGGCCGCCGGCACCCAGCTTGCTCTTCATAAGAGCCCTGCGACCGCCGTGGTCGAACAACCTGTCCGGGGTAAGGTCTTAACTCGGACAGCCAGTGGGAACAGCCTTGGAGCGCTGGTGGAGTATGCCAATAATTGGAACGCTGCTGATCAGTTTGAGGGTAATCCTATGAACCAGCCCTTTTAGCTTTCTGACATCAGCGGCCGTTTTGACCATGCTGCCAAGTTCATCGTTGATACCAACAAGATGAATGAGGTAATTACTGTTTCTCTGAGTTTTAAATTATTCCTCAGATGTTACTATATGCTCTAGTCCCCGAAACTTGCAAGGAAATAACTTGTTATATACTTGGAAGTTTAATGATCTTTGACTTAATTTTATTTCTAGGGTTCGTTAATCCGGCCATCTAGATCCGAGTTAAGTTTTGCTTGACTCGGATGTGCTTTAGCTGTGAATATCCAGCCACCTAGATCCGAACTAAGTCCTGCGTGACTCGGATCTAATTGAGCTTTGAATATCCAGCCACCTAGATCTGAACTAAGTTCTGCTTGATTCGGATCTAAGTTAGCTTTGAATATCCAGCCACCTAGATCTGAGTTAAGTCCTGCTTGACTCGGATCTGGTTTAGCTTTGAATATCCAGCCACCTAGAGCCGAATTAAGCTCTGCTTGATTCGGATCTAATTTAGCTTTGAATATCCAGCCACCTAGATCTGAGTTAAGTCCTGCTTGACTCAGATCTGGTTTAGCTTTGAATATCCAGCCACCTAGAGCCGAATTAAGCTCTGCTTGATTCGGATTTAATTTAGCTTTGAATATCCAGCCACCTAGATCTGAGTTAAGTCCTGCTTGACTCGGATCTGATTTAGCTTTGAATATCCAGCCACCTAGATCTGAGTTAAGTCCTGCTTGACTCGGATCTAATTTAGCTTTTACTGTCGATTTATCATTTTGCCTCATTGCTCAGGTTGCACATGACCGGTGGACCGCCGAATTCCAGAGGTTGCTTTTTTCGCACCGCAAGCTGGAAGAAAAGTACGAGAAAGTTCTTCCAGTGGTGAAGAAGGCTGGTATGTCGATAGTTCCTTTTCCTTATTTCCAACGTTCTCATGTATTTGTCCACGAAATGCCGGCTTACTTCTTGGTGAACATGTAACATTAATAACCTCAATATTCGCCTTGAGAAGAAGGTCAAGAGCCTGGAAGGTTAGTTTCCTTTCTATTTTACACCTTTTCCCTTTTAATATATATGCTAAGTTTCCTTATTGCGTTTGGCTCTGGTAAAGCCGAGTTGCAAAACTTTGCAGCGTCACATCAAGATTGCATGCCCATGCCTGACGTGATGCTGCATTTTTTAGAACAAAACGCTATTCATTCGGCGCAACTACAAGAAAAAGATGAAGAGATAACTCGCCTGCGATCCGAGGTGGATACTCTCAAGATCTCTCAGAAGTCCGAACTAGAAAAGGTCGACCAAGGATTTTCCGAGGAGAAGAATCGGCTGACTTTGGAGCTGCAGAAGAACAAAGAACTCCTCGAGGCTGCCGAACTGAAAACCTAGGGTTTGAGCGAGGAAATTGCTCGTTTTGAGAAGAGTAAGGTCGATTGGGCCAAAGACCTTCAGATAATGATGAGATACATTCATCGTAAGCTACTTAGCACGGCCGAATTATATTTTTATTTTTTGTTCCCGCTACCCTCTGACACGTTCATGCTTTGCGCAGATCATTTCCCCGAGGCCAAGCCCGTGAGTTCTAAAGCGGTTCTTGCAGCTCGCGTGCGCCGAGGTGAACCTGTTACCGTTGATTCGGAATATTCAATGGAGGATTACTTGGTTGCCGTTGGTGCCGCAGTTGGTCCGATGAAAATTATGGGCCGGGACTTGGTGCAAGCCGCTATCCGAGCTTACCATGTGCTCTGGCCGAATACCTCGGGGACTCCTGATATCAACGAAGTCAAGTTATTGGTGAAAAGACTAATGGAATCTGAGAGGCAGTTGAGTCTTTGGAGGGAATCTGCTGGGCGTGCTGGTGCCGATATGGCTCTTACTGTTATCATGTCATGGTATGAAGACATCTCTCTTGACATCCTGAGAAATTTGCGCACTGGTTCCCGCTGGGTTGAGGATCCCAGTTTTGTTGCTCTTCGGCAAGCTCGGGCCTTCCAACTCGTCGAGTACGCTGACGTGCACACTTGGAATGAAGGGCCGAGTTTTCTTCCAGACCCGGATGAGGAGGTTGTAGCTGAGGATGCTTCGGATGATAATTCGGCTGAGCAGGGGGAGGGTGAAAATGATTCGGCCGCATCTGATAGCTCCAGCTCAAGCTCGGACAGCAATGGCGACGCGCGGTCCTCTTCCAAAGGTACCGGGCATTCTACCGCACGGACTGATGCTCCTGAGCAACCCCGGACTTCCGCTGAAGTTGCACCTGGGTCGGCGGAGGGCGAGGCAACCTCAGTCGAAGTTCCTCCTACCTCGGAGTGCCCCGCACCTGAGCAAGTTGTTGCCTCCCCAACGAACAACGCCTAAGTTATTTCCGATCCCTGGCATGCCGGGCGTATGATGTAGGCGAAATATTTGTCAATTCTCTGTATGATTCAAATTTCTTTTGCTGTGTACTGCTGTGACATTCGGTTAAGTGGGTGTTCGTCCGAATTCTTGCTTTGTTGGCCCTCAACTTCCTGACCTTTAGGATTTATCTTTGCCTCTATTTTTTATGGTTTTATCCAGGCGTGAGCTCTGAATATCATATAATATTGATCTGTTCTGAACAGAGATTGACTACTTCGTTGTATATAGCAATCGCTGGATCATTGTTTATTGTGCGAAACTTCGATTTGTAAATCAAATTTCAGAGGTAGTATAAGACTAATACGGGTGCGCTCAGCATAAGATTGAGGTAGCATACGGTAGTCCCCGAGTCGCTGCTTTAGATGCCGAGGTTTAGATATTAATATGAGATTGATATATCATATGGCAGTCCCCGAGTTACTGCTCTGGGCGATGAGGTTCAGATACATAACTCGAAGTTGATATAAGATACGGCAGTCCCCGAGTCACTGCTCTGGGCACCGAGGTTCAAATACATAACACGAAATAGATATAACATATGGCAGTCCCCGAGTTACTGCTCCGGGCGCCGAGGTTCAAATACATAACATGAAATTGATATAAAATATGGCAGTCCCCGAGTCACTGCTCTGGGCGCCGAGGTTCAAATACATAACATGAAATTGATATAAAATATGTCAGTCCCCGAGTCACTGCTCTGGGCGTCGAGGTTCAGATACATCATTGGATCTTGACTTTGAGATATAATGCTACGAGTAGAATGGCCGAAGTAAAGCCACATTCCAAGGACGCTTCGTTTCTTCGCCAGCTTTGTCTGCCTTGTTCCCTCCGGGGGACTGAGCGTCGATTAGATAATAGGCATCATTGTGCAACGCTTTGCTCACAATAAATGGTCCTTCCCATGGGGGTGACAACTTGTGCATGACGGCTGTGCGTTGCACGAGTCGGAGGACCAAATCTCCTTCTTTGAATACTCTTGGATTCACTTTCTTGCTGTGATACCGCCGCAAGTTCTGTTGATAAATAGCCGATCGTGATAATGTCAACTCTCTGGCTTCTTCCAGCAGGTCTACGGCATCTTGCCGAGCTATCTCATTTGTCTCTGAGGTTGTGTACTGAGCAACTCTTGGCGAGTCATATATTATGTCGGCTGGAAGTACGGCCTCTGCCCCGTATACCAGAAAGAATGGAGTATAGCCTGTTGATCTATTCGGAGTAGTCCGGAGGCTCCATAGTACGGCTGGGATTTCTTCGATCCAACATCCTGCCGACCTTTGCAATGGTTCGACAAGTCGTGGTTTTATTCCTGATAGTACCAGTCCATTAGACCTTTCCACTTGCCCATTGGATGCTGGGTGAGCCACAGAGGCAATATCTAGTCTTATGTGCTTTTCTCGGCAAAATCTAGCGAAAGCTCCTTCTGCGAAGTTTGTGCCATTGTCCGTAATAATACTATGCGGGTACCCATATCTTAAGATGATATCCTTGAGAAATTTCACTGCTGTGTGCCCATCACACTTTTTAATTGGTTTAACTTCAATCCATTTTGTGAACTTGTCCACCATAACCAATATGTGGGTCATTCCTCCTCGCGCCGGCTTGAATGGTCCCACCATATCTAAACCCCATACAGAAAATGGCCAAGTGATGGGTATTGTTTTTAACTCGGCCGACGGCATATGTATTCTGGTTGCGTATCTCTGACATCCATTGCATTTCTTAACTAATTATTTTGCTTCTTTCAATGCCGTTGGCCAATAAAATCCATGCTTGAATGCCTTGGCTACTAAGGCGCGAGATGAGGCATGGTGCCCACATTCTCCTTGGTGTATGTCTAGAAGGATTTTCTGACCTTCTGTCGAACTTACGCACTTCTGCAATACATTTGTGACGCTTCTTTTATACAGCTCATTGTTTATGATTGTATAAGCTTTTGCTCTTCTTACGGTTTGTCTAGCTAATACCTCATTACTCGGCAACGTCGCGTCTTTTAGGTAAGAAAATATGGGTTTCGCCTATAACGGTGTTACTTTTTCTGATGTGACCTCACTGTCTATCTCCATGTTCTCTGCCGACATATATATCTCGGCTCTCACCATGATTGCGCTTACCTCGGTTGTCCCCCTCTTTAGGGGTTCCGAGTCATTCTATGGATCTACCTCCATTGGCGTGTGATCTTCTGCAGAATTTGCTGGGATAAAGATAGATTCGGATTCTGGTGATGGGATTATTGATGGTTTCCTGAGGTGTTCCAGGGCAATACCTGGAGGAAATGATTGCCGGGTTGATCCTAATTTTGACAATGTGTCGGCGGCGTCATTTTCTGCCCGAGGTATGTGGTGGAATTCACATCCTTCAAAGTATCCACTGATTTTTTGCACATGGAATCTGTATAAAGCCATATTAGCATCTAATGCGTCCCAACTGCCTGATACTTGTTGTACTACTAGATCCGAGTCACCATAGCATAAGATTCGGCGTATACCAATTTCTTTAGCTACTTTCAATCCATGGACTAGCGCTTCATATTCGGCTACATTGTTGGACGCAGCAAAATGTATTTGCAATACATATTTCAATTGGTCTTTTTAGGCGAGGTTAACACTATTCCAGCTCCCAAACCATTCCTTAGTTTGGAACCATCGAAATGCATTGTCCAGTAATTTGGATCTGGCAATGGTGGCTCATACTGCACCTCGGCCCAGTCCACGAGAAAGTCGGCGACAGCCTGAGATTTGATTGCATCTCTTCTATCAAACTGTGGAGCGTATGGTGATAACTCGATCGCCCATTTTGCTATTCGGCCACTTGCATCTTTGTTGCTCAATATGTCGGCTATGGGTGCCTCACAGATTACTTTGATGGGATGCTCTTCGAAGTAATGTTTAAGATTTTTCGCCGACATATATACTCCATAAGCCATCTTCTGATAATGCGGGTAATTCTGCTTTGAAGTGGATAACACCTCACTTAGATAATAGACCGGCCTCTGAATCGACTAACCATCTTCAAGTCGTTCCACTACGACTACAGTACTAACTACTCTATTGGTAGCCGCTACATAGAGTAACATAGGCACTTTTGATAATGGAGAAGCCAAAATGGGTGCCGTAACTAACATCTTTTTCAACTCACGAAATGCAAGGTCCGCCTGTGGAGTCCAAATGAATTTATCCGACTTTCTCATCAGCTGATAGAGCGGCAGTGCCTTCTCTCCTAGCCGACATACAAATCGACTAAGCGAGGCCAGGCAGCCCGTGAATTTTTGTACGTCATTCAAACATTTTGGCAATTCCATTCTTTCTACTGCTCTTATCTTTGTTGGATTAGCCTCGATACCTCGGCTGGATACAAGGAAACCGAGTAATTTTCCTGCCGGCACGCCAAATGTGCACTTCTCTGGATTAAGCTTCATTCGGAACCTTCTCAGGTTCGCAAAAGTCTGTCGTATATCTTCTAGTAATGTTTTGCTCTCTTTAGTTTTGATGACCACGTCATCCACATACACTTGTACATTTTTTCCTATCTGATCATGCAGGCATTTTTGCATGCATCTCTGATATGTCGCTCCTGCATTTCGCAGGCCAAATGGCATTGTGCGATAACAATAAGCCCCGTACGGGGTAATAAATGCAGTCTTTATTTGATCGGCCGGATTTAACGGTATCTGGTGGAAACCAGAATACGCGTCTACAAACGATAACAGCTCACAACCAGCGGTCGAGTCAATGACTTGGTCTATTCTAGGCAATGGAAAAGGATCTTTCGGACATGCCTTGTTCAGGTTGGTGTAATCGATACACATTCGCCATACAATGGCTACATTGGGATCATCTTTCTTCTTTTCTACTAGCACCGGATTTGATAACCAATCCGGATATAGCACTTCCATGATGAACCCGGCTGCGAGGAGCCGAGCTATTTCATCTCCTATTACTTTTCTCCTGTCTTCGGCGAAGCGGCGGAGAGGTTGCTTCATCGGCATTGCTCCTGGCCTGACGTTCAAAGAGTGCTCAGCCAACTCCCTCGGAACACCTTGCAGATCTTGAGTTGACCATGCAAATATGTCCCGATTCTCACGGAGGAAGTTGGTGAGCTCGCCTTCCTATTTAGCATCCAGGCCTGCACCAATAGTAACAGTACGCTCTGGGAATTGCTCATCAATCTGAAATTTCTTCGTCTCTTTAGTCGGCTGAAAAGAGACACTGCCATGAGGGTTGGCCAGCGCCGGCATGTTCAGTTGTGCCGACTGAGCGAGGGCTGCTACTTCTTGAATCCTTCTCTTTTCTCTTGCTATAACCAATGACTCGGCCAAATTAGACCCAGCTGAAGCACACTCCATTGACTTCTTGTAATCCCCTGCAACTGTTATCACCCCCTGTGGTCCGGGTAGCTTCATCTTCAGATAATTTATATGACAGCTGCTCATGAATTTGGCGAGTGCGGGCCGTCCGAGTAGAGCATGATAACAACTTTCCAGATCCACCACTTCAAATTCTAAATTTTCTGCTCTGCAGTTATCTCTTGTACCGAATAACACGTCCACTCGGACTTTACCGATGGGCTCACATGAAAGCCCGGCACTATCCCATGGAAAGTGGTCCTCGTGGATTGCAGCATGTTCTACGATATTCCGAGTTTATGCATGGTATCTTTGTACATAATGTTGATACTGCTTCCATTGTCAATGAGTACTTTTGAAAATTTCACGTTGATGCTTGGTCCAACAAATGTCGGATCCAACACAAGTGCATATGATCCTGGACTTGGCATTATTCTGGGGTGGTCCTTCATGCTCCAGGTCACCTCCTGATCAGACCATGGCACGTATCTTGGTACTGCCGGCATAACTGCATTCACTTCCATATGCTGGCGCTGCACACTCTGCTTGTCATGTTGTTCCATTGTGAACACACAATAATACTGGTGATGTTCTCTGTAATCATTACGTCCGGTATTTGCCGGATTCATCCTTCCATCCTGGACCTGGTTTATTACTTGATGCACCGCATCTCTCCGATCCGAGTTATCATACCTCGGGGGAGGGGGCGGTAGCATCAGTTGCTGTGTATTTGTTCCAATTAATTGCGGCTGATGCTGCTGTTGTACTTGATGGGGCGCCTGAACTCCTGCGAGGTTCCCCATCGCATTTTTCATCCATGCACATTGGCGGGTCATATGATTGGCAGGTCTGGATGGGTTTGATGTGTGAAATTTGCACGGCTGATCTAACATGGATTCGAACGTGTATTTCGGCCTCTCTTGCCATTGCTTCTTTTGCTCTGGGGTCCATTGCCTTTTTCCCTCAGTTCTTGATGTCCACTGTTGAGGTCCATTCTTCTGCCGTTGAGTTGCTCCATGATCCGGCTGATCTTGTGCTACTGCTGCCACTTGGGCCGAATTGTATCTATAATCCGGCCTCTCATCTCTTCTTCTTCCTCTGAAGTCACGCCTGGATGACCCGGCCAATTCTCTCGCATAATGATCCTGTTGCTCGCGATGATCTGCCGACATTAATTCCGGTTGGGTTGGGTCGCCTAATGCATAGGAGTCTGCTATTCTGATAGTCTCTGCCAGTGTGGTTGGCATATCTCTTTGCAGGCGCTGCCACAACACGCTGGCGTAACGGCAGCCTTGCGCGAACCAAGCGATTGCTTGCGATTCGATAACTCCTTCACATGAGTTTCTCAGGTTGCACCATCGAGTTAAAAACTCTCTATCTGTTTCATTCGGCCTCTGCTTGCACATGGCTAACTGTTGTGGCCTGTTTGGCCTCTTGTATGTGCTGGTAAAGTTGCTGACGAACATTTCTTCGAAATCTAACCAACAGTTGATACTGCCGGCTGGTAGATTATTCAGCCATACCCTGGCTAGTCCTTCCAACATCTGTGGGACATACCGTACTGCCCATCTTAAGTTCCCACCCGCTATCTTCACAGCAGTGGCATAATCAATCAACCAGTCTTGTGGCTTGGTACTTCCATTGTATGTTTTTGTGCCTCTTGCTAACTGAAAATTCGGCACTGGTGGTTCGCCCATGATCCGTGGTCCAAAACATGTCGGACCTGGTGGACCCTGTTCTTCCAACAATTCGGACCGGTATAGCCGGTCCAGCTTTACTCTTGCATCACTTGCTGGCAAATCTCTGTACAGTATTCTGTCCTGCATCCCATAGTGGTTGTTTCCACCCTGGATTGCGTATTCCACCTCGGAATAACCATCATTGTACCTTTCATTCATTTGATTGTGGCGAGCTGGCCTCACTTCTCTTTCCTGCCGAGGCTCATGCCTTGGTTGCGGGTTGAGCGGCATCTCTCTCCTTACTTTGGCTGGGGTCTGGTTTTCATGATTACCTCTCGCGGGCTCTCTTCTGCCGAGATCCCCATTGCCTCGGCCCCCGCCGTCCTTTTCCACACGGCCGTGGTTTCTCTCCCCACTGTCACCTCGGCTTGCATTGCCTCTGTTCTCATTTGCCTTTCCAGCCATTGCCGGGTCATATGGAACAATTTGCTTGTTCCTCTTCCCTGAGGTTACTGCTTTGTCTCTTCGAGCGTTGTTTCCGGGTGAAGATGCTGCTGCCGCGGATAAGGTAGGCGCTGCCCCTGCCGAATGAACCATCCGCGAGGCCCCTGGCCTCGCCGGGTTAGTCCTGAGTATTTCCTCATTTTGCTGGTTCGCGATGCGTACCAGCTCATTCACTCTTTCTTGTTGTTTCTGCCGAGCTTCCCCGGTCAACCCCTCTAACTCCAATGCTGCGGCATTTGCCGCTCTCAGGTTCTTCGCCGGGGTACTATAGCTCGGCAAACCCAAATTACCTGATTCTGCTCTGTGAGCTTCATGCTCTTTGTTAATGTCATCCATGAGGTTCTTCCCTCTTAATCTTAATTCGTCCACCCGCTCGGGTGCGATATCAAGCTTATTAGCTTTTGCATATTCTCTCAGGGTCCTATTCAAGGACTCCCGCAGGGCTGATACTTTTTTGGCCTCTACCAGCACTTTTTGCCTGGTTTCTTCTAACTCTGCCTGAGCATTTGCCGGATCAAGTATCGGCGCTACAGGTGTAGTTAAGTTTTCTATGGTCGCCTGAAGAATGTTCTCTGGCCTTTCCAGAGGTGGCCCTCTCACTCTTGGTGCCTTTGGGGTGGTGTCATGTAGCTCGGTCGGGTTTGTCACTGGCGGGATTACCTCAGTGGGTTGTGGCGCGGTCTGCTTGGGTGCACCTTGTGCGCCTGCGGCGGGTTCTCTGCTTGACCCGGCTACTGCTGCTCCAGCTTGAGCTCCTGCGGCGACCATCACCTCGACGCTGCCTGCAGGATGTTCTCTTGACGGACGGCTTGCTGCGTTAAGAGGTGGCTCTCCTGCAATAACAACCTGGTGGGGATAAATGCCGGTGATGTCGACGCCGACGTAGACCTTGTGCTCGCCCAGGCTGATGAAGACCCCATTGCGCGGGGGAGTTTTCTCCCTGAAGCTTCCTGCATTGTCGCTGACATAGTCGCAGAGACAAAATCTCTGGACCAAGCCAGACACAACGCGCTCGCCCGTGTTGATGAAGTTTCCCGTCCGGATCATAACTCCAGCTAGCACCGCTGCTCGCCCCATGGTGGGCGCCAACTGTCGTGGTGGTGGCACGGCAGATGCCATGGGTAGGCTAAAGTATGGGGCCAATGGATGCTAGTGGGATCTGGGGAGGGAAGATGCAACTAATTCCACCCTCAAGAGGTTAAGGCTAAGATCTTTATTTCTCTTCTTTTGGGTTACAAGTGCTCCTTGAGCTGTATACAGGGAGAAAAGATGAATCTCACCAGCCTAACGGTACTCAAAGAGTCGATGCCCTCCTCAGGGTCCAAGCCTCCCCTTATAAAGGAGTGCCTTGGGTGCCCTTAGGGCTGACGAGGCAAGCATATTCGAGTAATATGCTTGTCCCAAAATAGTAGTTCGGCGGCCTCCTTTCCCTGTCGCCCTTCTAATGACGGCAAGGCTCCAGAGGACCCCTCCCGCGTGCCTCGGGCTCCAGGACTGTCACCTCCGTGACCTCCTTCTGCCCCTCTGACGCTCTGCATCTTTGTCTCTTGTGCTTGGCTCCGCTCTGATTCCTTCTAGCCTGCAGCTATAGTTTGACCTTGGGTTTCTCCTTCTCCTGCAAGCTTCGTATCACTTGGCCTTACCTTACCTTGCGTAACTCGGCTTGTCCTTTACCTGCATCGAGATTACTCGGGCTAACCCGGCCGACCCTCGCAGTAACTCGGCTGGGTAACTGCTTGATACACATACACGGGATTCTCGCCTCCGTACCTCGGCCGACATATTCATGATTCGGCCAACCTAGACCGTAACTCGGAAACTAGACGGGGATTGTACCTCTGTCTTTCCCCATCTCTGACCTACCCGAGGTCAACCCCCCGACAAGAGGGTAACAGTACTCACGAGAAGTTGTAAGGCAATAGTATTTCACTTTTGGTTTGTTGTCTTAGTAAAGTCCTTAGCAAGTAATCTTCTGTTTGCCCGGGTTTGGTTCTTACCACTTCTTCATGAACTCTATTTGGGTCAACGAACCCAATGTCAAAAGGGCCTCCTTTCCTGCATTCCATAACCTTTTTCCTGCATAATAGTATATATACATATATGGTGAGCATATGTATATACATGCAATTAATAAAGTGAATGAGATGAGATATAAATTACAGAAATAGTACTTACACACAATAAAGGCTGATGGCAGCTTTGTCGAGTTCCTTATGATTGAATAGAAAATGCAAGTCTTGAATGTTGAAGTCGATCCCGTCGTCTCCGCAGAAGAAAATCTCATCTCTTATATGCGCCGTGATCCATTCTTCCTTTCTCGTCTTGCAGAAATCAAGGTACCACTTGTGCAATTTTCGCATCTTTGTTGGTAGATTCTTGAGCTCCTCTTTCTTGACGAGATTCTTCCCATACTTCCATGGTTGTATGGGGTTGGCATCGCATTTGGGCAAGTTGTCTCCCATGATGTTCAACTATGCAATGTAACTCATCCCCATCTCATTGGCCTTTCTTTGTAGCTCTGCCTCGTAATCATTTACGGGAGGAGCGTCCCGTGTGTCGAACACTTGGAGCAGGGCGCATGATTGGTTTTCCTGCTCTCCGAGCATGGGAACTGTTTTCTGGGGTGCCTCACGACTGCTACTTTCAGTCTCCCTACGGCGCCTTGCATACGCCTTCAAAATCTGGTGCTCGTAGTCCGGCACAAGTGGGGTTTCAGGTTTCAAAAGATTTTTGTAAAACTTCTCCACCACCGCCGGATCTATTTTCTCCTTTGGCTCGGCCCGTCTAGGTGCAAAGAATTTCTTGACCTCTTCTTCCGAGATCCTATTGATCTCCTCGTTGCTGCAATTCCATGGTAAAACCGGCAATGGCTTGGCGGAAGGCTGCGGGACGTAGTTTTTTGAACTCTTTGGCGTACGGTTTCCTAGGGATTTCTTTGTGGCAGTGCTAGTGATGCTCTTTGTGGCAGTGCTCTTCCGCTTACGCTGAGGAGATGGCTGAAGTACCGGAGATGGCTAACGGGCCGGAGATAGATGGCGCGCCGGAGATGGCTGAAGCGCCGGAGATGGCTGTCGCGCAGGAGATGGCTGCCGCGCAGGAGATGGCTGAAGCGCCGGAGATGGCTGCCGCGCAGGAGATAGCTGAAGCGGCTCAGACTGCTGACGCTGCGGAGACGGCGGGGGTTCCAGTGGCCTCCAATTTGGAAGCACGATGTGTTCCTTCTTCTAAAGAATGGTTGTTTTCACTGCAAATTTGAGTTGAGTTTCCCCTTCACCTGTAGCATGGTCAAGTTTTGCTTCCTCATATTCCTTCACAACCTCATCCACCCCGACAATAGCATAGCCATCTGGAATCGGTCGGCAGTGGTAAGTTCCACCAGCTACAGGAGGTAAGGCATAGCCGACAACCACCTTAATGGATAAGCCCATTAATCTCACATGCAGCTCAGCGTGTTCGCTCTCCGTGATCTCATCCACGGGGTATCGAGGACCCACTGTTTCAAGCGTGGGATACACGTTCTCCGTGGAAGCCACGCTACTTTTCCGCACAGAGTCTGGGCCGCCGGCAGCTTCCAATGCAGGCTCTTCGTGCCGCTGAGATGGGCCGGTAGCTTGATGGCTCTGTTGTGCATTCACTTGCGCCTGCAGCGCCGCAAGTGCATGTTCTATCTGTGTCATCCGCTCTGTACGCTCTTTTTCTTTTCTGCCGCGCCATCTGTAAGAGTCGCTCCACTCGGCAAACCCATTCTTCCACGTCATACCCCCTGTGCCTCGTGCATGTCTAGGGTGTTCTTTTTTACCGATGGCGCATGTGAGATGGCCATTCTCTCTGTCGGGATGGAAGGTCCTGGCGGATGTTTCCTCGTATGCCGTGATGAGTTCAGTGACGGGTTTGGCAAGGAGGGTTGGGAAGATACACAATCATGTTTCTGGGTCCAACCTTGCCCCGATTCCGTAGAACCAAGTCTTTGCACGTAGGTCCCACCCATCTGTCTGGGGTGTGATCCCTCTAGCGCGCAGGGCCTTCTCAACTTCCTCCCACTTAGGCCTCTGAGATATGTAGCCACCTAACCCCGTCCTCTGGTGATATTCCTTCTTCTGGGCATTAAGCGTATTGGTTTCTGACCTCTTTTTAGCTATAGCACTTTTTTTATATGTCACAAATTCGGGCCAGTGAGGTCTTATCTTCGCATAATATGCGTCTTCGAAATCTGGAGTCTCGCCAGCTTTGACAAATTTGTTCAATTTTGTCTTCCAGTTGCAGAAAGCGTTAGCCATCTTCTTTAGAGTCCACTCTTTGACCTTTTCCTTTATAACCGGGTTGTTTTCATCCTCCTCTGGCGGAAGGGTGGAATTTACCAACAATGAATTCCAAAGCGTTTCTTTGGATCTTTCATCGACAAAGGTATCGTCTCCCTTCTTTGGCTTATTCCAATTTTTAATTATGATTGGGATTTGGTCCCTAACAAGAACTCCAGCCTGACGTACAAATTTGTCTGCGGCCTTCTTGGGGTCCATCGGCCTGCCATCAACACGGACTGCTTCGATCGTGAACTTTGCACGATCTTTCAACCGATGGCTCGCGCCTCGCTTGCTCTTTTTCGTAGAAGAAGATGGTTGCTGGCTGGTCGATCCAGAGGGATAAAAGAAGAAAGAAGTGTTAATTAATACATGTAGAAGAAGATTGTTGGTGGAAGTCAGCAGAGGCTTAATCAATGCATATAACTCGTCGGAGTTTGTAATCACTAAATTGCGTTCACCGGAGTCTTCATCTTCTCCATGACTACTTGAGCTGTCATCATGTCCCTCCAAGTTCAGATATTGTGAGGTGTCCTCATCAATAATGTTCTCCATTATTTCTTCTTCTTCTTTAAGGTTTCTACTAAGTGGATCCATAGTTTCTAAAACAATAATATTATCTAGAGTAAGAGTGTAAACATTCAAGTGGACTTGGATTCATACACAAATATACATATTATTCATACAAAAATACACAAATAAATACACAAATGAAATTAAAACCTTAAGGATGCTTGATCATTTTAAACGAGTTCCGAGGGGACCAAACCCTAATCAGGATGAGTCAGAGCTCCACAACGACACCCCCAAGAGGGTAACGTTGGCAGGATGCAAGTTTGTATACAAGTGGGGCGGGTTTGCGGACAATTATTTAGTCTCAGACAGCTACACCTACACGCAGTCCAATTTGTATACAAGTTTTAATCTATGCATGTAGTACAATTTATATTAGCCGGTGAAACTATGTTGCCCGCGAACCCGCCCCGCTTGACACCCTATCTATACTACTACTCCCTCCATAATTACATGCCATCTTAGTTTCGAGTTTCCCGATTTTGACCATCAAGTTCACCACCAACACTAAGTAAACAATATTATCGATGTTACAACATCAGAAACTTTACTCAAATATGAATACACGACTACATCTTTTATACATCACACATATTCCCCGACGGCAAGGGCGAGGGCTGGACGCGGCGCCGGCGCGGCTGCTCTCTGCTCTCTACTTTCGGATGCATTATAAAATAATTTGCATTTTAAATTATTTTTTGGAATATTATAAAATAATTTGCATTTTTGGAATTTACTTAAACAATTTTCTTAATTAGAAAAAAATTATGGAAATGATTTTATCGCTTACATATAGGGCCCACATGTCAGGTATTTTCTTCACTGAAATAATTACAGAAAAATAATTACACAAATAATAAAAGAAAAATAAAACGATTATTGCATCACGCTGACGTCAGCAATGGAGCTCCTCTCAGGTCGATCTTGCTCCCGTCGATCTGCTACACGCGGGGACTTGTGGTTGGGCTGGTTGGAAAGAGGAGGTCGAGGCGGACCTAGTAGTGGCGGCGCCTCCCCTTTTTGGTCGCCGGAGAACAGAGGACGAGGAGGAACTGCGCCGGTCGGCGGCGGTTACACGATGCGGAGGTGATATAGAGCGTGAGGGAGGAAGAGAAGATGTGCCTGAGCACCATAGGCTCACCAGGAAGCCGATGGTGGGGTCGACGAGGCCGGGGAAGGTCGGGGTTGCCGGCAGTGTCGATGGCGAGCGGCGGACAGATGTGGAGGTGACAGGGCCAACGATTCAGGGCACCCACGGCCTATTCCTCCCTCACTCTCCGAGGGCGGTGACGGCCGGCGGTGGCTTCTCTCTGCTCCGATGGGCGGTGGCGGTGGCGGCGCTTCTCTCTGCTCCGATGGCGCGCGCGCGGTGGTGGTGGCGGTTCGATCTGGCTCTGAGGGGAAGAAAGGAAGGGGAAGGCGAATTTAATACCCCCCCTTTAACACCGGTTCGGGGCTGGAACCGGTGTTAAAGGGGGGGATTCGTTTCGTGCGCGCATTTATTACACCCGTCCTTTAACACCGGTTCCAGACAAGAACCGGTGTTAAAGGGGGGGTGCGCGCGAAACGAAATAAATGCGCCCCCCCCCCCTTTAACACCGGTTCGTGTCTAGAACCGGTGTTAAAGGGGGGGCATTTATTTCATGCATTAAAGGGGCATTTTTAATTCAAAAAATAGGATATGAATTTAGAAAATTCATATCTTTTTCATTTCAACTCAGAAAAATATGAATAATATATCATAATTTTCAGAAAAATAATATCTATCCATTCATGTAAACCATTTTATATTTACTTTACATGAAAATTTTCAAAATGATTAAAACACTTACATATAAATTTTGATTATTCAATTCAAACAAAAATAAATTGTTAAATCCTAAAACTTTGAACATAAGAAATATTAAGCATCTAAAAAGGAATCTAACACTATTTTATTAGAGCAAATCATATTTTACTGCCACATCTTTTGTATTAACATTTTTGAATTGATTGGACATTTAAATGTCGCATCTTTTGTATACACTTGAATCTCACCAAGCCTCGCTCAACTTGCATTGTTTTTTTGATAAAATAGCATATTGTGAACCTAAAGATGATTTTTGTAAAAAATCATGAGCATCGTATCATGTACCTGTAGTTCATATCTGACCCACTTCCTACCGATTCGGCAGGAATTTGTCTTTTTCACCAGAGGTGGACGGAAAGGTTTCAGATCCCCCTGTTGGTACATTGTGCATATAAGGCGGTCTAGTATTTTTGTAAAATGTGTTGGTGGTTTTTTGAATTAGCCATTTGGTGGTTGCTTCACAAAACCGTCCGTTTTTTATGCTCGGAAAATGGAAAATGCCTTTTTGGTGCGATAAAAAGGAAAACTTCCTCTTGCAACATTGTTTGCCATGCCATGATGCACATGTATGCACAATATGGCCATATTATCACAAACTATGCCTTGATTCTAGCCATAATATTGGTCATTTGACCCGAAAGCCAAGAAACCTCGAATGAGATAGGTCATTTTGTGAAGGTTTTTTCGAGACATAATCAATATACCAAGTGTGAGATTTTTCCTTCTAACTATGTCACATAATATAAAACCACGCGAAGGTTTCGCACTGTTTCGATCTTTTTTTTATTTTTTATCCCCGTTTTAAACTATCGACAAACTTTGTCGAACAACGGGCATGATGATTCTTAGCTTGGGGCCAAGACTCGCTCAACTTGCATTGTTTTTTTGATAAAATAGCATATTGTGAACCTAAAAATGATTTTTGTAAAAAATCATGTACCTGTAGTTCATATCTGACCCACTTCCTACCGATTCGGCAGGAATTTGTCTTTTTCATCAGAGGTGGACGGAAAGGTTTCAGATCCCCCTGTTGGTACATTGTGCATATAAGGTGGTCTAGTATTTTTGTAAAATGTGTTTGTGGTTTTTTGAATTAGCCATTTGGTGGTTGCTTCACAAAACCGTCCGTTTTTTATGCTCGAAAAATGAAAAATGCCTTTTTGGTGCGATAAAAAGGAAAACTTCCTCTTGCAACATTGTTTGTCATGCCATGATGCACATGTATGCACAATATGGCCATATTATCACAAACTATGCCTTGATTCTAGCCATAACATTGGTCATTTGATCCGAAAGCCAAGAAACCTCGAATGAGATAGGTCATTTTGTGAAGGTTTTTTCGAGACATAATCAATATACCAAGTCTGAGATTTTTCCTTCTAACTATGTCACATTATATAACACCACGCGAAGGTTTCGCACTGTTTCGATCTTTTTTTATTTTTTATCCCCGTTTTAAACTATCAACAAACTTTGTCGAACAACGGGCATGATGAAATAGCATATTGTCAACCTCGAATGAGAATGCAACTAATAGTAAGTTACATAAAGCCGAACTGGAACTGAAAATTAAGATACATAAAAGAACTGAAAATTAAGATACATGGCCAGATTAAGTAACAATCGGCCGAACTTGTTTCGGAATATTGGAGTGATTCAGTCATGCTCCTGCCTACACCTGTAATACTTGCCACTGTAGTCGTCGTACTCGCCGCTGCTGTCATCGCTATCGTCGTCGGGGTCGCCGTAATTGAACCTCTGGAGAGTACGCATGGGCTGGACTTGAGGGTAGCGCGTGGGCTGGACTTGAGGGTAGCGCAGACGGGGTTAGAGTCTGTGGCAGTGTCATAGTCCATGACGCTCTGGAGAGTCCGACCGCGCCACCATAGCCGACGGCCGGCCTCGTTGAAGTTGGGAGGAGGTGGGACGTCCTCCTCATGCCTGGCGAGCGCCCTCTCACGCCGATCCACGAAGAAGGCTTTCCAAGTAGGAAAATAGTCGGGATGCCATCTGGGATTCCTCCGCTGCTCCGGCGTGAGCTCGAAGTACTAGTGGTTCGTGATGGCCATCCGGCGCGCCACACCTAGAGGGACAGGAGGAACCGGCACGCCTCCGACGCTCAGCATCCAGCCGACAGGGACACAGTAGCCCGGCGGGCAGGGGTAGTTCGAGGCGCAAAGCGCCTCCGCCTCCCTGGGGGTTAGTGCTACGGTGGAAGCCATGGGAAAGAGTGATGAGGTTGAAGATATGAGTCTAGAGATGTGCAATGACAATGGAGGCCAACCCTACATATATATATAGTGAACTAGCAGGAAGAACTGGAGGGAAGAACTGGCGGAAAGAAAAATGGCGGGAAGAAAAATGGCGGGAAGAAGAACTGGTGGGAAGAAAAATGGCGGGAAGAAAAATGGTGGGAAAAAATGGCGGGATGAACCTTTAGTCCCGGTTGGAGACACCAACCGGGACAAAACACGAGTCGGCACTAATAATAGGGGTGAGTGTCGACATTATGTCGTGCGGAGTGTACCTTGTCCCGGATGGTGTCACCAACCGGGACTAAAGATGAACCTTTTGTCCCGGTTGGAGACACCAACCGGGACTAAAGATGAACCTTTAGTCCCGGTTGGAGACACCAACCGGGACAAAACACGAGTCAGCACTAATAATAGGGGTGAGTGTCGACATTATTTCGTAAGTGTCGACACTATGTCGAGCTGCTTGTACTATAAATAGGCATCCTTGTGAGTCCAGTCCTCCAGCCAGTTTGAGGCATCTCCAAGATGGTTTTCGAGAGCAGGGACACCACTACGGCCAGTTTCAGGGAGATGCCGACGGAGCCCAGTCCTCCGGTATCTCCGAGAAACTGGTCATAGAGGCACTCCCTAATATGTGAAATTAGTTAGATCCCAGGTGTATTGATCTAGTTAGAGAAGTTACAAAGCTGCAAGATGGTTTTTGAGAGCAGGGACACCACTACGGCCAGTTTCAGGGAGATGCCGACAGAGCCTAGTCCTCCGGCATCTCCAAGAAACTGGTCATAGAGGCACTCCCTAATATGTGACCGCGCGCGTTTGGAGATCAGATCTTAATGGTAAGTACGAATCGGGACAACTTCTTCTCATAGTCCCGGTCCATCCACAAAACAAGACTAACACTCAAGACATGTATTAATATTAAAAACATGAAATAGAGTTACATAATGTGAGCATGAACTTCTTGGCATATGTCCTTCCTTATGATCGCTTCAGACGTAACCATGGAGCATCTTCTTTACTTAACGGAATGCTTGGGTCAGTTTTCACTGTGAAGGGCGGAATTTCATCAAACTTATTATAATCTTCTGACATGTCTATCTTGTCCTCGATTCCCACGATGTTTCTTTTCCCTGAAAGAACTATGTGACGCTTTGGCTCATCATATGATGTATTCGTTTGCATATTTTTTCTTTTTTTTGGTCTGGAGGACATGTCCTTCACATAGAAAACCTGAGCCACATCATTGGCTAGGACGGATGGTTCTTCTAAGTTCTTGTCTACCTTCATAAGATTGTTGAGATCCACCGTTGTCATTCCGTACTTCTTGTCTACCTCAACCCCTCCTCCTGTTAGCTTGACCCATTTGCATCGAAACAAGGGGACCTTAAAATTAGGTCCATAGTCAAGTTCCCATATCTCCTCTATGAACCCATAATACGTGGTCTTCCGCCCATTGTCTTCTGCTGCATCGAAGCGGACACCACTATTTTGGTTGGTGCTCTTTTTATCTTGGCCTATCGTGTAAAATGTATTCCCATTTATCTCGTACCCTTGGAAAGTACATACAGTCGAAGATGGTGTCCTGGCCAACAAGTACAGCTGATCCCCAACAGTGGAGTTATTCATGAGAAGTCTTTGCAGCCAGCCGCCAAAACTCGCCATGTGTTCACTTATAATCCATTCATCAGACTGCCCCGGGTGTTTGAGGCGTATTAAATTCTTGTGTTCATTGATATACGGGGCAATCAAGATAGATCTTTGTAAAACCGTGTAGTGTGCTTGATTGAGAGAATGCCCGTCCCTACATATCATTGCTTTACATCCTAGGGTGCCTTTTCCACGCAGCTCCCCTCATGTCGTGATTCTGGAACACCAATCGCCTTAAGGTCAGGAATAAAATCAACACAGAACTCAATGACCTCCTCTGTTACATAGCCCTTGGAGATGCTTCCTTCTGGCCTAGCACGATTATGAACATATTTCTTTAAGACTCCCATGTACCTCTCAAAGGGGAACATATTGTGTAGAAATACAGGACTGAGAATGGCAATCTCTTCTACTAGGTGAACCAGGAGATGGGTCATAATATTGAAGAAGGATGGTGGGAACACCAACTCAAAGCTGACAAGACATTGAGCCACATCTATTTGTAACCCTGGTAGGCTTTCTGGATCGATTACCTTCTGAGATATTGCATTGAGGAATGCACATAGCTTCACAATGGGTACTCGAACATTTTCAGGTAGAAGCCCCCTCAATGCAATCGGAAGTAATTGTGTCAGAATCACGTGGCAGTCATGAGACTTCAGGTTTTGGAATTTTTTCTCTGCCATATTTATTATTCCCTTTATATTCAACGAGAAGCCAGACGGGACTTTGATACTGCTCAGACATTCAAAAAAGATTTCCTTCTCTGCTTTGGTAAGAGCGTAGCTGGCAGGAGTTAAGTGGCATCGTTTACCCTTCTCGTTCTCAGGATGCATAGGCTCTTCAGGGGCTTTCAGACGTTGCTGGTCCTGCTGTGCTTCCGGTGTATCTTTTGTCTTCCCATACACTCCTAGAAAGCCTAGCAGGTTCACGCAAACATTCTTCGTCACGTGCATCACGTCAATTGAAGAGCGGACCTCTAAGAATTTCCAATAGGGTAGGTCCCAAAATATAGATTGCTTCTTCCACATGGGCGCGTGTCCGGCATCGTCATTCGGAACAGATAGACTGCCAGGACCTTTTCCAAAGATTACTTCTAGGTCCTTGACCATACCAAATACCTCCTCACCGGTACGGAGGACAGGCTTCCTCCGGGGTTCTGCCAGACGTTTGAAATGCTTGCCTTTCTTTCTTACTGGATGCAGGTTCGGAAGAAATCGGCGATACCCTAGGTACACAACCTTCTTACATTTATCCAAATATACATTTTCAGTCTCATCTAAATAGTGTGTGCATGCATTGTATCCCTTGTTTGTCTGCCCTGAAATGTTACTAAGAGCAGGCCAATCATTGATGGTTACGAAAAGCAATGCTCGTAGGTCAAATGGATCCCCTTTGTGATCATCCCACATACGTACACCTGGTTTGGCCCACAGCTGTAAAAGTTCTTCAACTAATGGCCTTAGGTACACATCAATGTCGTTGCCGGGTTGCCTCGGGCCTTGGATGAGCACTGGCATCATAATGAACTTCCTCTTCATACACAACCAAGGAGGAAGGTTATAGATACATAGGGTCACATGCTAGGTGCTGTGACTGCAGCTCTGCTCACCAAAAGGATTCATGTCGTCTGTACTTAGACCAAACCTTAAGTTCCTTGCGTCACGTGCGAAGTCCGGGTACTCTCGCTCGACTTTTCTCCACTGTGACCCATCAGCGGGGTGTCTCAACATCGCGTCTTTCTTACGGTCTTCCATGTGCCATCGCAACAACTTGGCATGCTCTTTATTTCTGAAGAGACGTTTTAACCGTGGTATTATAGGAGCATACCACATAACCTTGGCGGGAACCTTCTTCCTAGGGGACTCGCCCTCAATATCGCCAGGATCGTCTCGTCTGATCTTATACCGCAGTGCAGTGCATACCGGGCATGCATCCAAATTCTCATACTTCTCACCGCGGTAGAGGATGCAGTCATTAATGCAGGCATGTATCTTCTGCACGTCTAATCCTAGAGGGCAGACAACCTTCTTTGCTTGGTATGTACTGTCGGGCAACTCATTATTTCTTGGAAGAAGATTTTTCATTTTTACCAACAACTTTGAAAATGCGCTGTCAGTCACACCATTCTCTGCCTTCCATTGCAGCAAATCCAGTGTGGTACCTAGCTTTTTGTGGCCATCTTCGCAAGTTGGATACAAAAATGTTTTGTGATCCTTTAACATCTGCTCCAGCTTCTCCTTCTCCTTTTCAGTTTCACATTCTTCCTTTGCATCAGTAATGGCCCTACCAAGATCGTCATCAGCGGGCCCATCTACTCCCTCTTGATCTTCATTATCTACCCCCGTTGCAGTATCATCATATTCAGGATACATATTATGATAGTTGTCATCATCCTCTTCTTCTTCGTTGTCTTCCATCACAACCCCTTTTTCTCCATGCTTGGTCCAACAATTATAGCTGGGCATGAAACCGGATCGAAGCAGGTGGGCGTGAATGGTTCTGGTATTTGAGTAGTCTTTCTTGTTCTGACAGTGAACACACGGACAACACATAAAACCATTGTGACCACGGTTTGCATTAGCCACAATGATGAAATTTTGGAGGCCCGTAATGTACTCGGAAGTGCGGCGGTCACCGTACATCCATTGCCGGTTAATCTGCATTAATATGTAGTATATATCAAAAAAAATAGAGAGATGACCATTTATATATATAGTACATCAATGACACATGAAAGGATAGTTGCCGACCTCGACCGAGATGGAAAGAGCAACAAGAAAACTTATTTTGAGCTCTCGGACATTTCACCGAACACCTCTTGTGCATATGAAAAAAAAACTAGCACTCTTCACACCCTCTTGCTAGGCTCCAAAATGAAATAGTGAAAGAATGGAAGAGTGGGGTGTGTATGTGGGCTGGTGGTGTCTTATATATAACCCCCCCCCCCTTTAACACCGGTTCATGCCACGAACCGGTGTTAGGGGGGGGCTGCGCAGGCCACTGTTGCAGTGTCCTTTAACACCGGTTCTCCTTTTTTGCCGCAGGGGCCACGCTGGTATGGCCCCCCCTTTAACACCGGTTCGTAGAAGAACCAGTGTTAAAGCCCTTTTTCTGGATCAACAAAATGCCTCGTTTCCACTAGTGTAGGCCTGGTGGCGACGCCGACACCCACGGCCCTGCTGCCTTATATTATCTATTTTGTTATTTTCATTTTAAGTTAAATTATGTCCTTATTAATGCATATGATGCATATGTATAATTATATTTCTATTTTCATTTTGTTTTTGTATTTTTATTGTGTGCAAGCTTTTTTAGGTGTCGTTGGGTATTTGGGTGCACTAGCTACCTTAAACAAACACATCAAGGACATGAGTCTCTGGCATGTCCGCCTGTCGCCGCAACCGAATCGATTCGAAGCGGTTTTTGGGTCCGAAATACGGGTCACCATTAGAGATGTCCTAACTTCATCAGTGGGCAAAATGAACAAGCAGTCAGTCACGGCAGGGAGCAGGGACGGCGATACTGATGGTGGTGGGCGCTGCTCTTGCCGTCCAGGTTCTGCTGATCCTGTTTATCTGATTGATTGATTATTTCTGTCTTTGGATTACACGAGCAGTGTGGGGTTTGATAACTTAAGGAACACACACTAGCTACAAGCCGGCACACCACCACACCACATCCACATGCGAGTGAAAGAAACGAGGACACGTGGTGGGAACGGGTCGTCATGGAACTGATCAACTCAAACCACATATACCCCTCCCTTTGTTAAGGTGTACTCCGAGGAAGCCAACAAACAAATCTCACCCTAGCATTTTCTTAGACCTGGTAGCGATATTCCACACTTGAGATGCTACTAGGACGTGTTTGGTAGACTGCTACGTTGGTGTTGTAACCTTGCAGGCTATCGTCCAAACGCATTTTGTAGTTTCATGCATTTGTCCAATGTCCAAATAACTGTCCGGATCCATTTGGCACTTTCTAGTTCGTCCGTCTTCACAGCTATTAGCCGACAACGAACGCGATCCGTGTTTGAAATATGATCAATTTTTTCTACTCCCTCCGACCCATATTATGTGACACCCCGGTTCTGAAAAGACCGTGGCCTCTATGTGACATGTCAATCCCTGGATCGGTTCATTGGCCCACAATAGAGTAAGATAGATAATCATAGCAAAAAATAAGTGTATCATGAATAACGTAGATCCAGAGTACCATTATTACAATAAAAGCTTAGCACAAGCTAGCTCAAATTATTCAGGTAACAACATAAACGATTAAATCCTCCATTCTTCAAATTGCCCACAAGTGAACAAGTGCCGAGTGGAGTACCGTGGCCTATAACGATCAATCAGAATCGGAATAACATGCAGCATAAAACGCAACAGCCCCGAAGGGTCAATACATGGAATGTATGGCAAGTAGAGCTAGTAATGGAGACAATAGTACTAACATCTACATGCATATTTGGCAAGTGGAGCTGTGTCTGGTTTGCATTTGCAAATAACTTTGTCCTACTTTCATAAACAGTTTTGATTTTTCTTTGAAAAGATCCCAGTTAAGTTAACCCAACAATATTAAAACAATTATGAAATTATAATGAGCGAGAAACATGTCATGGAATCAATACCAAGCAACTCAGTTGTCCATAACCGGGGACACGGCTAATCGATTAGATTATACACTCTGCAGAGGCTAGTACACTTTACCCATGTGACTTGGCCAGCCCAGCTCGTACCATCACTCTCATTTTGGGCGACGATAGGGAGAAGACCAAGAAGAGACTGTTCGGGAAGTAGCTCCTCAATCCCGACGCGCACCGGTCCAACCTACCAAAATTCTACATCTCTGGATACGCGGGTTCGAGTTACCACAACCTACTAAGCCCAACCAACCGCCCATTTTATTATTGGCACATGGTTGTACACGTAAGCTACACAATAAAGAAGACAATCATTCTCTCTTGATACCTGGGTGCCTTTCCGCAATGAAACCACCAAAATTTATCAATACCATCACACTCAGGGGGTTTATTGATTAAGTTGTTTTAGTTTTCACAAACCAAATACTTTGAGAAAACAAGTATCAATGCTGTAACCCAGCCCTCGTTCAACATAGCATGGCTAAGCACATCTACAACGGTGGTTCATCTACAAGGAAAGCCCTACCACATAATAGGACATAACATAGCGATAGTATCATCCTACACATGCATCTACAAAATACACGACAATGCATTGAAAATAGTAGGACGATATCATGAACAAAGTAGCATCTACTTGCCTTGGTTGTAGCGGTCGGAGGAATAATCCACACACGAGCAAGGGTTGCACTCCTGTGGCATCCCGCAAAACCACTCCTAGAAAATCGCGTTGAATTTGTGCATTGCATCGTCATCATCATGTATTGTTTGTCAAAAACTAATTTCGAAAACCTGCTTTGAATTTCCAAACGTCCCATCTGTATTCAAACGCAAAAACCCGGGTCTCCGGAGTTAATTTGTTTGTTGCTATCGGGTTGCCAACGGCCCAATTAGAATAAATAAAAATTTAAATTATTTTAATAGGGGCAGTCGAACGGGCCGATTGACCCGATCGACCACCCCAGGAAATAACAAACGGTCCACCTATCTGCCCCATCTAATCCTATTCCTACCAACTAGTCTACCCAACCCAACCCTCCACCTCACCCTGGCCACTCACACGTTGCCACCTCACCACACCCCTCACCCCCACCCAACCGTGGGCTGCCACTTGGCCTCTCCCTCCTCTCACCCCTCCCTCCACTCTGCCTGCCCCACCAAAACACACACAGCCACACCAACCGGCCAACCCACTCCCTCCCTGGCCGCTGGGCCCCGCAGCGACCCACGCACGCGCACCCCATGCGCACCCCACGCACTAACCCACGCGGGTCCCACCGCGGGCCACCCTGGCACCGCGTCCTACCCACGCCTCCCACGCGCCCCGCGGGACCCACGCGGAGTCGCCGCGCAGGCCCCGTTCCCCACCTCCCGTTCGTCTACCTCCCTCCCGCACCGTCCTTCCCTCCTCCACCGCTCGGGCCGCCCGCCGGCGAGCACCCTCCTCCCGTCACCTCCCTCCTCCGACCCAGCCCAGACCTCCCCGTCCCCATCCTCTAGCTCGTTTCCCCCCCACCTACCCGACGCACGCATCCTCCCCCAAGTTCGTCCCCGCAACCCAGCCGAGGCCGCGGCCGCTGCGCTCGCCACCGCCCCTGGCCGGCCGTCCCCTCCGCGGCGCCCGCAGCCCCCTCCTCCTCGCCGTGCTCCACCCCTCCTCCTCCCTGGCGCCTCCCCTCACCAGCGCTGCGCCGCCTCTCCATCCTCTAGCCGCACGCACCCGACCCCGCCGTGCTCCTCCTTTCCCCCAGCCTCGCGCGTTCCGGCTCGCCCTCCACCGCCCCTGCTCGCGCCCGTCCGTGCGCCAAGCCGCCGCCGAGTCCGCCGTGCTCCGCCCCTCTCCGGCGCGGTCCCGCTCTCCACGCCCCGAGCCCGACCGGCACCGCGCCCGCAACCGTGGCCCTCCTCTCTGACAGTCGCCCCTCGCTGCGGTCTGCACCGTCCCGAGCTGCTCGTGGGCCCGCTGCCGTACTCAGGACCCTCGCCACGCTCGCCTCGAGGAGCCGCATGAACCACAGGAGCCAAGACCGAACCCGAACCCGGCGCCGCTCCAAGATCCCCTTCACGGGGTTGATGACCCGAAGGCCGGCAAGATCGCCACGGATGCGACAAGTTCTCCATCACGGAGCATCAAGACCGCCTCATGAGACCGACCCTCGGGACCGCCAAGATCGCCGAGACCCTAGACGCAAGACCTCCTTCAGGGGACGACAAGTACTCCGACGTGGACCCGATTGAAGCCAACCCGAAGACGATAGATGCGACGAGTACTTCCCCAGATCCAATGCCCCGAGGACGCCAAGACCCGAGTGCGCCGACATGGATCCGATGACGCCAACACGCCAAGATCTACCACATGAAGACCGTACCGAACCGGTGACCCTCGACGAACCTCCGGCAAGATCCTCGATATGGCCAAGATCTACCGCAGCTGAGTCCGGCACCGACAAGTGAAGTCAGAACCACCAAGCCCTGCTTCCGGAACGCCAAGACCCTAACCCCGGAGTCCGAGAACGACCCCGTCGAACCCTGGACCCTGAGACCAACCCCGAACCCCCCGGAACCCCAAGATCGTCGAGAACCCTAATGTGTGAACCCCTTCCCGGAACCCTATTTTTATAACATAATAACAACTTGTTGCATATTGAATTGTCATACTTGCATGCATCTTGTCATGTGGTATGGGGGCCTTATGCCGATTCACCTCATAATTAAATATGGGGCCCATATGCGGGCAAATCTAGCCTTATATTGGCCTCATTTAAACATGTGTAGCGAACCCGGTACTATCTTTTGCCATGCTAATACAACATTTAAATTGCGGGGTAGCTAAATAACTTGAACCATCTAACTATTTGTCGGGACCCCGGTTCCGCTTAATCTGACCTAACTGCATCGCACCTTTGCCACGACATCCATCATACATGCATCATGCCGATCTTCTGCCGTGTATTAAATATTGCCCCGGTGTTTACTCTAGTGTTTTGCTTCTTCGCGGATAAGGCCGTTGAGTTGACGTGAGCTTCGCCCGATCTTCGGTTGAACCCTTCGACAATGTTTTCAGGCGAGCATCTCCCCCTTTCTACCTATCTTGCTTTTATAGTATTTATTCCCTCCTGTTGATCTATTGCTATCTGTGTTGCGATGCTTTAGTTTTCCGTACCTGTGATATACCGTGCAGCCCTATATTGCCTTGGACACATCCTATTACCTGTTGTTTGGTAGATAGTTGGACTTGCGCGTCGTAGTTGCTTGCTCAAGTGCTGATGTGTGTCGTCATATGCCACAGTTGCTGATGTATTGCCGCATGTTGATGTTGGAGATGATCCTAGTTTTACTTATCGTCACTTTAATTTCTGTTTAACAACTAAAATTGAATAAGCAGAGGCATCGGTGGGTGATAGATAATATTTGGTTTCCGAACGCCCACTTGTGTCCCGTAAGACCCCGAGTACTTGATACCTGTTCCTTGATTTATCGCGCTATCCACATATGGGGAGTATGGGCCCCCCTTAGCCAGAGCTTGATTCCGTCTTATTTCTTGGGGCCACAAAGTAGTTTGGGGCTTTATTACTATCCTGTACTTATGCCATGCTTTACTGCTTTATTTACGATTGTGCGAGGTACTGCACACTGTACTGTTTAGGATCGGGACACGTTTACGCGGTGTCGACAAGCCCCGTTTGGGGTTCCCAGTCGCTCACAGCCGTCCACCCAGACCTTGAGGCCGTCTCGGAGCTTGCTTACTCCGTTGCGGGATCTACTTAAGGGGTGGCCCCCTGAAATATTTCTGAATCTTGTGATTGCTCTGTCGTGAGACCTCGTTGGGTTTTGATTTGGTTTTTCCGAGGTTGATCGTGTGTGTGTTGCTATTTGTGCACCCCGGCCGGGTTAAAACTTTCTGAAAGCCGTGTCCGCGGTTATGGACGTCTTGGAGCACAGTATCTCGATCATAGACAAGCACAACTAAAGTTTATTGTTATAAATTTGACTTTATAATGACTAGTAATCAGCTTCACTATAATGGAATGATTAAATAATACTGCCCACAATTGCTTGTTTGCTTTGTCGCTTGCGCCAATTGTATCTGACTAGTAAGTATTGCAACTACAACGAAATGGCTGAATAAAAGTACCAACAACTGCTGGGTTTTGGGATTATATCATGCTATCTGTATCTGATTAGTAATTGCTGCAACTACAACGGAATGGTCAACTAAAAGTGCCCACTGCTTACTTTATCAGGATGATTATCTACATCTGACTAGTAATCGTTGCAACGATAACTGAATAAATAAAACTGCCAACTGTGTGAGTTCCTCGGTTGACTTCCTCGTTTGGTCTCGAGGGGGAAACACCAGGATGGGTTTGTTTGGTGTTAGCTTCAGGTTGGATCCGGATAGGTCATTCTTACCCCTCTCTGATAACCGCCAGTTGTATCGAGTCTCTATAGGTTGTTTAGTGCACGCTGCCGCTGCCGCTTCAGTCCACCATACCTATGTAGGCGAGGACCGCCGAATTCTAGCCTCGCCGTGTACTGGCCTCAGTACTGACGCTCCTTCTTTTTCCTCGGCCCTTTGTCGGCACCCCTTTTGTTTAAGCAGGTTTTGAGATCGACGCCGTTAGCAGGGTTACCCTTCCGGCTTGGCCTGGGCAGGGTTATGGACGCCATTGGTTATTCTTCAGGGCTCTTAGCCCCATTTGCTTCTTGTCCGTAGTCGGACGCTCTACCGTTTTCAAGGTGATTTGGATCTTGTATACTATATCTGTATTCTTGACTCATTGAGTCGCCGTTATATATATCTGTTCTGTGGGTCCCATCGAGGACTGTTGTGTAATGTTATTACTTCGTTTTCCACCCGCACGAAAGTGCCTGGTGGGCACCTTTGAATCGTTTCTATGCGGGTTTGGTGAATTTTGCCCAAACTTGCATAGGTCCGATTCTGAGGGTGTTACAGAGTGGTATCAGAGCTCAGCAGTTGCGATACCCCACAAGTCCAGCCTGTAGGATAACCTAGCTAACGGCCGCTGTAGAGTGTCAAAACTATTTTGCAAAGTCGGTTGGATAGTTCTGACTAGGTCTGATTTTACTCCTTACCCCTCCGCTATTCTCCTCTTATCTCTACGTGTTTTGAATCCGCCCTCTTCTCTCTCTTCGAGTCCAGGATTTCTCGTGGTTGGGTTTCCGTCGTACCTTCAGGGTGTCGCTTTCTTCCTTTTGTAACGGAGGTGCTACGATCATCAATCTGCAACTTGTCTGTTGTACCCTTCATCCAATCTTCTGTTCTTGAGCTCTTTATCCATATGTGTTCCTTGCCGGATATCCGTGTCGTTGAAAAACATATGAGAAGGACGAGCATTGGTGAAGTTGGAGTATACCTTGAGCATGTGTTGTTCATGCCAATGGAACCATCGCGAAACCTAATCATTGTGTCTTTCATACGATTCCTGTGGTATCTCCCGGTGTTTTCCGAAGCGACGACATCCTCTACGCCAGATCCGATGCAGAGTCTGCATCCCTCCTTTGTTTCCGAACCTCGCTTGTCGAGATCTTCAGTCTAATTCCGAGAGTTGGTTGCACAATCCGTCTATTCGCGTGCAGAGTAATGGTTTGAGTGCGGGATGGAGTAGCTACCCTACCACTGCTCTTATCATTCGCTCTTGTACGTCGAATCAGTGGATCCCGCAGTTTTACTCCGTCCACGGAAGTTAGGGGTGGCTTTATTTGCGATACCTCTACCTTCGACCTTTTGTTCCCGGAGTGCTCTCGCGACGATCAGGAGCAACGATCCTTCGTTGGTGGTGCCGCCGTTTTCAAGATGAAGAAGGAACCCTCGTTAGTGGTGTCGCGAGGATCTACACGAAGCGAGAAGACGCAGATCGCCGACCTTCCTTCCGGTACCATGAGGCGGATCTCGAGGGCGAGATCCATTGTTAGTGGTGTCGAATTGTGGCATCCCGCAAAACCACTACTAGAAAATCGCGTTGAATTTGTGCATTGCATCGTCATCATCATGTATTGTTTGTCAAAAACTAATTTCGAAAACCTGCTTTGAATTTCCAAACGTCCCATCTGTATTCAAACGCAAAAACCCGGGTCTCCGGAGTTAATTTGTTTGTTGCTATCGGGTTGCCAACGGCCCAATTAGAATAAATAAAAATTTAAATTATTTTAATAGGGGCAGTCGAACGGGCCGATTGACCCGATCGACCACCCCAGGAAATAACAAACGGTCCACCTATCTGCCCCATCTAATCCTATTCCTACCAACTAGTCTACCCAACCCAACCCTCCACCTCACCCTGGCCACTCACACGTTGCCACCTCACCACACCCCTCACCCCCACCCAACCGTGGGCTGCCACTTGGCCTCTCCCTCCTCTCACCCCTCCCTCCACTCTGCCTGCCCCACCAAAACACACACAGCCACACCAACCGGCCAACCCACTCCCTCCCTGGCCGCTGGGCCCCGCAGCGACCCACGCACGCGCACCCCATGCGCACCCCACGCACTAACCCACGCGGGTCCCACCGCGGGCCACCCTGGCACCGCGTCCTACCCACGCCTCCCACGCGCCCCGCGGGACCCACGCGGAGTCGCCGCGCAGGCCCCGTTCCCCACCTCCCGTTCGTCTACCTCCCTCCCGCACCGTCCTTCCCTCCTCCACCGCTCGGGCCGCCCGCCGGCGAGCACCCTCCTCCCGTCACCTCCCTCCTCCGACCCAGCCCAGACCTCCCCGTCCCCATCCTCTAGCTCGTTTCCCCCCCACCTACCCGACGCACGCATCCTCCCCCAAGTTCGTCCCCGCAACCCAGCCGAGGCCGCGGCCGCTGCGCTCGCCACCGCCCTTGGCCGGCCGTCCCCTCCGCGGCGCCCGCAGCCCCCTCCTCCTCGCCGTGCTCCACCCCTCCTCCTCCCTGGCGCCTCCCCTCACCAGCGCTGCGCCGCCTCTCCATCCTCTAGCCGCACGCGCCCGACCCCGCCGTGCTCCTCCTTTCCCCCAGCCTCGCGCGTTCCGGCTCGCCCTCCACCGCCCCTGCTCGCGCCCGTCCGTGCGCCAAGCCGCCGCCGAGTCCGCCGTGCTCCGCCCCTCTCCGGCGCGGTCCCGCTCTCCACGCCCCGAGCCCGACCGGCACCGCGCCCGCAACCGTGGCCCTCCTCTCTGACAGTCGCCCCTCGCTGCGGTCTGCACCGTCCCGAGCTGCTCGTGGGCCCGCTGCCGTACTCAGGACCCTCGCCACGCTCGCCTCGAGGAGCCGCATGAACCACAGGAGCCAAGACCGAACCCGAACCCGGCGCCGCTCCAAGATCCCCTTCACGGGGTTGATGACCCGAAGGCCGGCAAGATCGCCACGGATGCGACAAGTTCTCCATCACGGAGCATCAAGACCGCCTCATGAGACCGACCCTCGGGACCGCCAAGATCGCCGAGACCCTAGACGCAAGACCTCCTTCAGGGGACGACAAGTACTCCGACGTGGACCCGATTGAAGCCAACCCGAAGACGATAGATGCGACGAGTACTTCCCCAGATCCAATGCCCCGAGGACGCCAAGACCCGAGTGCGCCGACATGGATCCGATGACGCCAACACGCCAAGATCTACCACATGAAGACCGTACCGAACCGGTGACCCTCGACGAACCTCCGGCAAGATCCTCGATATGGCCAAGATCTACCGCAGCTGAGTCCGGCACCGACAAGTGAAGTCAGAACCACCAAGCCCTGCTTCCGGAACGCCAAGACCCTAACCCCGGAGTCCGAGAACGACCCCGTCGAACCCTGGACCCTGAGACCAACCCCGAACCCCCCGGAACCCCAAGATCGTCGAGAACCCTAATGTGTGAACCCCTTCCCGGAACCCTATTTTTATAACATAATAACAACTTGTTGCATATTGAATTGTCATACTTGCATGCATCTTGTCATGTGGTATGGGGGCCTTATGCCGATTCACCTCATAATTAAATATGGGGCCCATATGCGGGCAAATCTAGCCTTATATTGGCCTCATTTAAACATGTGTAGCGAACCCGGTACTATCTTTTGCCATGCTAATACAACATTTAAATTGCGGGGTAGCTAAATAACTTGAACCATCTAACTATTTGTCGGGACCCCGGTTCCGCTTAATCTGACCTAACTGCATCGCACCTTTGCCACGACATCCATCATACATGCATCATGCCGATCTTCTGCCGTGTATTAAATATTGCCCCGGTGTTTACTCTAGTGTTTTGCTTCTTCGCGGATAAGGCCGTTGAGTTGACGTGAGCTTCGCCCGATCTTCGGTTGAACCCTTCGACAATGTTTTCAGGCGAGCATCTCCCCCTTTCTACCTATCTTGCTTTTATAGTATTTATTCCCTCCTGTTGATCTATTGCTATCTGTGTTGCGATGCTTTAGTTTTCCGTACCTGTGATATACCGTGCAGCCCTATATTGCCTTGGACACATCCTATTACCTGTTGTTTGGTAGATAGTTGGACTTGCGCGTCGTAGTTGCTTGCTCAAGTGCTGATGTGTGTCGTCATATGCCACAGTTGCTGATGTATTGCCGCATGTTGATGTTGGAGATGATCCTAGTTTTACTTATCGTCACTTTAATTTCTGTTTAACAACTAAAATTGAATAAGCAGAGGCATCGGTGGGTGATAGATAATATTTGGTTTCCGAACGCCCACTTGTGTCCCGTAAGACCCCGAGTACTTGATACCTGTTCCTTGATTTATCGCGCTATCCACATATGGGGAGTATGGGCCCCCCTTAGCCAGAGCTTGATTCCGTCTTATTTCTTGGGGCCACAAAGTAGTTTGGGGCTTTATTACTATCCTGTACTTATGCCATGCTTTACTGCTTTATTTACGATTGTGCGAGGTACTGCACACTGTACTGTTTAGGATCGGGACACGTTTACGCGGTGTCGACAAGCCCCGTTTGGGGTTCCCAGTCGCTCACAGCCGTCCACCCAGACCTTGAGGCCGTCTCGGAGCTTGCTTACTCCGTTGCGGGATCTACTTAAGGGGTGGCCCCCTGAAATATTTCTGAATCTTGTGATTGCTCTGTCGTGAGACCTCGTTGGGTTTTGATTTGGTTTTTCCGAGGTTGATCGTGTGTGTGTTGCTATTTGTGCACCCCGGCCGGGTTAAAACTTTCTGAAAGCCGTGTCCGCGGTTATGGACGTCTTGGAGCACAGTATCTCGATCATAGACAAGCACAACTAAAGTTTATTGTTATAAATTTGACTTTATAATGACTAGTAATCAGCTTCACTATAATGGAATGATTAAATAATACTGCCCACAATTGCTTGTTTGCTTTGTCGCTTGCGCCAATTGTATCTGACTAGTAAGTATTGCAACTACAACGAAATGGCTGAATAAAAGTACCAACAACTGCTGGGTTTTGGGATTATATCATGCTATCTGTATCTGATTAGTAATTGCTGCAACTACAACGGAATGGTCAACTAAAAGTGCCCACTGCTTACTTTATCAGGATGATTATCTACATCTGACTAGTAATCGCTGCAACGATAACTGAATAAATAAAACTGCCAACTGTGTGAGTTCCTCGGTTGACTTCCTCGTTTGGTCTCGAGGGGGAAACACCAGGATGGGTTTGTTTGGTGTTAGCTTCAGGTTGGATCCGGATAGGTCATTCTTACCCCTCTCTGATAACCGCCAGTTGTATCGAGTCTCTATAGGTTGTTTAGTGCACGCTGCCGCTGCCGCTTCAGTCCACCATACCTATGTAGGCGAGGACCGCCGAATTCTAGCCTCGCCGTGTACTGGCCTCAGTACTGACGCTCCTTCTTTTTCCTCGGACCTTTGTCGGCACCCCTTTTGTTTAAGCAGGTTTTGAGATCGACGCCGTTAGCAGGGTTACCCTTCCGGCTTGGCCTGGGCAGGGTTATGGACGCCATTGGTTATTCTTCAGGGCTCTTAGCCCCATTTGCTTCTTGTCCGTAGTCGGACGCTCTACCGTTTTCAAGGTGATTTGGATCTTGTATACTATATCTGTATTCTTGACTCATTGAGTCGCCGTTATATATATCTGTTCTGTGGGTCCCATCGAGGACCGTTGTGTAATGTTATTACTTTGTTTTCCACCCGCACGAAAGTGCCTGGTGGGCACCTTTGAATTTCTATGCGGGTTTGGTGAATTTTGCCCAAACTTGCATAGGTCCGATTCTGAGGGTGTTACAACTCCACACAATCTACATGACACAATTGCATTCATAAACAAACAATTCACAAACATATGCAACAAAGATGATGCATGAATGCAAGAACGGCAAGTGAATTGGTGCTACAGCTGCACCACATAATACTAATACATATTACTACCGAATACATGCATGGAAAATAGATTTGGCGCAAGGGAAACTATTAACCAAAAGTAGTGATCACTACTAGAGCTTAGAACTTAAATAATTCACTACCGGTAGTATAATGTTTGTAAAATCTTGGGAAAATTCTACAGCATAGTAATCGCTGATAAGAAACAGTACCAATTGGAATTACTCAAAAAGGAGTTATAAAACATCCCGAGTAATTAAAACACTGCAGAAAGCCATTAGACAAATACTGCAGAAGTTTTTACTGTAAGCCTATCTTTTTATTTCACGATGAGATTCCCCTCATTCATATGAGTTCAGGGACATATCATACGCGATATTTGGAGCTACGAAACTTTTACTACGAATTTAATACTCCGAAAAGGCCATTAACTCATTTGATTAAACTGTACTAAACCTGACGGTAAAAGTCTGAACCAAAGGTATAGCGAGATTCTACACGACTCACTGAACTCGTGCATATTTTATTTGCAATTTTTGGCCAAGCGGTTTAATTTCTATGCAATTTACAAGATTCTACCGAAATCTGCCAACTAATAGGATTAACGAAATTGACCCAGTCAACTGTGTCTGATGACTGGGCGCTAACTAGGCGTCTGACCAGTCAACGTCTGGGGCGTCTGACTAGTCAACGTCTGGAGTGCTGACCAGTCAATGAACGATCTAAGCCGCTGATCTGAGATCTGACGGTGGCTGCTGTCTTACCGGAAACGGACGGCGAATCGAACTCCGGCGAACTCCGGACGGCGGCGACGATCGGTTCCGGAGTCGTGGTTCTACCTGCACGTACACACACGGTCAACTACGACTCCCGGAATAATAAACGCGCGCGCGAGGCGACGCGCGTATGTGCGTGCACGCGTACATGCAATAACGCGCGTACGCGTGCGCGTACGCGGCGATCTGCAGGGCGCAGATGGCGGCGGCGGATGGAGACGCGGAGCACGGGAACGAAAAGAGGATATCGAGGCGAACCCGGCAACAGACGCGGCGACGAACGGCGACGGCCGGAGGCGACGAACGGCGACGGCCGGAGGCGACGAACGGCGACGGCCGGAGGCGGTGGCGCGCGGCGCGGAAGGCGGCGACGGCGGGCGCCAGGCGAGGCGGCGGCGGGCGGTGTCGAGGCCCAGGGAGGCGGCTCGCGCGGGTCTGGGAGGAGGCGGGGTCGGGCACGACTTCCGAGGCGGTGGGGCCCCCTTTTAATTGGTCTCTCATGCGCGGAAAGAAAGGAAAAAAAACTGAAACAGAATCGGTCCGCGGTTGGACTCCGTTTTGGAAATCGGTGCGGATTTTCGGACCGTTTTCCGGCGGTTTACTAAAACGTCCGAGTCTTTTGCATACGAACTCCGATTGGAGCGATTCTCGCGCCTACGGGTTCGTATCGTCGAGGGGAACAACCTTCAGTCTAAGTTTGTGCGAAAACTCGAACCTACAGGGGTGGTTGTCGCAAGTCTTACTAGAGCTCCCCGCAGGAAACTTGGATCGAAACAAAATAGGGTTTTGCAATAGGCGTTTCGCCGAACCTTTCTACTCGAAGGTTTTGCATGGAAAGATATGATGCAATGCTATGAATGATATGCAAGACCAAATCTAAAATTTGGGATGTGACAAGACTAACCCCCTTAAGATGAATCTCGTCCTCGAGATTCGGCACGGCTAGCAAATAGGTGTGGGTAGTCCTCTCGGATGTCATCTTCACGCTCCCAAGTGGCTTCCTCTTCGGTGTGGTGACTCCACTGTACTTTGCAAAACTTGATTGTCTTGGTACGGGTAGTCCTTTCTGCTGTCTCTAGAATCTTGACCGGTTTCTCCTCATAGGTCAAATCATTCTCAAGCTGAACCTCCTCTAGCGGTACAGTGTCTCTCAATGGTGTATCCACCATCTCCGGATGGCACTTATTCAGCTGGGACACGTGGAACACATTGTGAACAGCAGACAGAGCCTCTGGCAACTCCAACTGATAAGCAACCTCTCCTTTGCGTGCTAAGACTCGATACGGTCCAATAAATCGAGGTGCCAGCTTACCCTTAATTCCAAATCTCTTGATTCCACGAAGCGGCGATACTCTGAGGTATGCTCTATCACCTATCTCGTACACCACTTCCTTGCGCTTGGCGTCAGCGTAGCTCTTCTGCCTAGATTGTGCTACCTTCAGTCTGTCTCTAATCAAGGCGACCTTCTCCTCAGCGTCCTTGATCAAATCAGGTCCAAACAACTGACGATCTCCTACTCCATCCCATAGCAATGGTGTTCGGCACTGTTTCCCATACAGTACGTCGAACGGTGACGTCTTGATGCTGGTTTGATAGCTGTTGTTGTAGGAAAACTCGGCATACGGCAAATTCTCATCCCAACTAGAACCATGATCCAAGGCGCAAGCTCTTAGCATGTCCTCCAAAATCTGATTCACCCTCTCGGTCTGTCCATCAGTCTGTGGGTGAAACGCTGTGCTAAACTCCAATCTAGTACCAAGTGACTCGTGCAGCTGGCGCCAGAAGTGTGAGCTAAATTGGGTGCCTCTATCAGATACGATACTCTTGGGAACTCCATGTAGGCACACAATCTTGTCCATGTAAATCTTGGCCAACTTTGCACTCGTATAGGTCGTCCTTACCGGTATGAAGTGGGCTACCTTGGTCAAATGGTCGACCACCACCCAAATAGAGTCATATCCTGACCTGGTCCTGGGAAATCCTGTGATGAAATCCATTCCCACTCTATCCCACTTCCAATCCGGTACGGGCAAAGGCTGTAGCAGTCCTGCTGGTTTCTGGTGTTCCGCCTTCACTCGGCTACATACATCACATAGGGCGATATGCTCTGCGATGTCTCCCTTCATGTTGTTCCACCAGAATCTGTCCTTTAGGTCCATATACATCTTCGTATTGCCCGGATGTATGGAATACGGCGAGTCATGAGCTTCCTGCATAATCAACTTCCTTAACTCCGGATCGTTGGGCACACACAAACGATCTCCATACCACAAGGTACCTTGCTCATCCTCGCGGAATTCCCTTGCTCGACCTTCCTTCATCTTTTCCTTAACTTCATCTATCTCTTTGTCTCCCACTTGAGCCTTCCTGATTCTGTCCTGAAGCATTGGTTGGACTTCCATTGTAGCCAAGTATCCTTCAGATACTACCTCCAGTCTAAGGTCCTTGAATTGCTTGCACAAATCCTCAGGCAATTCACCAATTGTCAATCCATTGGCATAAACCTTCCGGCTCAGAGCATCTGCTACTACATTGGCCTTTCCTGAGTGGTATTGTAGATTCATATCATAATCCTTGATAAGTTCCAACCATCTCCTTTGTCTCATGTTCAGTTCCTTCTGTGTAAATATGTACTTCAGGCTCTTGTGGTCGGTGTACACATCACAGTGTTTTCCCATTAAGTAATGCCTCCATACCTTGAGCGCATGAACCACTGACGCTAACTCCAAGTCGTGTGTGGGGTAATTCCGCTCATGGTGCTTGAGTTGTCGCGAGGCATATGACACTACTCTCCCATCTTGCATCAGCACACTCCCAAGTCCCTGTCGTGAAGCATCACAGTACACTTGGAAATCCTTCTGAAGATATGGTAAACACGGAACATGCGCAGTTACTAGTCGACGCTTCAGTTCCTGAAAGCTGGCTTCACATACATCTGACCATTCAAACTTCCTCTCCTTCTTCAGAAGTTCAGTCATCGGCTTAGCAATCTTGGAAAAGTTTTCTATGAACCTCCTGTAATATCCAGCAAGTCCCAAAAAGTTTCGAATCTCTCCAGCATTCTTGGGTGCTTCCCACTCAGTTACTGCAGTCACTTTGCTTGGATCAACAGCGACTCCTTCTCCTGACACTACGTGTCCAAGAAATCCAACAGTGTTAAGCCAGAATTCACACTTACTGAATTTGGCATACAGCTTGTGTTCCCTCAGCTTCTCCATAATCAGTCGCAGATGTTTCTCATGCTCAGCATCATCCTTGGAATATATCAGTATGTCATCAATAAACACCACCACGAACCTGTCCAAATACTCCATAAATACCTTGTTCATCATGATCATGAAGTATGCCGGGGCATTTGTTAGTCCAAAAGACATAACTGTATACTCATATAAACCATACCTAGTGGTGAAGGCGGTTTTTGGCACATCCTCCTCTCGGATCTTCAATTGGAAATAGCCTGATCGCAGATCAATCTTGCTGAACACCTTTGCTCCTTCCAGTTGGTCAAACAAGTCATTTATGTTCGGCAGAGGGTACTTGTTCTTAATGGTTACTTCATTCAGCGAGCGATAGTCTACCACTAATCTCTTGGTGGTGTCTTTCTTCTCCACAAATAGAACAGGTGCTCCCCATGACGACGCACTAGGCTGAATGAATCCCTTTTCCAGTTGTTCCTTCAACTGTTTCTTCAATTCCTTCAGCTCATCGACATCCATATTATATGGTTTCTTTGCTATAGATCATGTTCCCGGCATCAGGTCGATAAGAAACTCTACATCTCTGTCAGGTGGCATCCCTGACAGCTCTTTCGGAAACACGTCGGGGTAATCCCTAATCACTGGCACAGTATCCATGCTAACCCCCTTAAGAGAATTCAGCTTACACCTTTCTGGTCGTGCGGCTGACTTGAATCTAATCCTCTTACCATCCGGGGTTTTGAGTGAAACAGCTCGCTGTGCACAATCTATGTGTCCCCCATGCATAGACATCCAATCCATACCCAGAATGACATCTAATCCCTGTGAATCCAACACTACTAGATGTGCGATGAAGTTGTGTGTTCGTTCGAATGGGTGTGAGGAAGAGTTGTGTCGGTTGACAAACCAACCGACATAGAGAATTGAAAGAGAGAGGATTATCCCTTTAATTAACCTATTAATTAAATCCTAGCACATCTAGTGCCTGCAGCCAGTCCTCACGGGAGTCTAACACCGTCTATAATGCTACATGCACTAGGCGATCGTGTTCTAACCATCGATTAGTCCTTCTGATGATGGTTGTCGATAGTGCGGTGATTTTCCGGGCCGGAAGTCGGCCCGGCCCGACGTCAGGCGTGCCCTGTCGGATTGATCTGCAGATCCACCGTTCGCTACTAGCACAATCCCACATCCAACGACGATTCCCATCGATCGAGAACTAATAATAGAGAGATTGCGCCGTGCCCGGAAGAAAACCTAGCCGAGCCTCTCGTTCCCCTCTCCCCCCGCCGCCGACGCCTCCATAGATCCATCGTCATGTTCTTCCCCTCCGAGTGCGTGCTCGAAAGGCGCGTGCGTTCGGACGGCGATCTGGACCTCGCCGACAAGAAGCTCCAGCTCTTCATGCTCAAGTGCAAGGACAGGAAGGCCGACGGGTACGCAGGCAAAGACCTCGAGATCTACAACGAGAGGGTTAAGAAAATGAACATCGGAGTTCGTCTCGCGGCCGCGCCTCCGGCTGTCTCCTACCTGGTCATCCTAGGCGCCCGACTGTTCGCCAAAATCGTAGCCGTCGACAAGACCGTCATCGTCATCATGCTGGGCTTCACGGGCGATGGAGGTCTGATGTCCTATCTCATCTACGACGCTGTCGCCTTGTCGCTCCGCATGATCCCCCCGGCGACCCCTGGCTCCAACGTCTCCATCGCGCGCTCATGCCAGGGCGACGCCTCCTACGCCCTGGTCGTCCACACGGGCGTGCTGGCTGGCATCAAAGGTGGTGTTTCTCTCCACCTGTGGCAGCCCTCCTCGTCGTCGTGGCCCTGGTCGAAGTTCAAGAAGTACAGCTTATCTGACCGCATCGACTGGAGCCTGATCAGGGTCGATATGGAGTTCTCGTTCAAAGGCCACGCCTACTGGGTTGACCTTGTGCGCGGCATCTCCTACTGCAGCTGCGATGTCGTCCTCGAGGACAACAGCAACCTGGTGGAGTTCGGCTTCATCCCCCTGCCCTCTGAGGCGAGGGGCAACCACCGCAACTACAAGCGCGTTGCCCTGCCTGTAGCGTACCGGGCCATGGGCGTCACCTGTGACTCCATCAGGTTCGTCTCCATCAACGGCTTCCAGGACCATGTCGAACACAAGGACCGCACAGTGACCGTGTGGAAGCTGCTGGGCCACGGAAAGGGGTGGGAGAAGAAGCACGAGCTCAGCCTGGAGACGCTGTGGGGGTACCAGGGGTTTGGCGACGTGCCCAAGGACCTGACGCCCATGTACCCGGTCCTGAGCACCAAGGACGCCGACGTCGTGTACTTGGCGCTCGGCGAGTTCTGCGAGAACCTGTACAAGAAGAAGTTCTACCCCCGCACAGCGCGCTACCTGCTTGCTGTCGACTTGGAGAATAAGATCGTCACATCTGTGCCTCTGGCGCGCTGGATTTTCGACTCGTTTGTCTCTTTTGGTTTCAGCCGAAGTCTCCGTAAAGCTCTAGTTGGACCTTGTGATGATGACGGAATCCCGAGGGACAATGAAGCAAATGTAGCAGAGGCCATGAAGAAGCCTAGGCCCAATGGAGGAAATGTAGTAGAGGCCCTCATACCCAAGAAGAAGCCTAGGCGCAATGGAGGAAATGTAGCAGAGGCTTAGGATGAAGAAGCCTGTGTGCAACTTGGTGATGGAGGCCTACATCGTCGCCAAGTTGGCAAACATTGATGGCCGCACCTGCCAGTTCCTTGCTGTGGACCCTATTTCTTAGGTTTGTCTTGTGATATTTATCATCTTATTAGTTGCATGCTTGCATCTTGTCAGTTACCAGACATTGTTTATCGTCTATGGACCATGTTGAATATTTATGTCGTATTGAGTCTTGTTTTTAAAAATTGTCATGTTTTCAGCAGCTTAATTGCATCGATGCTGCAGCTTATGTTATGCACTAGCTGTGATATGGATGATAGTTTATCTCTTGCTTTATGCCCTGTGCTTTATGTCCTTGTTGTTCATTGTTTAACTAGCTCAACCAGTTCTATGTTTTTAGCTTTGATGCATAATCATGACCGGGTTCAATTGCATCAGATAGGTGCTGATATACTGATGGAGTATAGTACTCCCTCCGACCCATATTAGTTGACATAGATTCATCTAGATACGGATGTATCTAGTCAAGTTTTAGTGTTAGATACATCCGTTTCTTGACAAATTTGAGCCGAGTAATATGGGTCGGAGGGAGTATTATCTTTTTCGCACATATGTGTGCTCAATATCAGGATTACACATATTTTTTCTGACCTAAATTGTTTTCTTTGCGAAGCTGAACTGGCATAGACTAAATAAGAATGAAAATATGTAGGTGGAGTGATGGAGCTAGTTAGCAACATGCAGATGAAAGGAGGATCCCATCCAATAAGAATTTTGCAATGGGAGAAATAATATTCTCTATAATATTAAATATTTTTAACCAAAAATGTAGGTGGAGTCATGGAGCTAGTTAGCAACATGCAGATGAAAGGAGAATCCCATTCAATCAGAATCTTGCAATGGGACACATAATATCCTCTATAATATTAAATATTTTAACCAAAAAACATATATCTTAGCTAGCATGGAGTAATGGTATATGGGAGCTCCTTATACATTTGTACTTCGGTTTCCAGATAAAAATCAACTGAAGCAGAAAATGGCTAATCTGCTATACCCAAATACGAAACAATGATCCTCCAATCCAAATATTATTGAATTCCTGCAGGTAGAGAGTCATGATCCTCCAATCAAAATAATATTGAATTCCTGCAGGTAGAGAGTCAAACATCTGACAGTGGATTAGTCGCATTGTCATACAGTAAATTTTAAAAACAAGATACATGTATAACATAAATAGGTAGGGGGTAATCAACCGATATTGTGCACCGTATACAAAAGGTCTGATAATAAGTGCTACTCCCTAGACCTGCACAACACCACTTGAATTAGACTAGCCCCAATGGGGGTATCATAGGTGGTATCATGCATTACATGCATGCAAAATGCTTATGTGTCACTATAATTAATGATGAGAGAGATGCTAGTAGTATCATAGGTAGATACAGTATCATAGCACGTAAAAATAGAAAACTTAGTGTCAAAAAAATCTTGTACATAAATTTGCATTGAGATTCTACAAAACAATGAATATTGTGAATCTATGATACTAATACATGATACCATGCATTGTAGATATAGTATCATATACTAGTATCATATGCATGATATTGATATATGATACTCTCCATTGTGACTAGTCTTAAGGGGGGAGATAGAAAGAACACCATGCAGTGGTATCCGAAGGGAATGCATGCATTGGTAGTTCACCTATTGGAAGATTGTTTCTACGGTCCTTTTGTTCGGCTTTTGCTCCATGGGGGTTTCTTGGTAGCGGACTCTTTGCTCATGCGTGTGTTCGCAAACCTAGAAAATAGAAGAATGAATCAGACTCATCACGATGTGGAAAAGTAGAGGAGCAACAACGACAATAACATGCATGGCATAATAAAAGATCCAATTCAGGCCTATTGAGAGCTCCTCTGGGTACATCTTAAGATGATGGCTCGGTGCCTAGAAAACCCTAGCTCGATCCATGACTTGAATTTGTCTTGATTTGAATATATCTACACGTGACGTCCAGAAATAAGTGATTTGAATTTACCTTGATTTGAATATATCTACACGTGTTTTAGTGTATAATTACATCCGAATCTATAAGTCACTTATTTCTGAACAGAGGAAGGAAGTAGTATATATTTGAGAAAAATGGTCAGTATATATTTGAGAAAAATGGTCACCTATGAACGTAAATGAATATTTGCTTTCCGTGTAATCAAAATATATTATCTCATGATATCGGGAAATATTATCATCACGTTTCCATTTGATACCGACAGTTTTATGGTGGTTAGAGAAACACGTCAGACTATACTTACGGAAAATAGATTACATTGAGATGACTTATTGGATATTTTTTTAATCTAACACTTAAATCCACCTTAAATCTCTCAAAAGAAAACTCACTAGAAAACAGGACTTCCGTCCGGAGCAATTAGTCTGGAGCGATTAGTCCCGGTTGCTTTAGGAACTGAGATACGACTCACATTACATTAGTCCCGGTTTGTAAGTCCAAGATGACGCTCGGGGCATGACAACAATCGGTTTCGGTTCATGAGGGACCCGGGACTAAAAGAGTTTCATCGCACGTGACAGCTGCTACAACACAATTAGTCTCGGTTTTTGATAGGAACCGGGACTAAACAGTGGCGAATCTAGCCCATTTTGCTAGGGTGGGACAGACCTAACTTGGGCCAGGATTTTTCATTTTTTTCTTATTTTCTATATATGCAATATGGGCCGGGCCCCACCCTTTCACCCAGCTGGCTCCGCCACTGGGACTAAAGGTTCATGTACCTGTATATATATACCCTAGCTCCACATGCTTGTGTGAGTTGGTTTGTTTTTTCTCTCTCATGCACAAGTGGTGTATGTTGCTTTGTTTTTCCCTTTATGCATAAGAGGTGCTCGATGAAATGTGTGAGAGCATGACGACACTTGAGTTTACAAAAAACAAATATGATATAAAGTGCCTGAGCCACGCTTAAACTTTCTCCTCTTCTTTCCTCCTCGATCAAGGTTAGCATGCAACTTAATCTTTTTCATCGGTCATTGATACAATGCATGTGTCGATATACAGTGGTCATTTCTCTAGATGTTCTGTAATGGTTTTTCATAAGCTTAATTATATAATGCAGATAATCCGACAATGGATGTACGGTGACCGACGCACTAGCGAGTTTATTACGGGCCTTTATAATTTTATTGGTGTAGCTAAGGCAAACAGTCTAAGTGGTTTTATGTGTTGTCCATGTGTTGACTATCAGAATCAGAAGGATTACTCTTTCTCGAGAATCCTTCACACTCACCTGTTTCAGTCCAGTTTCATGCCCAGCTACAATTGTTGGAAGACGATAAAGAAGAGGATGATAACAACTATCCTATGTTTCCTGAATATGGTGATACTGCAACAGGTGAAGATGAAGAGCACCAAATGAGCTCGTTGATGATTGGAAACCCCCAAGTGCAGGGGATCACCGTAGTACCTCTCAATGTGGAAGTTGGGTATCGATTCACAGGAGCAAGAAGGAAAAGCCATCTATTCTCTACAACTAAAGTGTCACAAGCTTTAGTTGATTATGCACTAAACAAGTTTTAAGGAATAAGATGGTTGTTTTAATGGTTGGAAGTTTAATGTAACAAAGCAAGAATATAAAAGTGTCCCAATCCTCTTCAATGCAAGATGACAAGATAAGGGTTTTCTTTTATAGGAACAATGGGCATGGGTTCACTTAATCCTCTCTTCTCCATCTATGGTGATTATCATGTTATAGATAGTAAAGGTACATACAATTATCATGTTTTAATGGTACTTTTATGGTGGCTACATGTCATAAAACACATATGTGAAAGAAATAATCCTTTGTGTTGCTAGGTCACCCTTCCAATAAGGCTAGCATTTGGTTTTTGTCACACCACACATCAAACTTCTTCCTTTTTACCCCTAGATAAAGGATGTTAAGTTGCATTGCTATCACTCAATACATATGCCGCTGTCACTCGGCCACCCATTAATTACATACATAGTACTTCTTAATGGAAAACATTCTAAACACTAGTGCAATGATTCATATGTTGTGATATGTTGTGAGTATTATCACATCTCTCTCATCTACCTCCACTTGGTGGTGTCAATCACCTCATGATATGGATAAACAAGGTATTATGTATAGATCTAAACCATTACATGCATCATAGAATATCTCCAAAGTATGACAAACCATACAAGATTCAACACAGGCAAATGAATAACAAGTACTATCTCATAACACAATATACACCATAGGAATTACATTGATAAATCTATACTCATGCAAGTCACATCATATGGACTTCAACAATGATCATACATGAAGACATTAGATCAAGTTACCACCATAAACCCAAATTCCAGGGGGTGGACTACTCTGTAACACCCTCGGATCGGCCCTATGCAAGTTTTAGCGATTCCCGCCAAACCCGTATAGAAACGATTCAAAGGTGCCCACCAGGCACTTTCGTGCGGGTGGAAAACGAAATAATATCATTACACCATAGTCCACGGCGGAACCCACCGAACAGATACATACAACGACTCAATGAGTCAAGAATATAGATATACAATACAAAGATCCAAATAACCTTAAAAACGATACAATGTTCGGGTACAGACAAGATGAAAATTGGGCTAAGAATAACCAATGGCGTTCATAACCCTGCCCAGGCCAAGCCGGAAGGGTAACCCTACTAACGACGTCGATCTCAAACTTGCTAAACAAAAGGGGTGTCGGCAAAGGGCAAAGGAAAAAGAGAGCAGTCAGTACTGAGGACAGTACACGACGAGACTTAAAATTCGGCGGCTCTCGCCTACATAGATATGGTGGACTGTAGCGGCAGCGCAACATGCACTAAACAACCTATAGAGACTCAATACAACTATCGGCTATCAGAGAGGGATAAGAAATATTTTGTAACATCCCAAATTTCATCAAATCCAAAACATCATGATTGCATTCATATTATCATGTCATGTTTACATTGCACAAATTTTTTCAAAGTTTAAACCCTATTTTTATACCCCTTTTATATTACATGTATGGGGCATGTTTTTATTTTGATTTCACTACCCCAAAATGTTTTGGAGTGATTTGTTGTGTTTGACACACTTTTAAACACTAGGATCACATCACAAAATTATGGTGAAAGTTTGAAAAAAATTGGATTTGGTTATTCAAAACCTATTTGAAAAATCAAAATAGAAATAGAAAAAGCAAAAGGAGAAAAAATGGAAACCGACTAGCCAATCTAGCCCAGGCCCAACTGGCAGACCAACAAGCCCACCCGGGAAACCCCCTCGCCCCTCAGTTTCTCACCTCGCACGCGCACCCGCTCACTGACAGCTGGGCCCCGCCGCCACATCATCTCATCATCTTCAGTCACGCGCTGGAGACCCGCGCCACTGTCGTTTCCCCATTCAAACCCGAATCAAATCGTGTGTAATTGCCATTGATTCGCCGCGTGATTCCCTCCCTCGCTCTGGCTACTTAACTATAACATCCCAGTATTAGAGCTTAGAAATAAGCTGAACCCAGATGTGTGCATTACATTCATGCATAGAAAATCCGAATAATTTTCGCGCTTTTGAACAAAAATTGCCAAAGTGATTGGAGCTTCTCTCAACTTGATGAAATTAGATCATCAAGTTGACTGTGATAAGTTTCAATATGACCTTTGCTAAAACCTTATTTGGGTAAACCTGATTTGATCTAAGGGTAGATCAAATATAATAAAATTACATCATCATGCATTGTTTAATGATTAATATATGATCTTTAAGGGATCATATCATAATATTCATCATAACCACTCATGAATACCAAGTTAAGATTACAACTCAAGTAATAAGAATGTAATAAATAATCCTGACCTATCTTATTCTTATCTATTCCTATTATGAGTATCATGGTAATACCTAACCTTAACCCTTTAGTGAGATTAAGTAGGAAAGAAACCAAGTCAAGATTATTCACCACTTTTTTTCCATATCAATCTTTATCATCTCTACTGAATCTTATCTTAATATCTGTTGTTCATCAAAGTTGAGTAATCAACTATTGATTCACCAATTCTTAATCTATTAATTATTGATCTATTAACTCTTGTTCTTATCATAGCATTCACTTAAAAATCCTTTTGGGAAGGAGGTAAGGAAAGGTAAGTGGTAATGCTAGATTTCAATATCATCTATAGGATGGGAGTGTTGGAAGAGAATTGAATCAATAGGATTATTGATGGAGTTAACTCACTCCTGAAATGATAGAAGAGTATCTGGGGTGAAGATTACAAGGATGAGTATTCAAGATAGTTAATAGGAGTAACCTTATGGGATCAAGTATGTATAGTCAATGAATCATATCTCTTATCCCAATAGAGATATTAAGAAGATAATTCCAATACAACTGTAATGTTGTATTGATGAAACTTTGATTAGCCAATTGGAAACCTAAACCATAAAGGATCAAAGGATTGTAATGAACATGCTTTAGTCACCAAGATTGAATACTTATATCATGTATAAGTGAAATTGGTGGGTAAGACATGATTGGACTCTAATATAAGATATTGGATTCAAGTTGAGTTAAGATAGTATGTTTAGAATGATGTTAGAGCAGAAGTGAATTATAGAGTTAGTATTTTCCTATTGGGAAATATTAAACACTTGAGGTGAAGTAGAATTTGATATATATATAATTATAAATGAATCTATTAGAGTAATGCTGGTGATGGATGATAAAGGAAGGGTATAAATTGAGGCAATTGTAACCATCTGTTGGATTGGGAATTATTAGTAGTAGAATAGTTTGATAACCAAACATAGATTTAGAAGAATAAAAGGTGGATAAAAATATGCTTGTGAAGTAAAGCTCATCATGATAACACATGATGATGGATATTAGAAGTAGAATATCTAGGAAAGGAATTCCTTAATCAGAAGTCCAAAATTATTAAGTATGGAAGATAGGAACTCTTGGTAAACACTAAACCCTAAATCTATGATCAAGCTAAACATCCAGCTCATGTCTTGGATAAATCATTTTATCATCAAAATTCTTTATAGGAATATTTCCCTATAGCAAATCACTTAAGCACATCTCTGTCATTTCCAATTATCATAACCATATGTGCTTAGGAGTTATTTCTATCAATTCTTTTCCATCAGATATTCCAGAAAATAACTTTCTATTTTAAAAAGGTGATATCATTAAAGAGCACAAACAAAAGACAATATGTTTAGCTATAAAATCCTTACTCACATCAACAAAAGAATATAAGTATATTAAGAACCCTAAACTTGAGGGTAAGCAATTACCATTCAAACCCTAACTCCTATATTAGTTATAATAAAATGTGTATATTTTGTCATTTCCTAGATTTATGGGAGTAATACTACCCCTATTCATTCCTTTGTGTATCCTACATCAAATAATGATATATGAGCATTATATAAAAATTTCCCTCCAAACTATAAGTTAACTAGAATCAAATTCCATCATTAAATAAAGAAATAGCATAATATAAATCCATGGTTTGTTCTGGACAGAAAATAAAGAAATATAACATTATTTAATAAAAGCTCACAAAATGCTCGTAAATACCTCTTAATATTGTTACATTTAATTAGCAAATAAAGCCAATAAAGAAAATTCAAATTTGAAAACAAAGCAGAATATAGAAAAAGTAAAGAACTAGGAAAAAACAAAAGGAGATCAAATATGGCTCATGGCCCAACTTCCTTCTCTTTATCCACTGCTCACGAGCAGCCCGTAGTAGCCTACCTCGGCCCAGTAACCAGCCTGGCTTATCTCACTCTGTGACTGCCAAGTGGGACACTGCCAGGGACCGTGGGTTTATTTCAAAGAAGCTCGGGGGGTTTTGTGTAAAATGATCATCGTCGTCATACTCACGTACACAGGCACCTGCGTGCGTACCATTGATGCCGTCCGCCATCATCAAAATCCAACCGCCGTCATCAAAATCCAACCGCCGTGCTACTCGCCGCCGACCCTGAGGGGTGTAGATATGACCGCCACGTCCTCCTCTATCCTCTCATACCTATCTCAACTCCTCTCGCTCTCTATCTCTCTCTCTCTCATAGGACCCAAAACCCTAGCTCGTCGGTGTTAGTCGCTCCGGCCATGTCCGACCACCCCGTGCCTCGCCAAAGCCACCGTTAGAAGCTCCATCGTGGACTCGTTCGATTAGGACCAAGAACAAGAGTTGGCGCACCAGGAATCAAGTGGAATCGAGCGTTCCCTTTTGACGGCCACCGTGGCAATCGTCGTCGATTCGTCGTCTACACGCCTCCTCTCACTTTCCCAAGCACTCGATCACAATCAGGGTGAGCTCCTCTATCTTCCAGGAGTCTTTGTTGATTCGATTGCGTCCTGTATCAAGGTCTCGTCGTGCGCCGTCGTGCACGCCGTCGGTCACCGTCGTGGACAGCTCTCCGGTGACCATTTAGGGGCGGCGCGACCACAGTCCAACTCGCCATCGCATGCTCTTTCTAACGCGCATAACCACACCTCCGCGCATGCAACGAATCCACCAATTCAACCTTGATCTGAGGATCATCCATGGATGATGTCAGCGTGACATCACGCTGATGTCATATTGCTATTCTTTATCATTTTAGAAATTGTGATAATTTTTTCTGTAATAAATAAAAACATTATAGATGACATGGCAAAGGTCCCACCAGTCAGTGACTGGGGTAGGATTAGCTCTGGTGAGAAAAACCCCTCACTTCATGCTGACATTAGCATTACCTCATAAACACATTTAGTTATTTAATTTAAAATTCACAAAATGATTATACCTTATAAACTCAATATGTTTTATTTTACAATTCAGAAAAATGTGTTCAATATATGTAAATTTTTATAAAAATAAAATATATAACATTAAAATATTTTCAAACATTATTATGTTAATAATTTAAATAATTATTGTGTGATACAGATTTAATAAGTATTAATACTTTGAAAATTCATATTTTAATATTGGTAAATATTAAAAAAACCCAAAAATCTTAGAAAAATAAGAACTATAATTTAAAACTATAATCATTATTATTATTTCACTTAGTTAAATATTTATTATTTATTTAGTATTTATAAAGTAATAAATCTTATAAAAAATCATATCTTATTATCTATAACTCATAAAAATAAATATAATATACCAAAATGATCACAAAAAGAATACCTACATGTTAAAAAATATAATATTCCACTTTTGTGGTAAATAAAAAATTTAAAACACCTTAGGAACTTGAATTTAAACCTATTTCCTTAGTTGTTAATTCATATAAGGGTAAATAAAATTTGTTAATATTTCTAAAATTAGTCAATTGAGTCCAATAAATAATATTAGTCTTAAATATTGATAATATGAAGTCATAATGGTTCAACACATTTTATATACAATTTTGTTGAATTATTCTTCAACCATAAATGTAGATTATTTTCTTAAAAGATTCTTATCCATTAATAAAATCCTCAAAGAATAATTTGTGACTAAATTAAATCTTTTCCATTTACTTCAACCACAAGTTTACAAAAATATCAAAACACTATAGTAAATCCATAAGTAGTTAAGTAATATTATTTCCTTGTTTATAAATTATAACCACTCATCTATAAAAAGTTAAATGATTCTATTCCATTATAAAATCAAGAAACCACTACACCAAGTAAAAGTATAACCATTCTTCAGTAACCTTAAGGAAACATTATAAAGTACACAAGGTACAAATATCATAAGCATTACACCTTAAATCCATCCATGTTGTTTTAAAGTTAACTTTAGTCTACAAGACTTTAAATATAAGGCTAAAGACTTTATTATATGTTTTATAGTTAACTTTGGTCTGTTATAATCAAGTTAAAAAAATCATCTCAAGTCCAGACTATTCAAGCAAGCATAAACCATATCAATCACATTATATCAATCATACACTAAAAACTATCACAAATTGTTTAAACCTTAATAAAGAAATATTTTCTTCAAAAGTTATTCGTTTTGCCACTTTAGTCAACATATGACAATTAATCAGGATCACATTACTTTATCCTTTGCTTGTATACTTAGGATTGTTAACACTTCAGTTCCTTATAAATTCCATTATTTTCAAGGTTAAACTTGAAGATAAGATAATTCTTATATAAGCATCCTTGAATAGCGCACCTCAATGGTATATCTTATTGTTATACACCATTATGTTTACATGATGTTTCACACACACTCACAAGCCTTAATAAGAAGCACAAGTGTGAAACTTATCCAAAAGGACAACACATTCTAAAGAAATCATTTCTAGTATCCAAACCCTAGAACAACGCTTATTCCGGGGATTCGTGTTTATAAATTGCATCACATTATTTATGCATAATAGCATCTTGCTTGTTTAAACATTAGTCCTTACCGGACCAATGATGCTGATTTCAGATATTGGATCTTATATTGTCTTGAAGACCGTGAGTGCATAATCTTGCAATCACAAAAGGCAAGTTCACACTTGCTCATGGTTATTTTCTGTAAAGTATTTTACAAATCAAGTGTTGTCATCACCTGCATTTGAAAAAGTTCAGAAAACACTATTTTCATAATAATATGATTATAGGTTATTTACCATGAGGTAATAACCTACTATGAAAGTTTTGGTGGTAAAGGAACATATAATCTAGGACATAACAACCAATGTCGCCAGTGATTCTTGCGCCGTATATCACGCGTTAACCATGAGATTTGGAATGGGACGAAGAAGTTAGCTGTATATTCTTCCTCTCGCATGTAGCCGGATGTGCATGTCGTGGCTGTTATCACTTGTAGCGTGCATATTAATTGGTAATTCATAGAGGATATGCAGCATATGGGTGGGAACCCTCAACGTCCCACGATAGTTCTGGCATCTAATGGTCTATACAAACCATTGCCGTAATTCAATATGTGGGCATGGTGTACACCAAGGAGGCATGCGAGGTCGCGAAAGGGGCAGTGATTGGCTTGAATCATCTACTGGGCCCCACACCATAGGAAGTGTGGACAGGAAAGATCGCCCGGTTGTGCAACAAGGATTTGATCTCTCATGGGTAAAGTAACGCACCTCTATAGAGTGTAAGTACTGTAACTTGTTACTCCCTGTTCCGGGAAGGAGCTAAGAACACGGCGAGAAAGGAACTCCATGAAAGTTCTGGTAAACCCGTGAAGGCTGACGGACATAGCATTTCAGAATAAAAGCAACCTTTGAAGAAATGTTTACGAAAACTTGCATTGCCTACGACTTACGGTCTGTGGATATAGATATAGTGCATCAAACACTCCTTTTCTAGTGGACTTGCTGAGTATGCTTGTACTCAACGTATCTTCTTAACCCTTGCTAGATTCTAAAGTCATTAAGACGACGTCTACATCAAGTTATGCTCCAGGAATCATTATCCAAAGCTAAAGCTCTTCAACAAAGACAAGGAAGTCAACATATACATCAACTCAAGTGAAGACTAAGTTACTGATTAGATAGGAATATACTCTCTAGCCAAAGAACCTATTTCTGTAGGGTATTGCAACAGCAGCAATGCCAACCCCTTAGTTAAAATACTAGTCTTAATAGTATAATAGTTTTGCGTTGTTTATCTTTGATTCTTCTTTGTAAGAAGTTCTTTATCTCTCTTTAACCTAGAGTGTTCTCTGGATCTTGTGTATAGAGTGAGTTGTAACCTTAGCCATGTATTGGGCCTGCTGTGTTTCTGGTGTACCACTCTGAGGGATGTAATACTAGTGAACGGTGTTTCATTGGTGTTATGTCCATGACTATAGTATACTACATCATGTAGTGGTATGCTGGGTCACCGCATTAACCCCCCCACCTCCGCTCCATTCCCCCCACTCACCAACCTCTGAGCGCCGCTAGGCTATCTCAATTCCGCTTCGCACTATCGCTGCTCCGACGAACTTCGACGAGCCATCGCGGTAAGCCCTGTGCGCCCCTTGGCCTCTGGTTCAAACAATTGTGATCGCCTGCTTCTTGCGCTTCTTCTGATGCCTGCCGCTTGTCCTCTTGTGCCAAGCTTCACTCCAACGAGCGATTCCATCCGTGACAGTGCGCCCCAGCCACGTCCGCGACCACCTTGAGCACCGCCTCGACGCCGCGACCCTGGTAAGCCCTAGTCCCCCTCCCTTACCCTCTGGACTCACCAGAACATCGCCATCTGACGCGTCGCCACCGCAGTGGCCATTTGCGCTACTGGTTTTAGGTCGAGTAGATGTGATCCACTGGATCTAGATCCAGTGGCCTAGATTAGATTGCAACGCGAAGCGGTATGGTTAGATCTGTACCGCACGATGCCACTTAGATCCAGCGGCTCGTGAGTGTGATCTGCACAAAACAGTACAGGCCAATCAGAGCCTGCCGCGTGTCTGGGTTTTAGAATTAAAATTCATATTTGATCTATTAGATGTATAAACTTGCAAAATTCATAACTTTTGTTCTGTAAATCCAAAAATTACAAATTAGGTGTGTATGGATTCAGAAAAATGATATCTTTGCATCCATGGACTTTCTTTGGTCATTTGATTCTGTAAAATTAGGGTTTTATGCAGAAACATTTGTAGGACTATTTTGACTATAAAAATGTTTTGGAATATTATTTTTAGGTGGTTTTGAGTTATTTATACTTTAGAATGTATGCTTTGTCTTCAGTACTATAGAGTTTGATTTTAAAAGTGTAGAAAATCATACCATTGCATTTTGCATGCAATCATACTATTTTTGTGTGTATATTGATTTGTGAATATTTTGTTGTTAATTTTGTTGTGTAGATTTTGTGGATTGTGAAGTGTGTGATTGTGAGGATTGTAACTATTCCCCTAACTACCAAGGCAAGTGATACTCCATATTTTGTCCTATTATTTTACCTATTGCACTGGTGATATTTTTGGTAGGACTTGCATGGTAGTTTTCAAAGTATAATGCTATTCTATGGTAGATCCTATAGTTTATATATTGGTAGGATATTTCCTAAGTTAAGAGCCCTGGTATACTAGAATGCTTAGACTTGCTATTAGAATTAGTGGGTGGAAAATTCATGTTATGATGTTATGGAAAGATTATGCCTATGTGTTTTTGACTAAGAAAACAACTTGTTAATGAAACACATGGGTGGAATGGGACTTGTTTGGTTTGTGTTGAGTGGTTACACAGGTCCCATGTCTATGGTTTACCCTGCATATCACACTTGTGGATGGCCACCCAAGAACAAAGATTTTTGAGATGTTTAGTGTTGAGAAGCTTCTAGTGGAACCACATGGCATATGTGCTCTGCCTTGACCAACTAGGCTGAAGAACTCAGTCAGATGGACAGATGGTGGTAGAGTTGATAGGATGGAACACGTCCATGGTGGTCTGAGGGATTTCTTCTGAAAAGTCTCGTCTCGATGCATGTCGAGTATTATGGGGAAAGTGCACCACCTCTCGAGAGGGTAAAACCTAAGTACTTAGCCGTGTCCCTGGTTATGGACATTTTGAGCATAAAAGACATTGAAAGGGTCAAGAATCTCCTCATCACAATTTCTCTAAGTTAAAAATTGTGGGTGAACAAGGTTAGAGGTACACCAATGTCTATTGGTGGATCCTTAGTGTTTTTGTAAAGCAAAACTTAGTGTTTTCAACTAGTAGGACAAAACTACTTTGTGCAAAGCCAGCCTGAAACCAGACTTAGCTAAATTCATGTAGTTGATAGTCTCTACTATATAATTATGTTATCACTTGCCAATAAAATTCCAAATGTATTGACCCCTTGTGGCTGTAACTTATTATGTTGCAGGTTACTCTGATGGTGAGTAGGGTTATGAGTCTACACTCAACATGTTTTCCTGTGGTACATGAAGATGAAGACTTTATTTATATACTATGTAGTGAGAACTCTATGTGTTAGCCTTGGGCTAATGAGTTGTAAGAACTATTGTACTCCTGGAATTACAATATAATAATGACCTTTGTATATGTGTACTTCATATTAAACTGTGGGTGCTAGCAATTCGATCCAGGGACTAGCACTGCAATCAGAGGGACCTTTACCTTAAAGGGTGAGGTCCTATAGATGGTATCAGAGCATTGTGTTGCCTGTAGGTTTGTGACCCTAAGATGGATTAGCCTAAGGAAACCACTAGGAAAATGCAACCCCTTTTTAAATTTCACACTTGTCTCTTTTCATCTCGTAAAACCTCTCCTAATCTTCTTTTTCATCTCTATTTGTAGATGGCCGCCATCAACGAAGCCGTCAAGAAGGGACCACTGATGACCATGACCCTAGAATGTGAGACAGAGTTTCCCAAGGCACTCAAGAACCTTATGATTAGCTTGGGGATAAATGGTGAAGCCGTGTACAAGGGATTTCCAGTGATGTATGAAGGAGAATAATATTGGTGGGTACAACTCCACTTGTATAAAAACAAGGAGGACAACCACAATGAGTCAGGATTCTGCATGGTCACCAACTCTGAAATGCATATGTCATTCTTTGACTCTGCAAGGAATGCAGCATGGAATGCCATCAAGGAACTTGGAGAAAGACTCAAGTGTAGAATGCTCAACAATCAGAATTACCTTAGAGAGGAGAAGAAGCATACCCAAGACTTAGAGTCCACCATAAAATGTCTAAGGGAGGATATCATAGACTTAGCATGGGAGTCTTGTGATCAAGACAAACAGATTGCCACCAAGGATGCTCATATAGCTACCTTGACTAGTGAGTGAGAGTTGTGACGTACTCCAATAGTTGGACCACCACACTTATCGTTTTCTCGCGTTAATAATTTGATCATACCAACCTATGTGGTATGGAAAAAATTAGACTAAGTTATGTTGAACCTTGGTGCTTGTGATTGAATATTGTATGCATTGACTTGTGTGGTTTAATGATTTGAATGTATGTTATTGGATTTTGTTTTGCTACCTTATGTTTTACTATTTACTTATGTTGTTTCTAATTTTATCCATCCTATGCAATAGATGCCTAGCTTTGTTTTCAGCACCGTCGATGAGTTCAAGAGAACTCGCTTTGGATCCCGTATTGTGGAGCTCGTCAGTGTGCTCGGTCTTCCCATCCCTAACATTAAGGGAATTTAGCTCACGAATTTTGAGAGGAAGGACTTATGGGGATTTAGAGTCTCTCAGCCAGGACGCCAATCAGAGCCTCCCACCGAGGACATTTTATTCAAGATACTCCATGATGACAAGGGAGAAGGGCCTCGACATCACCATGCAGGAGCTGATTGGACGCCTTTGTGGACGTCACTCCACCGAGCTCAAGGGCCTCTACTTCCATCCCTTTGGGAGACGCGACGAGGAGGGAGTGGCTATAGTGTTAGACGAGGCCACTAGGGAGACCATTGAGCCTGTTTGCCACTATCTCCAGGACCTAGAGAGCATCCTTAGGCACCTCTATACTGATAGGATCAATGTCATGCTTAGCAATGACGAGCTAAGCGTCTAGTTGAGGGAGAAGGACAAGGCCTTCGAGGAGCAGGAGGAGAGCATCAAGGAGATGGAGACTAGGTTTGAGAAGCAAGACAAGAGGTTCAAGAACCAAGAGAAGAGAGTCCAGGATAGGAACAAGAAGATTAGTGAGATGAAGGCCGAGATGGAGCTCAAGGATCTTGAGCTAGAGACACAACAGGAGGTGATAGAGAGGCTGCGTTCGCAGAAGAGAGAGCTTCAGGCGAAGGTCGATGCTTTGAACACCAGTGTGGAGGAGTACAAGGTAGGTTTCGATGCAACAGGACTTGCTCTAGTGGAGGAGGAAGTCAAAATGGAGGATTAGTGTTGATTACTTGGCTATCTATCCATTAATCATCATTTGATTTATCGAGTCGCATTGATCATCCAACATGTGGATGACTATGGTAGTGTGTTTACATTACAAAACTTTTTGTTCGTTTTGAATCCTAAAGTTTATCATGTGCTTGCCTGTTTGTGATTGTTGCTATATATTGTATTGTGCATGTTAGGATCTATGGGTTATATATCATTACTTATCCTTATTGAAACTACAGATGCCTCCCCGTCGTGCCAATCCCAACAATAACAACAATGGCAATGAGATGCATCAGCTGATGCCTGGACAGACTCAGTTGATGCAAATGATGACTCAGTTTATGGCGAATCAAAACCAGAACCAAAACAACAACAATCACAACAACAACAACAATTAGAACAACCCACCAGCTTTTGATATGCTCACAAGGTTTCTAATGTTGAGGTCTGCTAAGTTTTCTGGTGCAACTGATCCTATGGTAGCAAATGATTGGCTATGTTCTAGGACTTGGTCACGGTTGGTTGCACTGATGAGGAGAAAGTCAGATTGCAGCATACCTGCTAGAAGGACCAGCAGCTACTTGGTGGGATAGCTTCCAAATCACTACCCCTATTGAAGAAGTGACTTGGGCAATATTTGAGGATGGATTCCACACTGCTCATATTTCTTCAGGAGTGATGGGATTGAAGAAGAAGGAATCTCACAACCTTAAACAATGCCATCGCAGTGTTGCTGAATATATTGAAGAGTTCAACAATCTGTCACGCTCTGCACCGGATGATGTTGACATCGATGCAAAGAGGAAGGAGAAGTTCCTTGAAGGACTGAATGATGAGATGTGCATGCTACTATCTTTTGCATATGTTCCAACTTATCAATCTCTGTGTGACAAAGCTACCATCTTGGAAAGCAAGATGAAGCAAGTGGAGAATAGGAAGAGGAAGCACCATTTTGATAAGCATGGATCAGGATCGTCTCACAAGCGTTATTTTGGAGAAGGAAGTGGAGGTTCTGGATCCCACAAACACGGGAATCATAACAACCACCACAACAGTAACCGTCACCACGATAGCAATAAAAATCGTGGGCACAATAATGGTGATTACCGCAACAACAAGAGTGGACACAAGAGTCACCATATATAGTGGAAATGGCAATGGGAATCAGCCAACTAAGAGACACATCAGTCAAGTTGAATGTTTCAAGTGCAAGAAAGCTAGGCACTATGCAAATGAATTACCAGAATACTAGACTGATGGAGCCAACAAACCAAACCCTTTCCGGAAGGGTCATGTGAACCACATTAATGTGGAGGAAATCCAAGAGGAGTCTGATGCTGTGGCTGGTAAGTTCAAGATTAATTCCTTTCCAGCACTTATCCTTTTTTATACTGGCGCATCGCGTTCATTCATTTCAAGAGCATGTAAAGAAAAAAATAGACTTCCAACTGAAATAATTGGATGTCCTATTAAAGTAAGCTCCACAGGTGGAGAGATGATAGTAAATTTTGGATGTCATGATCTAGTAACAGAGTTTGGAAAGTACAAGTTCCTAATTAGTCTGATAATCCTAGAATCTCAAGGATTGGATGTAATATTAGTCATGGATTTTATGACCCGTTATGAGGTAGTAATAGACTGTGCTAGAAGAACTGTTACACTCACAACCCCGGAAAAGAAATGGATTAGGTTCAAGTATAATTTTGAACACAAAGGGAGTAAGTTAAATTCTCTTAAGTGGGTTAGCCTAGACAGTGTACCAGTAGTGAAGGAGTACCCAGATGCGTTTCCGGAGGAATTACCAGGAATGCCACCAGATAGAGATGTGGAGTTTTTGATTGACTTACTGCCAGGATCTGGACCAATAGCAAAGAGACCCTACAATATGTCAGTTGATGAGTTAAAAGAGCTCAAGAAACAGCTTGGAGAACAGTTGAAGAAAGGATTTATCCAACCAAGTTCTTCGTATTGGGGTGCCCCAGTGTTGTTTGTCTCAAAGAAAGACAGAAGTCAAAGGCTATGCATATATTATCGATCACTTAACGAAGTGACCATAAAGAACAAGTATCCCTTACCCAGAATCAATGATATTTTTGATCAGCTAGAAGGAGCTCGCGTGTTCTGAAAAATTGATCTTCGATCAGGTTACTTTCAGCTAAAGATTAGAGAACAAGATATTCCTAAGACTGCTTTTACCACTAGGTATGGATTGTATGAGTATACAGTGATGCCATTTGGACTAACAAATGCACCAGCTTATTTCATGAACATGATGAACAAGGTGTTCATGGAGTTTCTTGAAAAGTTTGTTGTGGTATTCATCGATGACATATTGATTTATTCCAAGAGCATTGAAGAGCATGAAGAACATTTGCATTTGATTCTTGAGAAACTCAGAGAGCACAAGTTATATGCCAAGTTCAGTAAGTGTGAGTTTGGGTTGAATGAAGTTGGATTTCTTGGACATATTGTGTCTGGAAATGGTATAACTGTCGATCCTACAAAGGTGTCAGCTGTAACTGAGTGGAAATCTCCCAAATCAGTTAAAGAAGTCCGTAGTTTCCTAGGCTTGGCCGGGTACTATAGAAGATTCATCCAGGATTTCTCAAAAGTAGTTAAGCCAATGACGAGTCTGCTTAAGAAAGAGAAGAAATTTGATTGGAATGAAGGATGTGAAACTAGTTTTCAAGAGTTGAATAAAAGATTGTTGTCAGCACCTGTTTTATGCTTGCCAGATCTAGAGAAAGATTTCCAAGTGTATTGTGATGCATCTCATCAAGGATTCGGTGGAGTATTGATGCAAGAAGGAAAAGTTGTGGCCTATGCCTCGAGACAACTCAAGACTCATGAAGTAAACTATCCTACACATGACTTAGAGTTGGCCTCTGTTGTCCATGCACTCAAAACATGGAGACACTATATTTTGGGAAAGCGATGTGAAGTGTTCACATATCACAAGAGTTTGAAATACATTTTCACCGAGAAAGAACTCAACATGAGACAAAGAAGATGGCTAGAACTTATTAAGGATTACGACTTAAGTTTGCAATACCATCCCGGGAAAGCAAATGTCATTGCTGATGCATTAAGACACAAAGTTTATGTAACATCCCAGCATTTAGGAACTAACGAAGGGTAGATTTAGGAATTTGAAATGTTGCATGCATACATTTGTGAAAATGTGGGTAAATTTTTCGCCAAATAAAAACCTAAAGTAATCAAGGTTTCTTTCATGCTTTGAGGTTAGGTATAGTCTTGAAGGATGATTGTTATATACTTTGATATGATCTTGTGGATTCGAGTGTTTTGGGAAATGAAATTTGAAATTTTAAACTTGAGTGTTTAAATTATAATTCAAAAAGATTTTGAATAATGTTTGAGTATTTAATTCAATTAAGAGTTAACCAATAATAACTCAAACTTTAAATGAAAGAAGATAATCAATAAAATGAATATTCTAAAACTTCATTCAATAATGAGTTACAAAATTGTAACCTAAGTAAATAAGTAACAATCTTTACAATAGTAAATAGAGAAAAGAATAATATTTCTTTATTGATAAAAGTGCAATCTTTATTACAAAAGAATGAAAAAAATAAAAAGTACAAAAGAATAAATTAAAGATTACAATTGAATCAGAGAGATATTACAAGTGACTATTCTAAAAATAAAAAGAAAAACCTAAACTAAAGTCTTGATCTTCAAATTTGGTACCTGCAAAATAAACATAAACAAAAGAAAGAAAGTTAAGGTTAAAAGGATATTACTCTCAGACTTGACAGTGAAGTGCACTGATCAAGGTTCATCATTGAGTAATCTTATAAAAAGGGGCAAATTTCACCAATATGAAAGAATATATCTTTCATAATTTTAAGCCATAAGTCAAATAAACAACAAGGAGGGGCAAGTTTCACCAGCCAAGTAAATGGTAACATGGTGAAAGTAACTCTCAAATTCAGAACAAATCCACATCTTGTGCAGCAGGCACACAGGCAGCACACACACCAAACTGCATGGGTGTGCTGTCAGCACCACAACAATAGCACAATCAAACAAAGCCATCAACACAGTCGTGGGAAACCAATCCCCACACCATTCCATTGTTCTTACACACCAAGCACAACAGCCAGCAGCTAAACCAAGCCAAATCCAAGCTAGATCACACCAACCAAAGCCCAGGATCAACTCACCAAGATGGTGACATAAGGAGGGGGTAGATCAGGTGGATAGCAAGACCAAGATCAAGCCATCAGGATCAGGATATGAAGGGCTATATCAAGGACAAGCTAGGAGCTGAAAATACCAGGAGAGCATCAGATCAAGCTACCACAAGATCAACCACAGGAAACCCCACATCAAGTGACAGTGGTGAGTAAATAGACCATCACATGATCTATCTGTCTAAGATTAGACAAGCATACATGATATGTCTTTTATTCCAATTCTCAGAAAACACCCAAGTGGGGTGAATCCATCACTGAACTTTAAACACTAAAAGCAATCAGAAAACTATAAAGATCCAACTTAGATCTTAGGACAACATCATTGATCTAAGCTATCTAACTATATTTCAATTCAAGAATGAATATAGCCAAGAACTAAACCTCTAGGCACATCTCTTCAACTAGAGTAGCACCTTAGGATTTAATCTTATGGATCTATATAAGTTATCAAGCTTACAAGTATTTTTTTCCCAACTTTGATTCAAAAAATAGGAGCTGGTATCACTACCAGGACCCATCCATGCGAACCAACAAGATAAAGGCTTAATCCCTAAACCTCAGACCAACATCATGGGTCTTAGGGATTTAAGAAAGGAAAATTTCTACTTATCTTTAATGCCAAACTCATCTTAAGCTTGAACCAACCCAAAAAAATAAATAGAATCTAATCTTGTGTGCATTACAAAGATGGTGTCACAAGAACAGTTCTACATTAATCAGGTTAAGCATTCAATCTTCACAGATTCAACCAACCAACTATAAACCATTTTCCTGTCATCACAGGAATCATAATTAAGAAAATACCTATGTATATATTCACTGTTTGAAACCATTTGATCTCAAACTACATATGAGTTCTTAAGACAACATGTGCTAATATAGTGACTTCATCACACAACACTCACTGTCATTAACCAAGTAATGACAGTGGAGTGTTATTAAAACAATAGAATTCCAAGTATTGCTTCTAGAGCAACTTTAACATCTGACCATATCAAAATTAATCCATAGAATCATCTGACAAACCACTAGCATCACCATAGCTAATCATCAGCAGTAAGCCACAGCAAGTCACCACTTAACAGGTTCAAGGATCATTAACACATGATCCAATTCATCAGTTACTTAATCAACAGTAGGGTATGAACCCTAAGCAGAACCAAGAATCCTAATCAGGACAGGACAGTAACCAAGAAGGCCACTACCAACATCTAGCATGGGAGGGCCTAGCACAGAGAGCACGAGAGGAGAGGAATCACTCACCGAAGGTCCTCGCTGTAGAATAGAAGTGGAAGCAGAGGGGTCGACGACCATGGCAGCACGGGGAGCACCCCAAAGGGGGCGCTGCGACCCATACAACGCCACGGCGACGACCATAGCCACGCCTGGGGGCGAGGAGCATCACCATGGCGCACGATAACAGCGGTGGCGTCAGGACCAACGCCAACCCCAAACCCTAGGGTTCGGGACGACATTGAGCTTGTAGCAGGAGGGCTACTGGTCCAAATCCAATTGGACGGGAGGGAAGAACGGGGTTGACAACCTCTTCCTGCACCATGACGGCGGCCAGGGCGGCACATGGCGGCGCGAATCGCCGGCAATAGCACCGCTGACCACGGGGTCGGCGAAGGAGAAGGAGAGAGGTGAGCTCGAGAGAGAGACAGAGAGTGATGGGCTGGGTTGGGCCAGGAACCCACAAGGGCCCAATAAAACTAAGCATAAAGCCCAAATCATTTAGAGCCTGTTTTAATAATTGGAAAAAGACCAAAATGCCCTTGGACTTAAATAAATTTTAGAAAATAAAATAAAAGTCCAAAAATTATAAATAAAATATTTTTGGATTCACAATAATCTAAACTATCCAAATAAATTAAGAAATAAAATTTTAAACATATAAATTTTATTAAGAATTTTGTAATTTTAATATACCTTATGGAATTTTACAAAATTACTGAAAGATGGTAAAAATAAATAAAAATCACTTTCATTATATATTAATATTGTAGTATTTTATAAAAATACTAAACAAATATTTCATGACAATTTTTGGTATTCAAATAATAATTCTTAAAGAAATTATTAAATCAATAAAATCCAAATAAAAGGAACTAAAATAAAAAGAGTACAATATTCAATAAATATTAAAGGACTTAATATTTATAAATCCTTAATGAATTAAAAAGGATTTTTCTATAATTTAAATAATGGAGGAGAATACATATAAAGTTAAATAATGCATTACATTACTTTTGCATAATCATTTTGCTTCTTTAAATATTGTCCTTACCGGGCAATAATGATGTTTTTATAGACATAGAAGCTCAAGGTCCAGTGGAAGCATCAGACTTCACTACCTTGCAATCACAAGGCAAGTTCATCACTTGCTCATGTCCTTTGAAGAATCTTTATCAAAGTATTTGCGAATTGTGTGTTATCATCTATACTATAGAAAAAGAAAACAATATTTTCTCAAGATACTAAATCTTAGATATCATCCTAAGTGATGATATGATGGAGCAATAGAACTTAGAGTTCTAATTGCACTAATGATGAACAATTAGGGATTAATAACCCATGACATCAGTGATTCTAGCGTCGTCTATTACGCGTTAACCATGAGATTTGGAATGGGACGGAGAAGTCACCTGTATCCTTTTCCTCTTGTATGGAGGCAAGACGACCTTAACGTGACGTTGTGATTCCTTGCGTGGATCCAACATATGGGTGGCACCCTTACGCCCCACACTTTTGGTGTCTAGATTATCTATGAATGATGTTTAGGTATATAGTCCATGTAAATGGTACTATTCCGGGCATCACTAGGTCATAGAGTCTTTGGGAACTCATCAGGGTTTTAGCCTGCCCGAAAGGGGGCTTAACGAAGGCGAGCTAGCCCAAAGGATCATGCAGACATATGAGGTCGTGGAGAGGGCAGTGATTGGCTTGGACCAACTACTGGGCCCCACATCATGGAGTTATGGACGTGAAAGCACGCCCGGTTGTGCAACAAGGAGTTGATCTCTCATGGGAAAAGTAGCGCGCCTCTGCAGAGTGTAAGAATTGTAACTTATTACTCCCTGATCCAGGAAGGAGCTATGAATGCGGTAGGAAAGGAACTCCATGAAAGTTCTGGTCAACCTGTGAAGGCTGATGGTCATAGATTTTCATAATAAAATCAACCTTTGAAGAAAGATTTACGAAAATTGCATAGTGCCAAAGACTGATAGTCTGAGCTGGTAGATAGAGCATCAAATTTCCTACCTTGTATATAATGAAATTGTTGAGTAACGCTGTTACTCATCCTTTTCTTTGAATCCTTGCTTAGACTCTGAGAATCCCGAAGATACTCCAATGTATGCATCTGAGAGTCAAGAGGAGGTCTTCTATGAAGATCCCAACTTGTATGGAGCCGTAGAAGGGGAGGACTACGACATCGTCTACAGAGGAGAGTTCCAGGAGTCCGAATAATTACTATAGTTCTAGTAGCCACTTGAGCCGAGCATCATGAACAATATATAGCAATAAGTTGTTGATCTCAATTTGGAGTTTAAGTTTTAAATTTGAAACTTCCGCTGAAACACTTATATTTTGGTTTGTAAGTTGAATCTTTTGGAAGGCTTGAACTTCCGGTATTGTAATAATAATAATGCGTGTATGTTTGTAATATGGACCCGCAATGTTTCTGTTGTACCACTCCGAGGGATGTGATATTTACGAAACGATGTTCTGTGGATATCATGTCAACGACTATAGTGTACTACACCTGCAGTGGTATGCTGGATCACCGCAGTTTATGTGAATGGCCTCACCAAAGGAGAATTGCCAGAATATTTGTGTGCCCAATTTAAAGAGCTAAGATTGGAGATAGTGCCTGAAGGATATCTTATGTCATTGGAAGTTCAACCAACATTGTGGGATAAGATCAAAGAATCCCAAAAGTTGGACAAGGATATTGAGGAGATTAGGAGTAAAATTGGTGAAGGAAAGGCGAAATTATTCCATGAAGATGAACAAGGAACCTTATGGTATGGAAAGCGTATCTGCATTCCACAAGAACCGGAATTTTGGAAATTGAGTCCGCAAGAAGCACACAATTAACCATATTCTATTCATCCGGGTAACATCAAAATGTACATGGATGTGAAAGAAAGATTTTAGTGGAACAATCTAAAGAAAGATATCATAGAACATATTGCCTTGTGCAATGTGCGTAGTCGAGTGAAGGCGGAACATCAGAAACTGGCAGGATTATTGCAACCACTACCAATACTTGATTGGAAGTGGGATAAGATTGGTATGGATTTCATCACAGGATTGCGAAGGACTAGGTCCGGATACGATTCTATATGGGTTGTTGTGGATCGCTTAACAAAGGTGGCTCATTTCATAATTGTGAAGACCATTTATACGAGTGCTAAATTAGCCAAGATCTATATGATCAGGATTGTGTGTCTGCATGGTGTACCTAAGAGTATTGTGTCAGATAGAGGAACTTAGTTCACTTTGCATTTTTGGAAGTAGCTACATGAGTCATTGGGAACAAGACTAGAATTCAGCACAACATTTCATCCTCAGACTGATGGACAGACAGAAAGGACCAATCATATTTTGGAAGATATGTTGAGAGCTTGTGTGCTAGACTATGGATCTAGTTGGGATGAAAGTCTGCCATACGCAGAATTCTCTTACAATAACAGATATCAATCGAGCATAGAGATGGCTCTGTTTGAATTCCTTTATGGAAGGAAGTGTACTACACCATTACTATGGAATATAGTAGGAGAAATAAATTTATTTGGACCAGATCTAATCAAGGAAGCCGAAGAGAAAGTCAAAATGGTAAAGGATAGATTGAAGATAGCCCAATCCCAACAAAAGAGTTATGCAGATCCAAAACGTAGAGAGGTCACCTATGAGGTAGGTGATAGAGCTTATCCTAGAGTCGCACCACTTCGTGGTGTGAAGAGATTTGGAGTCAAAGGGAAATTGGCACCTCGTTATGTAGGACCATTCAAGATTTTGAGCCATAAAGGAGAAGTGGCCTATGAGCTAGAACTACCAGAATCTCTGTCAGGAGTTCACAATGTGTTTCATGTAATCCAGTTGAAAAAGTGTCATCGAGAGATGGAAGAAAGTTCGTTAAAAGACACTATACCACTAGAAGAAGTTCAGCTAGAGAATGATGTCACCTATGAAGAGAAACCTATCAAGATTCTCGAGACAGCAGAAATAGTCACTCGTACTAAGTCCATCAAGTTCTGCAAAGTACAGAGGAATCATCATACCGAGGAAGAAGCAACTTGAGAAAGCGAAGATGAGCTTTGGAAATATCACCCTCACCTATTTGCTATCCAATCCGAATCTCGAGGGCGAGATTCATCTTAAGGGGGTTAGATTTGTAACATCCCAAATTTCATCAAATCCAAAACACCATGATTGCATTCATATTATCATGGCACGTTTACATTGCACAAAAAAATTCAAGGTTTAAATCCTATCAAAACCCGATTTTTATACCCCTTTTATATTACATGCATGGGGCATGTTTTTATTTTTATTTCACTTCCCCAAAATGTTTTGGAGTGATTTGTTGTGTTTGACACACTTTTAAACACTAGGATCACATCACAAAATAATGGTGAAAGTTTGAAAAGATTTGGATTTGATTTGGTTATTCAAAACCTATTTGGAAAATCAAAACAGAAATAGAAAAAGCAAAAGGAGAAAAAATGGAAACCAACCAGCCAATCTGGCCCAGGCCGAACTGGCAGCCCAGCAACCCACCCGGGAAACCCCCTCACCCCTCTGTTTCTCACCCCGCGCGCGCACCCGCTCACTGACAGCTGGGCCCTACTGCCAGATTAGCTCATCGTCTTCAGTCACGCACTGGAGACCCGCGCCGCTGCTGTTTTTCCCCATTCAAACCCGAATCAAATCGCGTGTAATTGCCATTGATTCGCTGCGTGATTCCCTCCCTCGCTCCGGCTACTTAACCCCCTCCTCCTCTGCTCCATTTCCCCCCACTCACCCACCTCTAAGCGCCGCCAGGATATCTCAATTCCGCTTTGCACTGCCGCTGCTCCGACTCCGACGAGCCATCACGGTAAGCCCGTTGCACCCCTCGGCCTCTGGTTCAAACTATTGTGCTCGCCTACTTCTTGCGCTTCTTCTGATGCCTTCCGCCTGTCCCCTTGTGCCCTAGGCTGTCGCTTCCATCGAGGAGTGTGAGCACCCGGCGCCAACCTTCACTCCGACGAGCGATTCCGTCCGTGACAGTGCGCCCCAGCCCCATTCGCGACCACCTTGAGCACTGCCTCGATGCTGCGATCCTGGTAAGCCCCAGTGCCCACTCCCTTACCCTATGTTCTTGCTGGAGCATCGCCGTCTGACGCGTCGGCGCCGCAGTGGCCATTTTCACCGCTAGTTTTACGTCGAGTAGATGTGATCCACTAGATCTAGATCCACTTGCCTAGGTTAGATTCCAACACGAAGCGGTATGGTCAGATCTGTACCGCATGATGCCACTTAGATCCAACTAATCGCGAGTGTGATATGCACGAAATGGTACGGGTTAATCAAAGTCTGCCGCGTGTCTGGGTTTTAGAATTAAAATTCAAATTTGATCTATTAGATGTATAAACTTGCAAAATTCATAACTTTTGTTTTGTAAATCCAAAAATTACAAATTAGGTGTCTATGGATTCATAAAAATGAGATATTTACATATATGGCCTTGCTTTGGTCATTTGCTTCTATAAAATTAGGGTTTTATGCAGAAACATTTGTAGGAATATTTTGATTATAAAAATGTTTTGGAATACTATTTTTAGGTGGTTTTGAGTTATTTAGACTTTAGAATGTATGCTTTTTCTTTAGTACTATAGAGTTTGATTTTAAAAGTGTAGCAAATCATCCCATTGCATTTTGCATGCAATCATACTATTTTTGTGTGTATATTGATTTGTGAATATTTTGTTATGTAGATTTTGTGGATTGTGAAGTGTGTGATTGTGAGGATTGTACCTATTCCCCTAACTACCAAGGCTAGTGATACTCCATATTTTGTCCTATTATTTTACCTATTGCGCTAGTGATATTTTTGGTAGGACTTGGATGGTAGTTTTCAAAGTATAATGCTATGCCATGGTAGATCCTATAGTTTATATATTGGTAGGATATTTTCTAAGTTAAGATCTCTAGTATACTAGAATGCTTAGACTTGCTATTAGAGTTAGTGGGTGGAAAATTCATGTTATGATATTATGGAAAGATTATGCCTATGTGTTTTTGACTAAGAAAACAACTTGTTAATGAAACACCTAGGTGGAATGCGACCTGTATGGTTTGTGTTGAGTGGTTACACATGGCCCATGTCTATGGTATACCCTGTGTATCACACTTGTGGATGGCCACCCAGGAACAAAGAGATTTGAGATGTTTAGAGTTCAGAAGCTTCCAGTGCAACCACATGGCATATGGGCTCTGCCTTGACCAACTAGGTTGCAAGAACTCAGCCGGATGGACAGATGGTGGTAGAGTTGATAGGATGGAATGCGTCCATGGTGGTCTGAGGGATTGCTGCTGAAAAGTATCGTCTCGATGCATGTCAAGTCTTGTGGGGAAAGTGCACCACCTCTCGAGAGGGTAAAACCTAAGTACTTAGCCGTGTCCCCGGTTATGGACATTTTGAGCATCAAAGACATTGAAAGGGTCAAGAATCTCGTCATCCCAATTTCTCTAAGTTAAAAACTATGGGTGAACAAGGGTATAGGTACAACAATGTCTATTGTGGATCCTTAGTGTTTTTGTAAAGAAAAACTTAGTGTTTTCAACTAGTAGGACAAAACTACTTTGTGCAAAGCCAGCCTGAAACCACACTTATCCAAATTCATGTAGTTGATAGTCTCTACTATATAATTATGTTATCACTTGCCAATACAATTTCAAATGTATTGACCCCTTGTGGATATAACTTATTATCTTTCAGGTTACTCTGATGGTGAGTAGGGTTATGAGTCTACACTCAACATGTTTGCTTGTGGAACATGAAGATGAAGACTTTATTTATATACTATGTAATGAGAACTCTGTGTGTTAGCCTTGGGCTAATGAGTTGTAAGAACTATTATACTTCTGGAACGATGTAATAATGACCTTTGTATCTGTGTACTTAATCTTAAACTCTGGGTGCTAGCAATTTGATCCAGGGACTAGCACTATAATCACATGGACCTTTACCTTAAAGGGTGAGGTCTTACATATTTATTCGAACCAACCTGATACTACCACCAATCTTAAACATCCTGGTATTTCCCCCTCGAGACCAAACGAGAAATTCATGCCGAGGAAACTCACACAGTTGGCAATTTTATTCATTCTTTCAATGATGGTTATGCAATTACTAGTTATATCAGATACAAGTCAAATTATAACAGTAAACTTTAATTGTAGTTGTCTATGATCAAGATACCATGCTCCAAGTCATCCATAACTGCGGACACAGCCTTTCGAAAATATTTAACCCTGTAGGGGTGCACCAAAGTTTCCACACGCACTTCGATCTTTGTTGCCAGATCAATTAACATACTTCCATCGGTATGTCGACCGGTCCTAGGACACGATGCTTTCCCATACCCAAAGCAAGTACATGGGGATCACCCCAATAAGATACCCGTAACAAAGTCGACCAAGCTCCGAAGACTGACCTAGAGGTTGCGAGATCGACCAAGAGGTCAGAGGCCATAGGTATAATCCTTAACATAACGACCCACATCCTATAAAATACAGTAGTAAACGCTCATTGAGCAACAGATAATAAACATGGCATACATGGAATAACGTGGCATGAAAACATCAAACTAGTTTGTGGCCCCAAGTATAGTACTTTGAAATCAGGTACTAAGCCGATAGGGGTGCCCATACACCCCATATGTGGTTAGCGCGCTCAGTCTCAGAACATGTGTCAAGAACTTGGGTCCTAGGTGGACACCAGTGGGAGGTTAACGACCAAATCTCAACTATTACCCATCGGTGCCTCTGCATTAGTTGTATCCATTTTTAATATTTAATTAACTAGTTGTAATTAAACATGATCATCTCCACCTTTACAAATATGCCAACCCCCAAAATCTGTGGAACATCGACCACGCGAACTGACAACTGAGCAAGCAACTATGACCACAAGACCGACTGTCTGTCAAACAACCGTTAATAGGAGGTGTCCAAGGCAATATAGGGGCTGCAAGTAATATAACATGGGTACGAAAACTAAAGCATCGCAACACAGATAGCAATAGATCAACAAGAGGAAGTTAAGACTATAAATGCAAAATAGATAGAAAGGGGGAGAATTCTTGCCTGGTAAACATTCCCGAAGATACATATGTGAAGAACTTCTTGAAGCTCACAACATCTCATCGTCCTATCCGGGAAGAAGCAAAGCACTAAAGGAAATAAGCGATGCAATGACTACAACTAATCCAAAAGAACCATCATGATCATTAGTGATATCCAAGATTGAAGTCCTTGGTGAAAATGTTGAAGATGTTGAAGTCATTAGAGTTGAAGATGTTGAAGTCATTAGAGTTGAAGATGTTGAAGTCATTAGAGTTGATGAAGTCCTTAGTACATGGTGAAGTCTTTGGCCATGGAAAAGGCTTTGTCCATCAAGTTTGAAAATAGAAGAGGTGTAGAGTCAAAACCAAAATGGTTGAGGAAAGAGTTTACAAGATTGTTTTTAAATAAGTTTTGGAACAAATACAACTCCTATTTTTCTAAGGGTTTTGTCCAATCCTAGGTTTACAAATCCTACAGGCAACACAATGCTCTGATACCATCTGTAAGGCTCCCAACCTTTAATAAGGTAGAGATCCCTGTGTTTACAATGCTAGTCCCTGGATCAATAGCTAGCATCCACAGTTAATAAATATCAAGAAACAAAGGTCATAATACAACTTTATAACCAGGAATAACATAATTTATTACATCTTACATAGCTCATTTGGCTATTACATTACATTGCAGCAGAATATCTATAAGCATGGGGTCCTTCATCTTCAAAGTGCCACAGGCAGACATGTTGGTTGTAGACTTGTAATCCTATTCATTAAACTTCACTAATATCAAACAAACCTGCAACATAACAAGTTACAGCCACAAGGGTCAATACATTTGAATTGTATTGGCAAGTGATACTATGGTAGTATAGTGGAGTCTATCATCTATATGCATTTGGCTAAGTGGAGCTTAGGCTTGCATTGCTCAAAATATATTTTCCTTATCATTTGAAAACACTAAGTTTTTCTTTTTCAAAACTTTCCCAAGGAATCTCCCAATAGAAATTGGTGATCCTTTCAATCCCTTGTTCACCCACAAGTTTTTAACTTAGAAATTTTGTATGATGAGATTCTTGATAGCTTCCATGTCTTGATGCTCAAATTGTCCTTTGCCAGGGACATGGCTAAGTACTTAGTTTTTTCACTCTGCAAAGGCGGTGCACTTTCCCCACAAGACTTGGTTTCACCAAGACAAGATCTTTCAGAAGCCTTCCCTTAGACCAAAATGGACGCGTTCCAACCTATCATTCCCCTACCACCAACTGTCCATTTAGCTAAGTTATTGCAACCTATATGATCCAGGCAGAGCCCATAATGCCAAGTGGCTGCACTTGAAGCTTCTCAACATTTGACATCTCAAATCTCTTTGTTCCTGGGTGGCCATCCACAAGTGAGATACACAAGGTAAACCATATAAATGGGCCTTGTGAACCACTCAACACAAACCATTCCTTCCATTCCACCCAGGTGATTCATTCACTTAGTTGTTTTATTAAACAAAACACAAGTCCTCAGACTTAGAAATTTTTCCATAGCATAAATATATATTCCACCCTTGTTCTCTACTAGCTAAGCTAAGCATGATAGTAGTAGGAATCTTAACTTAGGAAAATTCTACTAAGGTTTCATCTACTAGGATTTGCCATAGCATGGTTTATACTTAGCAAAAATTCCATGCAAGTCCTACTTAGAAATATCACTAATGCATAGTGAAAATAATGGGACAAAGGTATGAAGCATCACTTGCCTTTTTGGTAGAGAGTATAAGTTCACTCCTTGATCTTTGCAATGTTCACTCACTTCAAATCACTACAATTCAATCAAGCAAACAATATTTCAATCTACCAATCAAGCAATTCATCACATAAAATGGTAAAATCAAAGTAATGCATGCAAGCATGCAATAGGTTGTTTTATTTGTAAAAGTGGTTTCTAGTAGGTTGTAAACATTTGGAAACACCTATTGGTCATTTTATAAAGTGGCAAAGTCATTTGCAATAGGTTTCACTTTATAAACCCTTTTTAAAACAAGGTATCATTTTATGTGGTGTAAAAATGTTTTCAATAAGGCATTAATCTATAGGGTTCACAAAATATGTTTTCAAACCATAAAATCTTGTGTTTAGGGTCAGAGAGTTTATTTCCAAAACATTTCTCAAAGGTTTTCTTCCAAAATAATTTTTAATAATCAAACCATATTTTTATTTGACTAGAAATGGTTTAAATCAAAGATTCATTCTTTTGTTTAACCAAATACATTTTTGAAACCACGATTTGTTTCCTAGGGTCAGTAGGTTCAAAACACACCATTTGCAAAAAGGTTTTATCCTCAAAATCATTTTAGAACAATTTTTATAACCTAAACAAGCATACATAAGTTTCTGCAAAAACAAACATTTTACTAGAAGCTTTTTACTAAACAAAGTGCATGGTTGGCTAGGGCTTGTTTTTATGAATCCATTGATATAAAGTTTGCAAAATTTGGATGTGTAGATTAAAAGTTATGCAATTTACAAAATCTTGTATCTAATAGATCAAATCTGTTTTAAAACAAATCAACAGAGACACGTGTCCTATTCCTATTCGTCCATACCGTTTCGTTCGGATCAGGCAACGTGGACCTCAGGATTTAAAGGGCATCGCACGGATCAGATCAGCCCATAACGCTTCGTTTAATGATTCTATCGTGGCCGTGGGATTAAGATCTAACGGGCAGCCTTGCCTGGACCAAAGACTGGCGGCGCAAGGTCAACGGCGAGCGGCGGCGCGCTCGGACGAGGGTGGTACTGGCGATGCAGGGATCTAGAGGAGGAGTGGGGTATCTTACCGAGTTCGTGGGGCGTTGCTGATGCTCAACGTCGTCGTGGGGAGGCCAGGGGCGCACGAGGTCACCGTGTATTGCTCACCGGAGTTCACAACTGCGTCGGCATGCTCTGTTTGTCTTTGCTGGCGAGGATACAGGCAACGCCAAGGTACAAAAATGGTTGCGTTAGCTGCGCACAGAAGCGGCGAGTACGGGTGCATCCAGAAGAGGGGTAGGCGCGGTCGAACTTTACCTGGGAGCGTCGCCGGAGCGGATGCAGATGACGGTGGCGGTTAGTGGTCGTCCTTGCCGAGGTTCAGGGGCGCGCGCGAGTGAGATAATGCCTCTGGGAGGTTCGCCAGGATGTGGGGATCAGGTGAGGGTGGTCGAGGAGGCGAGGGGCGGTGAGGGGCTGCCGGAATTTGCTTGCGAGCTCGTCGGTGACAGCGGCAGTACAGAGAGAAATTGGGCGGCCTGGGGGCGCACTAGGGTGAGGCGTCTGGGGGAAAGGGAGAGGGGACGCAGGCGAATAAGTATGCGTGATCGCAGGGTCGTTTAACGGCGTGGTTAACGCGAGTTAAACCTGGCTTTAATCGCCTGCAACGGCGAGGAGGAAAGAGGGGCGTGGTCAGCGTCGGGTGAGGAAGAAGGAGTTGGCGGTGGGGTCGTCTGGCAGCGACGTTGTGGGTTCGTAAGTAGGTGTGAATCGTTTTCTGCGGGGAGAGAGGGAGTGGGCTAGTTGGGCCTTGTTGGGCTGAGTCCTTTAGCATTTTTTGTTCTGTTTGTTTTTCTTTTTCTTTTCCTTTATTCTATTTTGATTTTAAACAACCAATTCAAACACCTATTTGAATTCAAACCTTTGCCAAAACTTGGGTAGGTTTAAATACTGTTTGGTAGCACATTCTGATGTTAATTTTGGAAATTTATATTATTCCTTTTGGGGTCTTTTTAATTAATAAAAAGGGCCCTTGTTTTAAATCAAAATAGGATTTAATAATGTCTTTAATTTCCATTTGACTTCTAAATTCTTCCAAAACCTTTCAGTAAGTTTTGTTTACTTAATGAGGTGTCAAATAATTCATCTTGAATTATTTGGAAAGGTTTTAATATGATTTATTAATCATTTAAAATTTGGATTTGTCTTTATTCCATAGGATTTGGTTTATGCCATTTTATTTTACTTTGGCAATACTTTAACCAATATTTTTATTTGGATTTGGATTAAATTAATTCCACTTGTTTAAGGATTTGTCCAAGGTTTGGTTTGGTCTTTAAATATTCTTTAATTATTAATTTTTTCTTTATCTTATAAAATCCATATCTTTTTATTTAGAGATCCAAACTTGGTGATTCCAATTTCTGAAATCTTATTTGACATTTATTTATCCTTTTAAATATCTTTAGGGTTATTTGCTCACCAATTGGTATGGGTTTCTTGATAGATGCTTTATTAACTTTGGGAATTCAATTTCTTATCTTATTAAATTCATAAGATTTTATTTATGGTCCCAATTAAGTGAAACCAATTTATATGGTTTTATAATATTTCTGTCTGTCTTTCTTGATCCTTTGTGAATGTTTGTTGATCAATTTTATATGGATCTCATCAATGGATTTGGAGATAACTTGGAAATGATTTTATTCCATTAGGGTTTTAGGATTTGGATTTATTTTCCAAGTGTTTTAATTTCCAGATACATTCATTGAGGAATACATTTTCTTTTGATTTGGATTTTGTTGAATTCAAACTTTATTTAAAGTTTGTTCAAGATGGGATTTTGAGTTTCCATTTAGAAACAAAAAGTTTCTTTTCACCCTGATTTTCAACAAAAATTTATTTTGTTTATTTTATTTTTCACATTACAAGATTTGGAAAATCTTGGGATGTGACAAATGACTACAACTAATCCGAAAGAACCATCATGATCATAATATGATGCATGACATGGCAAGTTAATGATGCAAACCTTGTTGAAAAGATGTCATTTACATAGCACATTGTTGATATAATATTAGTGAGGCATTATTAATAAGAAATACTTGTTTTCCAGTTTTATTCATCATATTTTCCTTGCATAAAAAGTTCTAAATATAAAACTGCTCTTAATGCATGATGCAAATCATAACATGAATATCATGGTTGGAAAGGTCTCGTCGCGCTGATCGATTTAGACATATTATTTGTCGAATTTGGAATTGATATACGAAATAGGCTATGTTGGCCTATTATCATATTATCCAAATTCTGAATTTTAAACTTATACAAAATAGGGTATGTTGCTCCGGAGGTCAAGTTTCTAGGATATTTATGATGGACCAATCCCTAATTTAGAAAGTTCTTTGGAGATATTCATGACGTACCATTCTCTCATTTACAAAGTTCATATCGGTCGGAGGCCAGAAAATTGGTCATGCGTGATAGACCACCCATTCAAAACATGGGGATTAAGCATTTTCCACGATTTACTACAATCTTATGACTAACTTTTTGGGTATAGTACATCTAAAAAATCCTTTCAAGTACAACGATAAATATCCCGGCTGTCGCGACCATGTCAAAAGATACCCTCCTATCTTCGGGACTGGTGCATAGCCCAGTGTTTGGGTGGGCTGATGCACACCTTCCTGCCCAGGTTCAAGTCTCCATACTTGCATCCGGGGTCATATACATATTTCTACTATATTAAAAAGTGCTTTGGGTTTTTCCCCTTAAAGCCATTCATCTTTGTCTATGTCTAGGACGTCCCCGTGATGTTTCAGAAAAGCATGGATGAGGGAAAACTCGAGGGAGATCCAAGAATATGTCATGGTAATCCAATACCTAGGTGTCATCAATCAATTGTGCCTAAGCTTCAGAAAACATAATGTAGCAACATATAACTGTTGGGTTCGCAGCATAGAAAACAAAAATTCCTATGATGGGAACTACGTACACCAAGATCCACCTATCTAGATACAAGAAACGGGTAGATATACATCCATAGAATACATACCCTCGAAGACCGACAAGCTTTTTGAGTATAAACTCGTTGGTGACGAGTCGATCTCTTGCCGATCTCAAGATCGTGATGAAGTCCATTTGGTCCAGCAGGTCCAGCACCATCAAGTCCAGCACCGCAAAGCAGTGGTGCATCTATGATCACACACACATTCGAGTATCCCGACAACCTCCGTGCCCTCGCTCCAGCGAAGCAGCGGAAGCAACAAATCCTTCCAGAAAAAGCCACCGGGAATATGTATCTCCCTGATCCGAGACCATAGGGAAATTCTAAAAGGGGGAGAGAGATCCTTCGTGAGGAGGTGTGAGGAATGAGGAGGAGGTTCTCCTTATATAGGGGAGGGGAAGCCCAAGGGGCTTGGCCGCCGGCCATAGAGGGTTCCCCCTCCTCTACCTCATTCATGTGGGTGGAAGCTCCACTTCACATAAACACACTTCCACTCATATGTCCACTCACATGCATTAATTTTCCACCAAAATTAATGCAAGCTATCATTAAATAAAACTCTTTTATTTATTTTATTCAGAATTTTTTAATTACATTAATTAACAAACATTCACATAAAACCCCTTGCAACATTTCAATATCACATGTAGAACTAGTTTTAGCAATTTCACCTGAAATAATTCCGGTTTCTACTAAAATAATTCAAGCGCTTTGATATTCTTTCTCTGGCATCTTATTTGCTCCAAATGGTGTCGATATCCCTTAAGTGTGTCATCCTATGGTTCGCGAATAATGTAGACATGGTCGAGACCCCTCTCCTATCAATAATCAGTAGCTGGACCTAGAGATCCGTACTGACTCCCACACATTCAACGATGACTTCTGTGATCGTGTGAACCTTTTACGCATGTAGCTCAATCCATTTGTCTCGCGATATATTACATGTCCGTGATTCGATCATTGGTATCTTCATACCTAGTTTGATCTCGTTACCGACATGCACACTTTTCTCGTTCCCGTGATATAGCATTCTAGTGATCACATCACTTGCTTGCAAGCTAACTAATGTGATATCACCGAGAGGGCCTAGAGTATATCTATCCGTCATAGGGATGGACAAATTCCACGCTTGATCCACGAGCCTCTACATAACACCTTCGTAGCACTGAACCCACCTTTATAGTCACCCTGTTACGGTGTGACATTTGATGTTATCAAGATACTGTTCTAGTGTTAGTGATTGACATGATCTCAAGGTATAAGGACTAGGATTACTTCGTAAGATGTTATAGCAATATAAACACAATGAATTTGATCGTAATGTTATACTTCAGATGAAAGTTCATCACATCATTCCAACAATGTTGTGACCTCGTTATTAACAACATCCAATGTCCATGATCAGGAAACCTTTGATCATCTTGTTAATCAACGAGCTAGTTTATATGAGAGGCATAACTAGTAACTTTCTATTTGTTTATTAAACACACATGTATTAACATTTCCGTATTAATACAATTATAGCATGCAAAATAAACATTTATCATAAACAAGGAATAAGATAATAACCACTTTATTATTGCCTCTCGGGCATATTACCTTTAGTCTCCCACTTTCACTAGAGTCAATAATCTAGTTTGAAAATTTTCTGTATTGAACGCCTATGGCTTTCTGGTTTTGCATATATGCTATTGCAAGTGGTTAACATAATCTCCGGATCTGACACTTTCAAGTCCGTTTGTATTTGCATGTCTTTGCATCTTTATGCATCACTCATTCTCTAATGAGATGGCATTGTATGAATTTGGTCTTTTGGTGAGACCTTTAGTTCCTTGGGGTTAAATCAAGTCGATACTATTGTCGTACAATATATCTTTATAGTGTTAACCCGTTGTGAACCACACCTTATTTTGATAACAAACTACTTGACACAAATGCCCCCATTTGATGCTAATATAGCAGTCATATACTTAGCCTTTTGTTGTAGTATTCATTACAATGTCTTAACTTTGGAATTTATCCAAATCCATCATGGAATCTTCTTTCCATTACATTGTGCCACCCATAGTTTTAAATTGAGATAAACTTAATCTTGTATCTTGTGACAAACTTAGTATCAGTGTAACACTTCACAATGAACTATTTGTAACTGATTGTCACCTCTACATAAATATATACTTAGTTCTTCTAGAAGATCATAAGAATATCCTTACTATCGTCCAATGATCATCTTATGAGTCATTCCGGTATATGCCCATAACATTTAGAGCACAGGACATATCTGGATATGTACATATCACGATATGATTGATCAAAATATTCTTGTGATTTCACTGACCAAGTGTCAAAGCACTTGAATCTTGTTTCACTTAACAAGTGTCAATACACTGGAATTTTGATTCAATTATTCTCCATGCGACAAGAACCTTTTCTCATTGTTTCCATATTGAACTCATTCAATATCTCATATATGTACGTCTAGCACAACCATATTAGCGCCACAGCCTATACATATAGACATTCATCCCTAATATTCGGGTTTTGCCTAAGCCTTTCATCGAAATGAAATTCTTAACCTTTGTCAATAAAAGATACATCATTTCCAATCAAAAATATGTACTCCACATAATGTATTAGAAATGTGCCTCAGCGCTCCCACTTAATTTCTTGAAAATGCAAGCATCTTCATCATCTCTGATGAAATTAAACTCCTTTAAAAATTTCATCACGGTGAAGATTCCAACTTCGTGATGCTTACTTCATCCATTGAAGTTTATATGCCCTTTTTAGCATCCTTTGAATTAAAAAACCCTTTGGACCATATCATGTACACGTCCTAGGTAACCATTCTATTAGAAGAACTTTGTTTTGTTTATTCATCTACCATATACCAAAATTATATATAGTGGTTGCTACATTAATCCATCTAGACCAAATATCGCTATGAAAGATCAAATCTTGTCATAGTCAAATCCTTGAACATTGTCGTAAAATCTTTTACGTCATGTCGACTATTTCATAGATGTTTGTTTCTTTATAGATCCAAATTTGACCGATATGTTTTACACCTTTCTGGAGGGTCTTCCAAGTTCAAAAACTTTATTTCTCGTGTATGGACCTATCATGGATTTATGGCTTCAAGCCATTTGATAGAGTTAGGGCCCATCATCGCTTCTTTGCATGTAGTCGGTTCATCATTGTCAAACAATAGTGATTTACTCTTAAATCTTAGTATTTAATTGTTTACCCGACCTACTTGGTTCAATAGGAACTTAGATATCCGTGACCACAACTTTTGAGGAACTTAAGCCATGAGCATTATGGCTGCCTTCGGAACATTTTCTAGCGCTGCACAACTCAGCACATATAGCCAAGGTTCAATAACCTCATCAAAGTTCTATTGTCCTCCCACTTAACTTCTCACGAAAAATTCTTTCTCAAGAAACTTCATGTTTCAAGCGACAAACTCTTTTGTCATCGGTGTTATGGAGGAATACCCAACAAATTCTTTGGGATAACCCACAAAGAAGTGCTTATCCGACTTTGGTTGTAAATTTTTTACTTATGCATAACATACCAAAATTTAAGAAAAGACAAATCGAGTTTTATCCCAAACCATAACCTTTATGGTGTCATTTCAACAAATCACGATGGTGCTCTTTTCAGTGAAAAAGCGGTAGTCTCTAAAGCTTTAATCTTTAAAATATAATGGCAGTTTTATAAATTGGGCACACAGATCATCTGGTAATTCTCCCTTAGTAAGGCCATTTACAAGAACTTTACGGCTTAGAGCATCCTCTACAACATTTGCTTTACCGGGGTGGTATTGCAAACTTAAGTCATAATCCTTGATGAGTTCTAGCCATCTTCTTTGTCTCATGTTAATTTCTTTCTGGGTGAAGATATACTTCAAACTCTTGTGATCTGTGAACACTTCACATCGCTTTCCCAAAAGATAATGTCTCCATGTTTTGAGTGCATGGACAACAGAGGCTAAATCTAAATCATGAGTAGGGTAGTTTACTTCATGAGTTTTGAGTTGTCTCGAGGCATAAGACACAACTTTCCCTTCTTGCATAAGTACTGCACCTAATCCATGATGAGATGCATCACAATACACTTGGAAATATTTCTCCAAATCTGGCAAACACAAGACTGGTGCTGTCACTAGTCTCTTCTTCAATTCTTGTAAACTAAGTTCACAGCCTTCAGACCAAGCAAATTTCTTGTCTTTTTTAGCAACTCTGCCATTGGCTTAGCTACCTTGGAGAAATTCTCGATAAATCTTCTGTAGTATCCGGCCAAGCCAAGGAAACTGCGAACCTCTTTCACTGACTTGGGAGATTCCCATTCAGATACAGCTGAAACTTTAGCAGGATCAACTGCTACACCATCTCCTGACACAACGTGTCCAAGAAATCCAACTTCATTTAACCAAAATTCACACTTGCTGAATTTGGCATACAACTTATGTTCTCTAAGCTTCTCAAGTATCAAATGTAGATGTCCTTCATGCTCTTATTTACTCTTGGAGTAGATCAAAATGTCATCAATGAAAACGACAACAAACTTATCAAGGAATTCCATGAACACCTTGTTCATTATATTCATGAAGTATGCTGGTGCATTGGTCAAACCAAAAGGCATCACGATATACTCATACAATCCATACCTTGTGGTGAAAGCTGTCTTAGGTATGTCTTGTTCCCTTATCTTGAGCTGGAAATAACCTGACCGGAGATCAATCTTTGAGAACACACAAGCTCCTTCTAACTGATCAAACAAGTCATTGATTCTAGGCAAAGGGTATTTATTCTTGATAGTCACCTCATTGAGAGAACGGTAATCTATGCATAACCTTTGGCTTCTATCTTTCTTCTCCACAAACAAAACTGGTGCTCCCCAAGATGAAGAACTTGGTTGGATAAATCCTTTCTGCAACTGTTCTCCAAGTTGCTTCTTGAGTTCTTTCAACTCATCCATTGACATCTTGTATGGTCTCTTTGCTATTGGTCCAGATCCTGGTAGCAAGTCAATAAGAAATTCCACATCTCTATCTGGTGGCATTCCCGGCAATTCTTCCGAAAACACATCAGGATATTCACTCACAATGGGCACACTGTCCATGCTAACCCCCTTAAGAGAATTTAGCTTACTCCTTTTTGCTTCAAAGTTGGTCTTAAATCTGATCCTTTTGTTTTCTGGAGTTGTGAGTGAAACAGTATGATTAGCACAATCTAGTACTCCCTTGTTCTTAGTCATCCAGTCCATTTCCAAAATAACATCCAATCCTTGGGAGTTTAGGATTATCAAGTTAACGGGAAACTTATACTTCCCAAACTCTATGACTAGATCATGACATCCTGAATTCACTATCATTTCTCCGCCAGGAGAACTTACTTTTATAGGACACCCAATAGTTTCTACCGGTAGTTCATTTCTTTCAACAAATGCTCTTGATATGAATGAATGAGATGCACCAGTATCAAAGAGAACAAATGCTGGAACAGAATTGAGTTTGAACTTACTAGCAACAGCATCAGGTTCCTCATAGATTTCCTCCACATTGATGTGGTTCACTTGTCCCTTTTGGAAAGAATTGGGCTTGTTGGGTCCTTCAACTTTCTTCTCTGGGCATTCATTTGCATAATGCCCCATCTTCTTGCACTTGAAACATTCAACCTGACTAAGATCCTTCTTGACAGGCTGGCTTCCACTGCCACTTCCACTTCCATTGTGGTGGTTCTTATATCCACTCTTGTGATTTTTATACTTGTCATTGTCATGACTACGGTGATGCTTGTTGTCATGATGACGGTTGTGGTTTTGGTGCTTGTTGAACTTCCCATGCTTGTGGGATCCAGAGCTCCCACTATCATCATAATGGGAACGCTTGTGAGACGATCTCGAGCTATGCTTGTCAGAGTGCTTTCTCTTCCTGCTTTCAACTTGCTTCATCTTGCTTTCCAAGATGGCAGCCTTGTCACATAGTGACTGGTATGTGGGAACATAAGCCACAAATAGCTGCAGGTTCAATTCATCGCTCAATCCTTCAAGGAACTTTTCTTTCCTCTTAGCATCAGTGTCAACTTCATCCGGTGCATAACGCGCCAGATTGTTGAACTCCTCAATATACTTTGCCACGCTGCGGTGGCGCTGCTTTAGATTATGAAACTCTTTCTTCTTCAAACTCATCACTCCGAACGAGATGTGAGCAGTACGGAAACCATCTTCGAAGATAGCCCATGTCACATCTGCAATGGGAGTGGTGATCTGGAAGTTATCCCACCAAGTGGTTGCTGGTCCTTCCAACAAGTGTGCTGCAAATCTGTGTTGGAGATATGCCCTAGAGGCAATAATAAATGTAGTTATTATTATATCTTTGTGTTTATGATAAATGTTTACATTCATGCTATAATAGTATTAACAAGGAAACATTAATACTTGTGTGATTTGTAAACTTAATTTGAAGTCCCTAGTATAGCCTCTATACTTCACTAGCTTGTTGGTTGATTAAATGATTGTGGTTTCCATATCATGAACATTGAGATGTTATCAACAACAAGATCATATCGTTAGGAGAATGATATGGTGGACATACTCCTATTGATAAGCATAGCATAAAGATCAAGTCATTTCAATAGTTCAATTGCTATATGCTTTCTGATACATAGTAACCTAATTCCTTCGACCATGAGATCATGCATATCACCTTTACCGGATGGATGCTTTGATGACATCAAACACCACACCGTAACTGGGTGGCTATAAAGGTGGCATTAAGTGTTCGGAAAGTATTGGTTGAAACACATGGATCAAGAGTGGGATTTGTCCATCCACATGACGGATAGATATACTCTGGGCCCTCTCGGTGGAATGTCATCCAATTAGCTTGCAAGCATGTGACTTGGTCACAAGGGATCACATATCACGGGAACGAGAAAAGAGTACTTATCGGTAACGAGGTTGAACTAGGTATGCAGAGATACCGACGATCATAACCTCGGATAAGTAAACTATCGTGAGACAAAGGGAAATTGGTATCGTATGTAAGTGGTTCATTCGATCGCAAAGTAATCGTAGAAATATGTGGGAGCCATATGAATTTCCAGATTCCTCTATTGGTTATTGTTCGGAGAAGTGTCTCGATCATGTCCGCATAATTCACGAACCGTAGGGAGACACACTTAAGGATTCGACGTTGTTTTGAGTAGTTATGGTATTATGAGAAAGAGACCGAATGTTGTTTGGAGTCTCGGATGGGATCCGGGATATCACGAGGTGATCCGGAATGGTCCGGAGAATAAGATTCATATAAGGAAAGTCCCGTTTCGGAGTTCGGGAATGATTCCGGTGTTTTTATCGGGAATGTTCTAGAAGGTTCTGGATTGTCCGGCACTCCGGGGGGGAGGGTACATGAATGTGTCATTGAATGATTGCATCATGTACTAAGTGTTCTTGCTGTTCCAAAAACATGAAAGTCAAATTGCCAGTTTGAAAGTCAAACGGCTAAAACAGGAAACTGTGGAAAACAGGAAACTGTGGGAAACAGGAAACTGTGGGAAACAAGCAAGAGGAGTTGGAACCAACTTGGAGGAGGAGTCCCACTCCTCCAGGCTGGCGCCCAGCCCTAGGCCGAGTTGGGGAGGGACTCCCTCCCTCCCCTGGCGCGCCTAGCCCCTCCACCCATAAAAGGAGGGGCAGGGCTCCTCCTTGAGACACACAAGTTTCCACCTCTAATCTCAGGTTTAGAGCCGTTTGGTTTAGAGCTTCTAATTGCTTTAGCCTGCGGTTTAGAGCCTTCTAATTGGTGTGTCTAATCTCTAGACCACTAATAGCCCTCTCTCATAATCCACCATACTCGCTTCGGCTTAAGGCGAAGCCCTGCGGGATCTCCCCTCTACTTCCGGTACCACGCCGTTGTGCTGCCGGAATCGCGAGGAGAGTGCTACAACCTCCGCTGCCTGCTGGAACAAGGGAGAGGAAGGTCTTCATCGAGTACCGAACGTGTGACCGACTACGGAAGCGCTGCCGGAACGCAGCGCCGGAAGGATCGTCCACACGATCTTGAGATCGGAAAGAGTACGACTACATCACCCACGAGAATCCGCTCTCGTTAAACACTTTGGAATCTTCGAGGGTGAGTTATTCCATCGACTCGTTGCTACAATCTAGTAGATAGATCTTGGCTTGTTTGTTTGTATGCGATAGAAAATTTTTGTTTTCCATGCTACGAACCCCTACAGTGGTATCAGAGCCGTGTCTATATGTAGATCTGTTGCACGAGTAGAACACAATGGTCATTGTGGGCGTTGATGCTTTTATTGTCGATTGCTTTTTGTGTACTTTGCATCTTGCGGTATGTTGGGATGAAGCGGCCCGGGCTAACCTTACATGACATCGTTCATGAGACTTGCTCCACGCTTGACATGCAACTTGTATTGCATAAGTGGCTTTGCGGGTGCCTGTTTCTCCTAGCATAGTTAAGATCCAATTTACAACGGGTAATCAACAATGCTAGTATCAATGTTGTGGTTCTTGTTCGTAAGTTAGAACGACACTTATTGAAAGCCCCAAACCACGTAAAATATGCAAAGAAAGTAGAAGCGTCTAACTTTGTTTTGCAGGGGTGTGCAGTGATGTGATATGGCCATGATTGTGATTATATTTGATGTATGCAATGTTCCTTATTGTAAGTTGGAAACTGGCAGGAGCCATATGGTTGTCTTTAATTTATGTTAAGACCCGCGTGTCTATTCAAAGTAGTTGTAATAGTTGAAGCCGGTGGACGACAACCATGGTGAAGCGTCATTGACCTTGATGCAATGCCGGTGATGATGGAGATCATGTTCGTGCTTGAAGATGGAGATCGGAAGCACAAAGAAGAAAGGCCATATCATATCACATATTATGAATTGCATGTGATGTTAATCCTTTATGCATCTTGTATTGCTTAGTAGACGACGGTAGCATTATAAGATGATCCCTCATGCACATGAATTTCAAATCATAAAGTGTTCACCCTTAGTTAGCACCGTTGCTAAAGCTTGTTGTTTCGAAGCACCACGTGATGATCGGGTGTGTTAGATTCTGCAAGTGTATACAACGTGAGCAAGCCAGATTTGCTCATGCAGAAACTAAGGTTTGATCTTGATGAGCCTAGCATGTACAGACATGGTCTCGGAACACGGATTACCGAAAGGTAAAGCATGAATCGTATAGTAGATATGATGAACATGATGATTGTTCGCCATTGAAACTATATCAACTCTCGTGATGATCGGTGTTGATTTAGTGGATTTGGTTCGTGTGATCACTAAAACAATGTGAGGGATGTTGTTTTGAGTGGGAGTTCACCTAGTTTAATTTCATTAATTAATTTGAACTCAATTTGTCATAAACTTAGTCTAAACTATTGCAAATATGTTGTAGATCAATGGCAGCCCCTACCATCAATTTTAATGCGTTCCTAGAGAAAGAAAAGTTGAAAAACAATGGAAGCAACTTCGCGGATTGGTTCCGCAATTTGAGGATTGTCCTCACAGCTGGTAATTTGACCTATGTGCTGGATGCACCGCTGGGTGACCCACCTACAGCCAATGCTTCCGATGAAGTAAAGAATGTTTACCTCGCTCGGAAGAATCAGTACTCCATAGTTCAGTGTGCTATCTTGTATGGTTTAGAATCGGAGCTTCAGAAAAGGTTTGAAGAGTCAGACCCATATGATATTGTCGAGGATCTCAAATTGATTTTTGAGACTCATGCGACAATTGAAAGCTATGAGGCTTCTGAAAATTTCTTTAACTGCAAGATGGAAGAGGGCAGCTCCGTCAGTGAGCATGTGCTTAAGATGTCTGGGCACGCAAACAAACTTCAAAGCTTGGGTATAGTGATTCCTAATGCTTTGGGGATTTACCGCGTCCTCCAGTCACTGCCACCAAGTTACACGAACTTTGTGATGAACTACAACATGCAGAACATGAACAAAGAGTTGCCAGAACTGTTTGCTATGTTAAAGTCTGCAGAAGTGGAGATCAAGAAAGAGCACCAAGTGTTGATGGTCAATAAGACCACCAAACTCAAGAAAGGCAAGTCTAAGCAAAAGGGACACTTCAAGAAGGGTGGTAAGAAAGTTACCACGCCGGCGAAGAAGACCAAGGCTGGACCCAAGCCTGAAACTGAGTGCTTTTACTGCAAGGGAGAAGGTCACTGGAAGCGGAATTGCCCAAAGTACTTGGCGGATCTGAAGAACGACAACATCAAGAAGAAAGGTATATCTGATATACATGTTATTGATGTGAATCTCACTAGTACTCGTAGTAGTGCCTGGGTATTTGATACTGGTTCGGTTGCTCATATTTGTAACTCGAAACAGGTGTTGCAGAATAAACGGAAGCTAGCGAAGAACGAGGTGACGATGCGCGTGGGAAACGGATCAAAGGTTGATGTGATCGCGGTCGGCACGCTACCTCTTCATCTATCATCGGGATTAGTTTTATACTTAAATAATTGTTATTTAGTGCCTGCGTTGAGCATGAACATTATATCAGGATCTTGTTTATTGCGAGACGGTTACTTGTTTAAGTCAGAGAATAATGGTTGTTCGATTTATATGAGTAATATGTTTTATGCACATGCACCTTTGATAGATGGTCTATTCTTATTGAATCTCGATAGTGGAAATACACATATCAACAATATTGAGGCTAAACGTTTGAAATCAAGCGATAATTCGACCTATATGTGGCACTGTCGTCTTGGTCACATTGGAGTGAAGCGTATGAAGAAACTCCATTCCGATGGACTTCTTGAATCACTTGATTTTGAATCACTTGAAAGATGTGAAGCATGTCTGATGGGAAAAATGACTAAGACTCCATTTTCTGGTATGATGGAGCGAGCTACGGACTTGTTGGAAATCATACATACGGATGTGTGTGGACCAATGAGTGTAGCATCGCGTGGTGGTTATCGTTATGTTCTTACCTTCACAGATGACTTGAGTAGATATGGGTATATCTATTTCATGAAACACAAGTCCGAAACTTTCGAGAAGTTTAAGGAGTTTCAAAGTGAGGTAGAGAATCAACGTAACAAGAAGATTAAATTTCTACGTTCTGATCGTGGAGGTGAATATCTAAGTTACGAGTTTGGCGAGCATTTAAAGAAGTGCGGAATACTTTCACAATTGACACCGCCGGGAACACCACAGCGTAATGGTGTGTCCGAACGTCGTAATCGAACTCTCTTAGATATGGTTCGTTCTATGATGTCACTTACAGATTTACCGCTATCATTTTGGGGTTATGCATTAGAAACAGCCGCATTCACTTTAAATAGGGCACCGTCTAAATCCGTTGAAACGACACCGTATGAATTATGGTTTGGGAAGAAACCTAAATTGTCGTTCCTTAAAGTTTGGGGATGCGAAGCCTATGTAAAGAAGTTACAACCGGACAAGCTTGAACCCAAAGCGGAAAAATGCGTCTTCATAGGATACCCGAAGGAAACTATTGGGTATACCTTCTATCATAGATCCGAAGGCAAAATCTTCGTTGCCAAGAATGGATCCTTTCTAGAGAAGGAATTTCTCTCGAAAGAAGTGACTGGAAGGAAAGTAGAACTCGACGAGGTTGTCGAACCTTCTCTTAAAATTGCGAGTAGCGCAGCACCGGAAGAAGTTCCTGTGGTGCCTGCACCAATTAGAGAGGAAGCTAATGATAATGATCATGAAAATTCGGTTGAAGTTGCTACAGAGCCTCGGAGGTCAACGAGAACTCGTACCACTCCAGATTGGTATGATTCCGTTATGAGTGTCATGTTGGTGGACAACACCGATGACCCCGAGACATATGAGGAAGCGATGATGAGCCCAGATTCCAATAAATGGCAAGAAGCCATGAAATCCGAGATTGGATCCTTGTACGAAAACCAAGTATGGACTTTGGTGGACTTACCGGATGGCCGGAAGGCTGTCAAGAACAAATGGATTTTCAAGAAGAAAACAGATGTTGATGGTAATGTTACTGTCTATAAATCTCGACTTGTCGCAAAAGGGTTTCGACAAATTCAAGGAGTTGACTACGATGAGACTTTCTCACCAGTAGCGAAGCTAAAGTCTGTGAGGATTATGTTAGCAATCGCTGCATATTATGATTATGAGATATGACAGATGGATGTCAAAACAGCATTCCTCAATGGAGATATTGATGAAGAGTTGTATATGATGCAACCCAAAGGTTTTGTCGATCCTAAAGATGCTAACAAGGTATGCAAACTTCAAAGGTCCATCTATGGATTGAAGCAAGCATCCCGAAGTTGGAATCAACATTTTGATAAGGTAATCAAAAGTTTTGGTTTTATACAAACTTATGGAGAAGCTTGTATTTACAAGAAAGTGAGTGGGAGCTCTGTAGCATTCTTAATACTATATGTGGATGACATATTGTTGATTGGGAATGATGTAGACCTTCTTAATAGTGTCAAGGAATATTTGAATAATAGTTTTTCAATGAAGGATCTTGGCGAAGTAGCTTACATATTAGGCATAAAGATTTATAGAGATAGATCGAAACGCCAAATATCATTGTCACAGAGTACATATTTGGACAAAGTTCTAAAGAAGTTTGGAATGGACGAAAGCAAGAAAGGGTTCTTGCCCATGTTGCCCAATACGACCTTGAGTAAAACTCAAAGTCCGACATCGGTAGAAGATAGAGAAAGGATGAGTAAGACTCCCTATGCCTCAGGCATAGGATCTCTAATGTATGCCATGCTATGTACTAGACCCGACATTGCATATGATGTTAGTTTAACTAGCAGATATCAAAGTGATCTAGGAGTGGATCATTGGACAGCGGTCAAAAATATTCTTAAGTACTTGAGAAGAACTAAGGATATGGTTCTTTCTTATGGAGGTGATGAACAGCTCGTTGTTAATGGTTACACCGATGCTAGTTGGAACACCGATCCGGATGATTCTAAATCACAATCTGGATACGTATTTATTTTGAATGGTGCAGCAGTTAGCTGGAGGAGTGCAAAGCAAAGCGTTGTGGCGAGATCTTCAACTAAATCGGAATACATGGATGCTTCGGAGGCTTCACAAGAAGCGATATGGATGAAAGAGTTCATTACAGAGCTGGGTGTGGTTCCAAGTGCGCTGGACCCAATGTCTATCTACTGTGATAACATGGGCGCCATAGCCAATGCGCAAGAACCAAGGTCACACAAGAAGCTGAAGCATATCAAGCTGCGTTTTCACGCTATTCGAGAACATATCCAGGATGGGGATATAAAGATTTGCAAAGTACACACAGATCTGAATGTGGCGGATCCGTTGACTAAACCTCTCCCGAGGGCAAAACATGACCAACACCAAACTGCCATGGGTGTTCGGTATATTACCATGTAATCTAGATTAGATGACTCTAGTGCAAGTGGGAGACTGTTGGAGATATGCCCTAGAGGCAATAATAAATGTAGTTATTATTATATCTTTGTGTTTATGATAAATGTTTACATTCATGCTATAATAGTATTAACAAGGAAACATTAATACTTGTGTGATTTGTAAACTTAATTTGAAGTCCCTAGTATAGCCTCTATACTTCACTAGCTTGTTGGTTGATTAAATGATTGTGGTTTCCATACCATGAACATTGACATGTTATCAACAACAAGATCATATCGTTAGGAGAATGATATGGTGGACATACTCCTATTGATAAGCATAGCATAAAGATCAAGTCATTTCAATAGTTTAATTGCTATATGCTTTCTGATACATAGTAACCTAATTCCTTCGACCATGAGATCATGCATATCACCTTTACCGGATGGATGCTTTGATGACATCAAACACCACACCATAACTAGGTGGCTATAAAGGTGGCATTAAGTGTTCGGAAAGTATTGGTTGAAACACATGGATCAAGAGTGGGATTTGTCCATCCACATGACGGATAGATATACTCTGGGCCCTCTCGGTGGAATGTCATCCAATTAGCTTGCAAGCATGTGACTTGGTCACAAGGGATCACATATCACGGGAACGAGAAAAGAGTACTTATCGGTAACGAGGTTGAACTAGGTATGCAGAGATACCGACGATCATAACCTCGGATAAGTAAACTATCGTGAGACAAAGGGAAATTGGTATCATATGTAAGTGGTTCATTCGATCGCAAAGTAATCGTAGAAATATGTGGGAGCCATATGAATTTCCAGATTCCTCTATTGGTTATTGTTCGGAGAAGTGTCTCGATCATGTCCGCATAATTCACGAACCGTAGGGAGACACACTTAAGGATTCGACGTTGTTTTGAGTAGTTATGGTATTATGAGAAAGAGACCGAATGTTGTTTGGAGTCTCGGATGGGATCCGGGATATCACGAGGTGATCCGGAATGGTCCGGAGAATAAGATTCATATAAGGAAAGTCCCGTTTCGGAGTTCGGGAATGATTCCGGTGTTTTTATCGGGAATGTTCTAGAAGGTTCCGGATTGTCCGGCACTCCGGGGGGGAGGGTACATGAATGTGTCATTGAATGATTGCATCATGTACTAAGTGTTCTTGCCGTTCCAAAAACATGAAAGTCAAATTGCCAGTTTGAAAGTCAAACGGCTAAAACAGGAAACTGTGGAAAACAGGAAACTGTGGGAAACAGGAAACTGTGGGAAACAAGCAAGAGGAGTTGGAACCAACTTGGAGGAGGAGTCCCACTCCTCCAGGCCGGCGCCCAGCCCTAGGCCGAGTTGGGGAGGGACTCCCTCCCTCCCCTGGCGCGCCTAGCCCCTCCACCCATAAAAGGAGGGGCAGGGCTCCTCCTTGAGACACACAAGTTTCCACCTCTAATCTCAGGTTTAGAGCCGTTTTGTTTAGAGCTTCTAATTGCTTTAGCCTGCGGTTTAGAGCCTTCTAATTGGTGTGTCTAATCTCTAGACCACTAATAGCCCTCTCTCATAATCCACCATACTCGCTCCGGCTTAAGGCGAAGCCCTGCGGGATCTCCCCTCTACTTCCGGTACCACGCCGTTGTGCTGCCGGAATCGCGAGGAGAGTGCTACAACCTCCGCTGCCTGCTGGAACAAGGGAGAGGAAGGTCTTCGTCGAGTACCGAACGTGTGACCGACTGCGGAAGCGCTGCCGGAACGCAGCGCCGGAAGGATCGTCCACACGATCTTGAGATCGGAAAGAGTACGACTACATCACCCACGAGAATCCGCTCTCGTTAAACACTTTGGAATCTTCGAGGGTAAGTTATTCCATCGACTCGTTGCTACAGTCTAGTAGATAGATTTTGGCTTGTTTGTTTGTATGCGATAGAAATTTTTTGTTTTCCATGCTACGAACCCCTACAATCTGACCTTCTCTTCATCTGTACAGCCAACGGTTACCAAGTCCTTGTTCAGAGAGCGTAGCCAATCATTGGCCACCATAGGATCAGTAGTTCCAGAGAACTTTGCTGGCCTCAGTCTTAAGAACCTGGTAAGCATGTCAAAACCCGGTGGGTTGTCCTGATTGTTGTTGTTGTTGTTATTATTATTGTTGTTGTTGTTGTTCTGATTATGGATGAAAGTAGTCATCATTTGCATCAGCTGAGTCTGAGCTGTCATCATTTGCTGCATCTCAGGGGTGATGTTGTTGTTGTTGGGGTTGGGATTGGCACGTCGGGGAGGCATCTGTGGTTTTCAATAAGGATAAGAATGAGATACCCATAGATGCTAACATGCACAATACATCACATATCAATCAAAATCAAGCATCATATTAGTAAAAGTTCAACAACACAGACAACAAGTTTTTGGAAAAGTAAACACACCAATAGAAAGCCATCCACATGTTGGATGGTCATTGCGACTCAATAATCAAAAGCACGGTAAATAAATGGTAAATGAGTAGTCATCACTACTCCTCTGCATCAACCTTCTCATCAACAAGTGTAAGACCTGCATTCTCCATCGCGGTCCTGTATTCCTCGACATTGGTGGTCAAGGCCTCTACTTTGGCCTTGAGAGCCCTCTTCTGTGCGCGAAGTCTCTCAATCACACCTTGTTGATGCTCGAGCTCTAAGTCCTTGGCCTCTAGTTCTGCAGTCATGTCTCGAATCCTCTTGTTCCTATCTTGGACTCTCTTCTCTTGACTCTTGAACTTTTTATCTTGACTCTCAAACTTGGTCTCCATCTCCTTGACTATCTCATCTTGCTCTGCGAAGAGCTTGTCCTTCTCACGAAGCTGCACCTGGAGTTCGTCATTTCTAAGCATGACGTTGGTCCTATCAGTGTCTAGGTGCCTAAGAAGAACCTCTAAGTCCTGGAGGTACATACGAATCGGCTCTGCTATCTCTCTAGCAGTATCCTCGTAGTCAATGGCCTCACCATCCTCGTCACATCTGCCGAAGGCGTGGAAGTGAGTACCTCTAAACTCCCGAGAGTGTCTCCCTAACAAGTGTCCAAGCAAATCCTGCATGACTACCTCTAGGCCTCTCTCCTTGTCATCATGCATGATCTTGAAGGTGATGGCCTCCATGGCTGGCTCAGCCTGGCGTCCTGGCTGAATAACCTTGAAGCCCCAAAGGTCCTTCCTCTCGAACTTGGTGAGGGGAAGCATCATGATGGAAGGAAGTGGGAGATTGAGCAAACTAGTAAGCTCAGTAAGACGAGTGCCAAATCGAGTTCCCTTGAACTCTTCAGCCGTGCTGATATGATCCATACTCTAACTTGATATCAATTTTTTTGGTAGGCAATCTAATGTCTCTTGGTTTTTCACTTGTAGTCCTTAGTGATGTCTAAGTTGAAAACTTTGGTGGAACTAAAGTTGAAGTCATTGTTCATGGTGAAGGCTTTGTCCATCTAGTTGAAAAGGAAGAGGTGTAGAATCAAAACCAAAAGGTTGAGGAAAGAGTTTACAAGATTGTTTGTAAATAAGTTTTTGGAACAAACACAACTCCTATTTTTCTAAGGGTTTTGCCAATCCTAGGGTTACAATCCTACAGGCAACACAGTGCTCTGATACCATCTGTAAGGTTCCCAAACTTTAATAAGGTAGAGATCCCTGTGTTTACAATGCTAGTCCCCGGAACAATAGCTAGCATCCACAGTTAAGATGTAATATCAAGAAACAAAGGTCATAATACAACTTTATAACCAGGAATAAAATAATTCATTACATCTTACATAGCTCATTTGGCTATCACATTACAATGCAGCAGAATATCTATATAGCATGGAGTCCTTCATCTTCAAAGTGCCACAGGCAATCATGTTGGTTGTAGACTTGTAATCCTATTCAACACACTTCACTAACATCAAACAAACCTGCAACATAATAAGTTGCAGCCACAAGGGTCAATACATTTGAATTGTATTGGCAAGTTTCACTACTATGTAGAAATAAGTGGATCCTATCATTATATGCATATTTGGATAAGTAGGGTTTAGGCTCATTTGCAGAAAACAATATAGTTTTATCCTATGTTTTCAAAATAGTTTTGATCTTTTTGTCAAATCTTTCTGAACTCCTTGGAAAACTCCAAGTGCTTCAAATCCCTTGTTGTCACCATCAAGTTTTACTTTGAGAAATTGGAATGTCGAGATCTTTCATAGCTTCAGGCCTTAGTTGCTCAGTATTGTCCATAACCGGGGACACGGCTAAGTACTTAGAATTTGATCTTCTGCAGAAGTTGTACACTTTACCCACATGACACAATCTCATCTTGATGCCACCAGTGGCCGCTGGATAAGTACTCACCAAGATGGAGTACTGGCAGATTGAGAATGTGACAAAGTCTTTCCATAGAAGTCCTCTCAATACACAATGCTAGCTTGTCTACCAGGCACCAATGTAGGGATAAATTTCCCTTACACAATTCTAGTTAACCTGAAGATGACAATGTATGAGTCTTCCACTATGTAGTTGACTAAGCCAGAGCCCATTTAGCATGTGGCTGTACACGGAAGCCACTGTACGAGAAACATGTCCAATCTCTAAGTCCATGGGTGGTTTTTTTAGTGCACATACAAAAAGAGATAGCCATATAAACATGGTTCCTTTTGTTGCCACCTTGTCCAATCTTGAGTATCCTTGTCCACCCAGGTGGTTCATTGAGTACTTGTTTTATTATATAAAAACTTATATCTTTTCAACTCTTCATAGAATCATATCATGTATCTCATCCCAAATATATAGCAGGGCTAAGCATACTACAACTACAATGTTTTCACTAAGGAATATATAAGGGTATCCTATTAGGATTTAGCATAGCATAAAATATACTAATCCTTATCATGCATGTTACAAAAATCCACTAAGTGTAATGAAAATAGTAGGACTTGGATGATAGTGTCACTTGCCTTTTTAGTAGAGAATCTTGATCTTGCAATTATCACACTCTTCTAACTTCACTACAAATCAATCAAGCAAACACAAATTCAACTAGCATTCCAACCAATTTATCACACATAAAAATAATAGAAACAAGGTCATGCATGCAAGCATGCAAAAGATAGTTTTATTTGCAAAAGTGGTTTCTACTAGGCTCTAAACCTTATAAAGTTCAAAGTGGTCATTTACTAAAGTGGTAAAACCATTTGCAAAAAGGTTTTATCTATAAACAATTTTTAAATCAAATCAATATTTTATGTGGTTGAAAATGCTTTTAGCAAAGCAATATTATTTAAAGAGTTCACCAAATACATTTTAATTCTCAAAACTTGGTGTTTTAGGGTCAGAAGGTTTGAATCAAATAATTTCCCAAAGGTTTCACTCAAAAATCATTTCTAAATCATAATCAACATTTTTATTTGACTAGAAATGAGTTAATTCAATTATTTATTCCTTAACTTCACAAAATACATTTTTAAATCCATAAGTTGGTTCCTAGGGTCAGTAGGTTCACAACAAACCATTTTGCAAAGATTTCATCTCAAAAATATATCTAGAACAATTTTTATATTCATAATAAGCCTCCACAAGTTTCTGCAATTTAAACCAATTTCCCAGAAGCAAATCATTAAACAAAGTGCATGGTTGCAAAGTAATTGTCTTGCTGAATCCACTAATATAAAATTTGTAAAATTTGGACGTGTAGAATTAAAGTTATGAATTTTACAAGTTTGCAATTCAAACAGATTCTATTTTCTGTTTTTAACAAAACATTGTCCACGTGGTGTATTCCTATTGGTCGGTACCGTTTCGTTTGGATCGAGCCGTTCTGACCGCAGAATCTCACTTAATCGCACGACACAGATCACACGTACCCCTTCGGTTAAGTCAATCTATCGCGTCCACTGGATCACGATCTAACGGCTTAGATGGGTTTGACCATTGCCTGGCGGCGCTAGCGGCGGCGCACGCTCGGGCAGGAGGTTTCCGGCGAATCTAGGAAGCGTAGGAGAGGCAGGAGACCATTACCGAACTCGTCGTGACGTGCTGAAGCTCAAGGTGGTTGAAGTGGACGAAGGGGCGCTCGGAGCTGCTGGTAATTCCTCGCCGGAGTCAGTGGTGGCGCCGGGCGTCTCTCGAGGTTGTCGGGGACAGAGCTGCAGGTCATGCCGAGGCAAAGTAAGTGCATGGTTAGACGCGGGCGAGCGTGGGAAGTATGGGAGCATCACTGAGAGGCTCGGGGCGGTCTGGCTTACCAGGGGGACTCGCCGGAGAAACAACCGAAGGCGGTGGCGCTCTGATGTTGACGAAGCCGAGCTTCTAGAGCGCGCGGGAGTGAGCTGGGGCTATGGGCAGGTGCGCATGGGACTGGAGATCAAGCTAGCGTGCTCTGTGAGGAGAGGGGCGGCTGTGGTTCGCCGGAATTGGCTGCGAAGCTCGTCGGAGACGGCGGCGGTGCAAAAGGAAATTGGGGCGGCCTGGTGGCTCTCTGGCAGCGGGGTCTGAGGGGATATGGCGAGGAGGGAGAGGTGCTTAAGAGGGCGTGGTCGCGAGAGGGAATTACTGCGCCATCAACGCGTATTGACGCCGGCAATCAATCGGCTGCAACGGCAGGGGAACGTGTCGCGGGGTTGAAGACGACTGCGTGGCAGTGGGGTCGTGCTGACAGTGAGAGAGAGAGGGAGCACGGGGTCCACTGCTCAGTGTCTGGGTGGGTGTGTTTTCGCGTGAGAAAACGTTTCGGTGAGGGTATGTCGGGTGGGCTCTTGCTGGGCTTAGTGGGCCAGATGGGTTGGGTCTGTTTTGTTTCTTTTTTTTATACTTAAGCTTTTTCTTTTTCTAATATGAATTTCTGTTTTGATTTTCAAACAATTAATTCAAACTCCAAATGAATTCAAACTTCCACCAAACTTTGTATTGATTTTTGTTCTGTTTAACAACACATTCCAAGGTCCAAAACAAAATAATTTTTAATTCTTTTTAGGATCCATTAATAATTAAATAAATAGACCTTAGTCATTAATTCAAATAGGGTTTAATTTATTTAAAAACTCTATTTGAAATCTAAACCAAACCAAAACCTTTTCAGTAGGTTTCATTTGAAAAACAAAAACACTTGGAAATCTTATTTAAAATAAATTAACAAGTTTTAGTGTTTATTTAAAATGGAAAAGCCTTTACTTTAATAAAATTGGATATTAATAAATCCTCATTATTTTATTTAAATAATCCTTTACTCTTTTTATCAAATAGAAATATTTTATTTCAAAAGCTTGGCCAAGATTTAATTTGCTCTATAAAATAATCCTTATTTATATTTCTACCTTTGCTTTTGAAAACCATAACTTTTTATTAAAAGATCCAAAAATAGTGATTCCAACTATTATAACTTTCTTTATTAATTGTTTATCTTTTTAAATCCCTTTAGGATTTTATTTGATCAAAATAGGTTTTAGGGGTTTCGAATTGGAATCAAAAAGTTTCTTCTCACCCTAAATTTCAACAAAAAAAATTATTTTGTTTAATTATTTTTCACATTTCAAAATTTGGAAAATTTTGGGATGTGACAGTAGTGTGCATCACTGAGTTGGTGACCATGCAGAATCCTGATTCCTTGTGGTTGTCTTCCTTGTTTTTATACAAGTGAAGTTGCACCCACTAGTATTCAACTCCTTCATCCATCACAGGAAAACCCTTGTACACAGCTGCACCATGTATTCCCATGGCAACCATGAGGTCCTTGAGAGCCTTGGGGAATTCTGTCTCACATTCCAAAGTCATAGTCATGAGTGGTCCCTTCTTCACGACTTCGTTGATGGAGTTCATCTACAAATAGAGATGAGGAAGAAGATTAGAAAAGTTTATGAGAAGAAAAGACAAGTGTGGAAGTTGTTAGTGGTTTCCAATCCTAGGGTCATAATCCTACAGGCAACACAGTGCTACATCTATAAGATCCCTCCCTCCTTTGTAAAGGAAAAGGATCCCTGTGATTGCAATGCTAGTCCCTGGATCAATGCTAGCATACACAATTTAAGATGAAGTACACAGAAACAAAGGTCATTATTATAAGTCATTCCAGAGACAAACATAGTATTTTACAAACTCCATGGCCACAGGCCTAGTACAAGAGTTTAAATAATTAATAAGATAAATAAGTCTTCATCTTCATGTGCCACAGGCAAGCATGTTGAGTGTAGACTCATAACCCCTAATCACCATCATAATAACCTGCAACATCACAAGTTACAGCCATAGTGGGTCAATACATTGGAATAGTATTGACAAGTGATACCTTAGAATAATATTGGCAACTAGATACTATATGCATTTGGCTAAGTGTAGCTTAGGCTTGATTTGCTCAAAATAGGTTTTTCCTATTAGTTGAAAACACGAAGTTTTTCTTTGGCAAAAACTTTCCCAAGGAACCACCAATAGAAATTGGGGAACCTTCACCCTTGTTCAACCACAAGTTTTTACTTAGAAATTGGGATGAGGAGATTCTTGATAGCTTCCATGTCTTGATGCTCAAATTGTCCAATACCAGGGACATGGCTAAGTACTTAGATTCTTCCATCTGTAGTGGTTGTGCACTTCCCCACAAGACTTAATTTTCACCAAGACAGGACCTTTCAGAAGCCTTCCCTTAGACCAAATGGACGCGTTCCAACCTATCATCTCACTACCACCAACTGTCCAAATGGCTAAGTTATTGCAACCTATGTGATCCAGGCAGAGCCCATATTGCCAAATGGCTACACTAGAAGCTTCTTAACATATGGCATCTCAAATCCCTTTGTTCCTGGGTGGCTTTCCACAAGTGAGATACACAAGGTAAACCATATAAATGGGCCTTGTGTAACCACTCAACACAAACCATTCTTTCCATTCCACCCAGGTGTTTCATTCACTTAGTTGTTTTATTAAACAAAACACAAGTCCAAAGACTTAGAAATATTTTATCATAGCAATGAATATATAACCACCCTTGGTAGCTACTAGCTAGGATAAGCATGGCATTGACAAGAATCTTAATTTAGAAATTTCTAGCAATTCTACAACTACTAGGATTTCCCAAGCATAGCATATAGATCAAAATATTCATGCAAGGTTAGCAAAATATTTCTAGTGCATAGTTGAAAAAATAGGAATAAAATCATGAAGTACCACTTGCCTTGGTAGCTTGGGGAGTAGCAACAATCCTCACAATCACAATCACTATTTGCACCAAAATCTACACATAAAATGATGGCACAAAATCACATACACAATATATACAAGCAAAAATACATGAAAGCACGCAAAATGCCATGTGATGATTTTCTACACCAAACAAGACAAGTGCACAGTAATGAAACATAAACAAGTACAAAACAAGCCAAATAAACTTTATTTGATTAGCAAAAACTTTTCCAAATAATTAATATACACAAAATAGGCCTACACATGTTTCTGTAAAAACAACCATTTTAACAGAGGCAAAACTTTAAACACATTGCATAAATGGAAAGGATTTTCTCTTCTGATTCCATTGATATAAAATTTGTCAAATTTGGACGTGGGAAACAAAAGTTATGAATTAATCAAATTTAAACATCTAATAGATCTAATTCAGATTTTTAAAACGAAGAACATGCCACGCGGCAGCATCTGGTTGGCTGGTACCGCTTCACGTTGGATTGCTCTTGTGAACCGTCAGATCTAACTAAATCATGTGGCACAGATCGCTACTTACCCCTTCGACTATATTCTATCACGTTCGTCCGATCTAAATCGCACGGCTCTCAGCGACTGACCAATAAGTGGCGGCACTGGCGGCGGCGAGTGGCGGCGGCGTGCTCTGGCGGTGAAGTTGCCGGAGTTACAGGAGGCGAGAGGGCAAGGGAAGGTGCTCACCGAGGTCGTCACGACATGTTGATGCTCAACGATGCCTCAATTGACGAAGGGGCGCTCGGGGTCGTTGTGGATTGCTCGTCGGAGAAGTCCCTGGCGACGGTGCTCTCGGTTGGCGACGGGGACGACGTTCTGGGCCACGCTAAGACGAGAAAAGGGTGTTGTTAGGTGCATAGGATGCTGGGTATCACACGCGTATCAAACAGAGGGAGAGGGGAAGCTGGGACTTACGGGGAACGATCGCCGGAGTTCAAGCAGACGGTGGCGGAGCTCGGTCGATGACGTTGCTGAGGCTGCAGAGCATGCGCGAGCAAGCAGAGAGTATCAATAGGTGCGCACGGATATGTAGAATAAGCTAGTCTGAACCATAGGCATAGGGGATTGCGGTGCTTACCGGAATTCGACGACGAACTCGTCGGAGCAGAGGGGCGTCCAGAGAGAAATCCGAGCAGCCTGGTGGCTCCGGTGGGGTGGGGTTTGGGGGAAAAGGAGGAGGGAGGCATGGTGCTTAAGTAGGCGAGGACGTGGGTGTGAATTACTCGAGCATTCAACGGAATTGAAGTCGCGGAATTAAACAGGAAACACCCGGAGTGATTTGGGGAAGAACTGGTCGCTGGGGGGTGGAGACGATGACTGCCGTGTGGGCTGCGGTTGTCAGCGAGAGAAAAGAAGAGGAGGTGGGTCCAGGCAGTTAGTGACTCTGTGGGTGTGGTTGCGAGTAAAATAAAACGTTTCGCGGGAGGGAGTTGCTGGGCTAGATGGGTCGAACTGGGCTAGATTTTTATACAGTGAACTTTGTACTCAAATGTGTGTCAAACACTTCTGTTTACTCAAACACACTTTGGTCACTTAAAAAAAACCAAGCCTTTATGAGATATAAATAATAGGCAAAACTTTGGTTTTATAATCATACTTTGTTTTTAAAACTTTGCCCAAGCTTTGGAAAACCCTTAAGTTGAACTCAAAAAATTACTGAATAAAATAAGTACCTTTCTTATTAGAAAGTAGCACTAAGGCTAGAGCATTCTTATATAAAATAATGAGCAACAAATGCTCCTGTTTTTGAAATGGAACCCTAAATGATCATGGGTGCATGGATGATATGCATGAGTTTGAAACATTATTTTAGGGATGTTACAGAGTTGAACTCCATCAATTATCACATTGATTTATTCTTCTTCAATCACTCCCATCCTATAGATGATATCTAAAACTAGCATTACTATTTACCTCTTCGTAGTTGTTTCTTTATAGGCACTTAAGTGTAAGCTAGGTTATGGTCAAGAATTGATAGATTGAGAACTGGTGAATCAATAGTTGATTCCTCAACATTGATGAACAACAGATATTGGAATATAACTCAATAGAGATGATAAGGATTGATATAGAAAGAAATATATATGGTGAATGATCTAGACTTAGTTTCTTCCCTTCCCAATATCACTATAGAGTTTAAGTTAGGTATTACCATGATACTCATGGTATAATTGGATAAGAAATAAATAAGTCAACGGTAAATTATTACATTCTTAACTTGGTATTCAGGGTTGTTGTGATGAATAGTATGATATGATCCCTTAAGGATCAGATATTAGTCATTTAAGCAATGCATTATGATTTAATTGTTATTATATTTGATCTACCCTTAGATCAAATTATGGTTACCCAGAAATAAGGTTTTAGCAAAGTCATATTGAAACTCATCACAGTCAACTTGATGATCTACCTCAATTCCATCAAGTTGAGAAAAGCTTCAATCATTTTAACAAATTTTGTTAAAAAGCGCAAAAATTCTTTGGATTTTCTATGCATGAATGCAATGCACACATCTAGGTTCAACTTATTTCTAGGCTCTAATACTGGGATGTTACATGCATTCACTTTAAATCGGGCACCATCTAAATCCATTGAAAAGACACCGTATGAATTGTGGTTTGGAAACAAACCTAAGCTGTAATTTCTTAAAGTTTGGGGATGCGATGTTTATGTGAAGAAACTTCAACCGGATAAATTCGAACCCAAAGCGGAAAAATGCGTCTTCATAGGATACCTTAAGGAAACTATTGGGTATTCCTTCTATCACATATCTGAGGGCAAGGTTTTTGTTGCCAAGAATGGATCCTTTCTAGAGAAAGAGTTTCTCGCGAAAGGTGTGAGTAGTCGGAAGGTAGAACTCGAAGAGGTTGTTGAACCTTCTCTTCATAGTATGGCGAGTAGCGCAGCGCTGGAAGTCGTTTTGGAGTTGGCTTCACCAATTGAAGAGGGAACTAATGATAATGATCATGAAACTCCGAAAGAGAGTACTACCAAACCTCGCAGGTCGAGCAGGTCGTGTGTAGATCCCGAGCTGTACGGAAACCCTGTTATGAATTTCATGGTTGGTGAAATTGATGACCCTGCGATGTATGAAGAAGCGATGATGAGCCCGGATTCCAACAAATGGTTAGAAGCCATGAAATCCGAGATGGAATCCATGTATGAAAATCAAGTTTGGAACTTGGTGGACTTACCTCACGACCGAAAGGCCGTGGAGAATAAATGGATTTTCAAAAGAAAAACGGATGCTGATGGTAATGTGACCGTCTATAAAGCCCGACTTGTCGCAAAGGGGTTTCGAAAAATTCAAGGAGTTGACTATGATGAGACATTCTCTCCCATAGCGATGCTAAAGTCAGTTAGGATTATGTTAGCAATTGTTGCATATTTCGATTATGAGATATGGCAGATGGATGTCAAAACCGCATTCCTCAATGGAAATATTTAAGAAGAGTTGTATATGATACAACCAAAGGGTTTTGTCGATCCTAAGGATGCTAACAAGGTATGCAAGCTTCAGCGATCCATCTATGGACTAAAGCAAGCATCCCGGAGTTGAAATCTCCGCTTTGATGAGGTGATCAAAGAGTTTGGATTTGTCCAAACTTATGGAGAGGCTTGCATTTACAAGAAATTGAGTGGGTGCAATGTGGCATTTCTGATATTATATGTGGATGACATATTATTGATCAGAAATGATATAGATCTTTTAAATAGTGTTAGAAGTTATCTAAATAGCAAATTTTCAATGAAGGACCTAGGTGAGCGTCATACATATTAGGCATAAAGATCTATAGAGATAGATCTAGGCTCCTAATAGGGCTATCGCAAAGTACATACCTTGATAAGATTTTAAAGAAGTTTAAAATGGATGGAAGAAAGAAGGGGTTCTTACCTATGTTGCAACGCAAGACATTGAGTAAGACTCAAAGTCCGACTACGGTGGAAGAATGAGAGATAATGGACAAAGTCCCCTATGCTTCAGCCATAGGCTCTATAATGTATGCCATGCTATGTACAAGACCGGATGTGGCACATGCTATTAGTTTGACTAGTAGGTACCAATCGGATCCAGGTTCAGAACACTGGATAGCGGTCAAGAATATCCTTAAGTACTTGCGAAGAACTAAGGATATGTTTCTTGTGTACGGAGGTGAAGAAGAGCTCGTCGCTAAGTGTTATGTCGACGCTAGCTTTGACACCGATCCGGATGACTCTAAGTCTCAATACGGATACGTATTTCTCATGAATGGTGGAGAGGTTAGTTGGATGAGTTCCAAACAACCCGTGGTGGCGGGATCAACAACGGAGGCCAGATATGTTGCTGCTTCGGAAGTGGCTCGGGAGCTGAAGGATTTCATATCCTAACTAGGTGTGGTTGCGAGCGCGTTGGACCCAATGGTGATCTATTGTGACAACAATGGTGCCATTGCCAATGCCAAAGAACCAAGGTCTTACAAGAATTCCAAGCATATCAAGCGCCGGTTTCACTCCATCCGTGAGCATGTCAAGGATGGAGATATAAAGATTTGTAAAGTACATACGGATTTCAATGTAGCAGATCCGTTGACTAAAACTCTCCCTAGAGAAAAACATGATCAACACCAGAACTCCATGGGTGTTAGATTTATCACTATTTAACTAGATTATTGTCTCTAGTGCAAGTGGGAGACTGAAGGGAATATGCCCTGAGAGGCAATAATAAAGTGTTTATTATGTGTATTCCAAGTATATGATAGATGTTTATTTTGCATGCTATAATTGTATTAATACGAAAACGTTAATACATGTGTGTTTCTTAAACAAACAGAAAGTTCCTAGTTATGCCTCTCTGATAAACTAGCTCGTTGATTAACAGGATGATCAAGGTTTCCTGATCATAGACGTTGGATGTTGTTAATAACGAGGTCACAACATTAGTGTAATGATGTGATGAACATTCATCCGAAGTATAGCATTACGATCAAAGTCATTGAGTTTATATTTCTATAACAACTTACAAAGTGATCCTAATCCTTAGACCATGAGATCATGTCAATCAGTAACACCAGAAGAGTTTCTTGATAACATCAAACGTCACACCGTAACAGGGTGATTATAAAGATGGGTTCAGAACTAATAAAGTGTTATGTTGAGGCCCATGGATCGAGAGTGGAATTTGTTCACCCCGATGACGGATATATATACTCTGGTCCCTCTCGGTGATATCACATTGATTAGCTTGCAAGCAAGTGATTTGATCACTAGAATGTTATATCACGGGAACGAGAAAAGAGTACATGTCAGTAACAAGATCAAACTAGGTATGGAGATACCAATGATCGAATCTTGAACATGTAATATATCGTGAAACAAAAGGATTAAGATACTAGCGTAAAAGGTTCTGACGATCACAAGAAAATCATCGTTGAATGTGTGGGAGTCAGTACGGATCTCCAGGTCCCGCTTCTGATTATTGATCTGAGAGGGGTCTCGATCATGTCTGCATTATTCGCGAACCGTAGGGGTGACACACTTATGAGACACCGACATCCATTTGGAGCAAAAGTTTCATGCCGGAAAAAATAACAAGCGTAGGAATTTATTTCACTAGATACCGAAACAGGTTTTCGGGTGAAATTGCAGAAAGTGTTTTTGCATGTGAAATGAAATATTAGCAAGGGGTTATATGTGAATGTTTGTCATTAAAGTAATTGACAAAATTCTGAATAAATAAAAGGAGTTTTATTTAATGAGAGTTTGCATTAAATTTGGTGGAAGTTTAATGGGAATTTGAGTGGGTTTTTGAGTGCAGGGAATGTAGGGGTTCGTAGCATGGAAAAAAAAAATTTCTACCGCATGCACACAAACAAGCCAAGATCTATCTACTAGATTGTAGCAACGAGTTGATTAGAGTACTCACCCTCGAAGATTCCAAAGTGATTAGAGTACTCACATTCATGGACCATTCCCCTTCCGGTCCGGTGAACCTTCTAGAACCTTCTAGAACCTCTCTGATGAAAACATCGAAATCATTCCCGAACTCTGGAATAGGACTTTCCTTATATGAATCTTATTCTCTGGACCATTCCGGATCTCCTCATGATATCCTAGATCCCATCCGAGACTCTGAACAACATTCAGTATCCCTACTTTCATTCCATATCTACGAAACAACATCGAATCCTTAAGTGTGTCTCCCTACAGCTCGTGAATTATGCGGACATGACCGAGACATTTCTCCGATCAATAACCAATAGAGGAATCTAGAAATTCATATGGCTCCCACATATTTATATGATTACTCTGCGATCGAATGAACCACTTACATATGATACCAGTTTCCCTTTGCTCGCGATAGTTTACTTATCCGAGGTTTGATCGTCGGTATCTTTGCATACCTAGTTCAACCTCGTTACCGATGATTACTCTTTTCTCGTTCCCGTGATATGTGATCCCTTGTGAGCCAGTCACATGCTTGCAAGCCAATTGGATGACATTCCACCGAGAGGGCCCAGAGTATATCTATCTGTCATATGGATGGACAAATCCCACTCTTGATCCATGTGCCTCAACACATACTTTTCGAACGCTCAATGCCACCTTTATAGCCACCCAGTTACGGTGTGGGGTTTGATGTCATCAAAGCATCCTTCCGGTGATGGTGATTAGCATGATCTCATGGTCGAAGGAATTAGGTTACTATGTATCAGAAAGCTTATAGCAAATGAACTACTGAAATGACTTGATCTTAATGCTACTCTTATCTATAGGAGTATGTCCATCATACCATTCTCCTAATGATATGATCTTGTTGTTAATAACATCTCAATGTTCATGATCGAGAAACCACGATCATCTATTAACCAACAAGCTAGTATTATAAAGAGGCTTTACCAGGGACTCTAATTTAGTTTACAAATCACACAAGTATTAATGTTTCTGGTTAATATTATTATAGCATGAATGTAAACATTTATCATAAACACAAAGATATAATAATAACCACTTTTATTATTGCCTCTAGAGCATATCTCCAACAGTCTCCCACTTGCACTAGAGTCAACTAATCTAGATTACATGGTAATATACCAACACCCATGGCGGTTTGGTGCTGGTCATGTTTTGCCGTCGGGAGAGGTTTAGTCAACGGATCCACCACATTCAGATCTGTGTGTACTTTGCAAATATTTATGTCACCATCTTGGACATGCTCTCGAATAGCGTGGAAAGTAGCTTGATGTGTTTCAGCTTCTTGTGTGACCTTGGTTCTTGCGCATTGTCTATGGCGCCCATGTTATCACAGTAGATAGACATTGGGTCCAGCGCACTTGGAACCACACCGAGCTCTGTAATGAACTCCTTCATCCATATCGCTTCTTGTGAAGCCTCCGAAGCAGCTATGTATTCCGATTCAGTTGAAGATCTCGCCACAATGCTTTGCTTTGCACTCCTCCAACTAATTGTTGCACCATTCAAAGTAAATACGTATCCATATTGAGATTTAGAATCATCCGGATTGGTGTTCCAACTAGCATTGGTGTAACCATTAACAACGAGTTGTTCATCACTTCCATAAGAAAGAACCATATCCTTAGTTCTTCTCAAGTACTTAAGGATGTTTTTGACCGCTGTCCAATGATACACTCCTGGATCACTTTGATATCTGCTAGTCAAACTAACAGCATATGCAATGTCGGGTCTAGTACATAGCATGTCATACATAAGTGATCCTATGGCTGAGGCATAGGGAGTCTTACTCATCCTTTCTCTATCTTCTATCGTTGCAGGACTTTGAGTTTTACTCAAGGTCGTATTGGGCAACATGGGCAAGAACCCTTTCTTGCTATCTTCCATTCCAAACCTCTTTAGAACTTTGTCCAAATATGTACTCTATGACAATGATATTAGGCGTCTCGATCTATCTCTATAATTCTTTATGTCTAATATGTAAGCTGATTCGCCAAGATCTTTCATTGAAAAACTATTATTCAAATAATCCTTGACACTATTAAGAAGGTCTACATCATTCCCAATCAACCATATGTCATCTACATATAGTATTAAGAATGCTACAGAGCTCTCACTCACTTTCTTGTAAATACAAGCTTCTCCATAAGTTTGTATAAAACCAAAGTTTTTGATTACCTTATCAAAATGTTGATTCCAACTTCGTGATGCTTGCTTCAATCCATAAATGGATCGTTGAAGTTTGCATACCTTTTTAGCATCTTTAGGATCGACAAAACCTTTGGGTTGCATCATATACAAATCTTCATCAATGTCTCCATTGAGGAATGCTGTTTTGACATCCATCTGCCATATCTCATAATCATAATATGCAACAATTGCTAACAAAATCCTCATAGACTTTAGCTTCGCTACCGTTGAGGAAGTCTCATCATAGTCAACTCCTTGAATTTGTCGAAACCCTTTTGCGACAAGTCGAGCTTTATAGACAGTAACATTACCATCATCATCTGTTTTCTTCTTGAAAATCCATTTGTTCTCGACAGCCTTCCGGCCATCCGGTAAGTCCACCAAAGTCCATACTTGGTTTTCGTACATGGATCCAATATCGGATTTCATGGCTTCTTGCCATTTATTGGAATCTGGGCTCATCATCGCTTCCTCATATGTCGCAGGGTCATCGGTGTTGTCCACCAACATGACACTCATAACGGGATCATACCAATCAGGAGTGGTATGAGTTCTCGTTGACCTGCGAGGTTCCATAGTAACTTCAACTAAAGTTTCATGATCAACATCATTAGCTTCCTCTCTTATTGGTGTAGGCACCACAGGAACTACTTCCGGTGCTGCGCTACTCTCAAGTTCGAGAGAAGGTTCAACAACCTTGTCGAGTTCTACTTTCCTTCCAGTCACTTCTTTCGAGAGAAACTCCTTCTCTAGAAAGGATCCATTCTTGGCAACGAAGATTTTGCCCTCGGATCTATGATAGAAGGTATACCCAATAGTTTCCTTCGGGTATCCTATGAAGACACATTTTTCCGCTTTGGGTTCAAGCTTGTCGGGCTGTAACTTCTTTACATAAGCTTTGCAACCCCAAACTTTAAGGAAAGACAATTTAGGTTTCTTTCCAAACCATAATTCATACGGTGTCGTTTCAACGGATTTAGATGGTGCCCTATTTAAAGTGAATGCGGTTGTTTCTAATGCATTACCCCAAAACGATAGCGGTAAATCTGTAAGTGACATCATAGAACGAACCATATCTAAGAGAGTTCGATTACGACGTTCGGACACACCATTACGTTGTGGTGTTCCTGACGGTGTCAGTTGTGAAAGTATTTCGCATTTCTTCAAATGCTCGCCAAACTCGTAACTTAGATATTCACCTCCACGATCAGATCGTAGAAATTTAATCTTCTTGTTACGTTGATTCTCTACCTCACTTTGAAATTACTTAAACTTCTCGAAAGTTTCGGACTTATGTTTCATGAAATAGATATACCCATATCTACTCAAATCATCCGTGAAGGTAAGAACATAACGATAACCAACGCGCGATGCTACACTCATTGGTCCACACACATCGGTATGTATAATTTCCAGTAAGTCCGTAGCTCGCTCCATCATACCAGAAAATGGAGTCTTAGTCATTTTACCCATCAGACATGCTTCGCATCTTTCAAGTGATTCGAAATCAAGTGATTCTAGAAGTCCATCAGAATGGAGTTTCTTCATACGCTTCACTCCAATATGACCAAGACGACAGTGCCACATATAGGTCGAGTTATCGCTCAATTTCAAATTTTTAGCTTCAATGTTATTAATGTGTGTATTTCTACAATCGAGACTCAATAAGAATATACCATCTATCAAAGGTGCATGTGCATAAAACATATTACTCATATAAATCGAACAACCATTATTCTCGGACTTAAACAAGTAACCGTCTCGCAATAAACATGATCCAGATATAATGTTCATGCTCAACGCAGGCACCAAATAACAATTATTTAAGTATAAAACTAATCTCGATGGTAGATGAAGAGGTAGTGTGCCGACCGCGATCACATCAACCTTTGATCCATTTCCAACACGCATCGTCACCTCGTTCTTCGCTAGTTTCTGTCTATTCTGCAGCACCTGTTTCGAGTTACAAATGTGAGCAACCGAACCAGTATCAAATACCCAGGCACATTTATGAGTACTAGTGAGATACACATCAATAACATGTATATTGGATATACCTTTCTTCTTGATGTTGCCGTTCTTCAAATCCACCAAGTACTTAGGGCAATTCCTCTTTCAGTGACCTTCTCCCTTGCAGTAAAAGCTCTCAGTATCAGGCTTAGGCCCAGCCTTGGTCCTCTTCGCCGGCGCGGTAACTTTCTTACCGCCCTTATTGAAGTTTCCCTTTTTCTTAGACTTGCCTTGCTTCTTGAATTTGGTGGTCTTATGGACCATCAACACTTGGTGCTCTTTCTTGATCTCCACTTCCGCAGATTTTAACATGGAGAAGAGTTCATGCAACGACTTGTCCATGTTTTGCATATTGTAGTTCATCACAAAGTTCTTGTAACTTGGTGGTAGTGATTGGAGGACATGGTGAATCCCCAAAGCACTAGGAATCACTATACCCAAGCTTTGAAGCTTGCTTGCGTGCCCAGACATCTTAAGCACATGCTCACTGACGGAGCTGCCCTCTTCCATCTTGCAGTTAAAGAACTTTTCAGAAGCCTCATAACTCTCAACTGTCGCGTGAGCCTCAAATATCATTTTGAGTTCACGAACAATATCATGTGGGTCATGGTTCTCAAACCTTTTCTGAAGCTCCGATTCCAAACCATACAAGATAGCACACTGAACTGTGGAGTGCTGATTCTTCCGAGCAAGGAAAACATTCTTTACCTCATCGGTAGCATCAGCTGCAGGTGGGTCACCCAGCGGTGCATCCAGCACACAGGTCAAATTACCAGCATTGAGGACAATCCTCAAATTGCGAAACCAATCTGCGAAGTTGCTTTCATTGTTTTTCAAATTTTCTTTCTCTAGGAACGCATTAAAATTGATGGTAGGGGCCGCCATTGATCTACAACATATTTGCAATAGTTTCGACTAAGTTTATGATAAATTGAGTTCTAATTAATAGTTAAATTAATTTAGGTGAACTCCCACTCAAAACAATATCCCTCACATTTTTTTAGTGATCACACGAACCAAATCCACCACATCAAAATCGATCATCATGAGAGTTGATGCAGCTTCAATGGCGAACAATCAACATGTTCATCATATCTACTATATGACTCATGCTTTACCTTTCGGTGATCCATGTTCCGAGACCATGTCTGTACATGCTGGGCTCGTCAAGATCAAACCTTAGCTTCCGCATGAGCAAATCTGGCTTGCTCTCGTTATATACACTCGCAGAATCTAACACACCCGATCATCACGTGGTGCTTCGAAACACCGAGCTTTAGCAACGATGCTTACTAAGGATGAACACTTTATAACTTGAATTTTTTGTGCTAGAGGGATCATCTTATAATGCTACCATCGCGAACTAAGCAATACAAGATGCATAAAAGGATTAACATCACATACAATTCATAATATGTTATATGATATGGCCTTTCTTCTTGTGCTTACGATCTCCATCTTCAAGCACGAACATGATCTCCATCATCACC